>JAUPFV010000004.1:43861756-44453600 GCA_036936605.1 Limnanthes douglasii subsp. nivea
CGGATTGAAAACTACGGAAGAGTGGTGATAATTTAAATGTTTTAAATAGTCAATAATTTATAATATAAGTACCTATACATTCATCAACAGTCAAACAGAAAGAAAACCAACTAAGTAAATATATCATTCGTAAAACTTTATTTTTTATTTATATTTTTAGATTAGTTTATTGTCTTACAAATGAAAAAAAATCTCTTATAATTATTAATTTTATATTTAAAAGGTATTTGAGAGTTAATTAGAAATGTTGGTTAAAAATAACCAAAATTGCGGTATAAATTAAAATCAAAGACAAAAAAACAATAAGAGAAGATGAAAACTCAAAAGGGTACTAGAATTTTCAAATAAAATTATTTTTAAATGTATTAAAAGTTAAAATTTCTATACCCTAAGCTTATGAACAAAGTTCTACCGCTGCAGAATCAAGATAAATCTTAAGTGTGATTTTGAAAATAGAGAATAAAAAAAAGATTGTTAAACCTATCCTATTGTTGATGATTATTTATGTTCGATTAATTTCAAAGTTGATAGTTTTATTTTAGTTTTATCGATGGTCTTAAATATTTAAATTGTCTTGAATGCGATAGTTTAATTTTGTATTGAGACCGAAAAATAATACCTAGATTAGATCATTGTGATAAAATCATAAGTCATATATTTAAATAGAAATGTTATACATAACTTCCGAGATCTAATAAAATTATGAGGAGTTTAAGATTTGTTTAATATAATGCAGTTTGATTATAATTTTAGTAAGAAATCATTTAAGATAAATAAGTTAACTTTATTTTTATAAATTTTAATATTTAGTAATTATATAGTAGATATGTAATCATTGAACATAAAAGAATGCTGAAATTTTAGATCTTTTACACTACCATTCATAATTTAATATTTTATTATTTTATTTTGATTATTTGTTTTTATAGGTATGCAAGATTAAAATTTTAATAAATAAATTCCATAAATAGATTAGATTATAACGGATTAAATCATATTATTGAACGATATTTGTAGACTTGTAAATGATCACATCAACATTCTATAATATTTCTTCAATTGAAAGCTTACACGTTTTAGAATCTAACTTCCCCATCTTCTAAAAATTAGTGTGGTATGGTGTAAAATATAATTGGAGATCATCTTTTTATTTATTTTTTACCATTTTATTTTACCTACCGTACGAGTAGTTAAGTACTATTTGATAAATTTCTTTTTACAATCTCACACATTTTTCAGTTGCTAATCTGTTATAAGTATCATAATACATTTGCAACAAAACATCGTTTGGCGTATTTGATGAAAAACAGGTTAGTTTTTACAACAACGTTACAACGAAATTACTATTTAGTTGCACAACCTATTTTGTTCTAACGGGTTTGCAACGTAGTTCTTTTATTATTATTTTAAAAATAATTAAGTGAAATGGTTGAAGCCTTTGGTTCGTAATGGAACGATGCAAGATTTAGTCCGCTTAAAAATTGATTCGACTGCATAATATTAATTCAATTTTCTTATTTAAATTATAGCATGTCTAAAAGTTTACCAAAATTTATCAGTTAGATTTGTAACCTGCCTATAATTTTTACGCAAATTTGTTTTACATGAAATATGCCGAAAATTTAATAGCTTGAAACCTAATATTTTTGAAACCTTTATTCTCATATTGTTCTCAATCAACTCTGACATTTCTCATCTTTTTCCTAAATCTACTCTAACCTTTCTCATCTTTGAAAACCTTTTTCTCTTCGTTCAAAAACCTTAATCTCTTATACTTCAAATTCGGTTTTGTGTAGCTCTCCTTCGTGAGGTCACTGATAGTGCTCCTAACAATCTTTCTAAAGTATTAATCTATTTATATGTCAAAGGTTTAGTCGGTGAAATATGCTCTCAATTTTGTGTAGCTCTCTTTCTGGCTCAATATCTTTATCTTTCTTTTTCTCTATTTTCTCCTCTCTAAACCACTGTATTATAAACAATTGTTATGTTTCTTAATGTAGTTTGTTTTGTTTGTAAATATCTTATCCTCTCTAAACCAGTTTATTCGATAATTGTAAATATTTAAGTTGTTGTTTATGTGTTAATTGACTGATACATATTTAATATTGCCATTAATTTCTTAGTATTTGATGTTTATGTACGCAATGTCATATTTTTTAGTACCATTTGTTCAATCGATTATCGGTTTACATATCTAATTAGAAAGAGTGTGTCAACATATGTTGTGTATGTTTGTTTGCTTGCTTATGGGCCCATATGTCAGTGCTCATTTATACTGTAAATGTGTTCTGAAGAGCTTAAAGTTTTTTTTTTGTTTCGAGTTATGTATTGTTTGTTAATAGATTGGTGTTGTTGTATGTTAACACGAAACTTGTTTTTTATTGTTGCAACAAGATAGTTATGAATTTTATCGCACATGTATTGATTGTCTCTTCAAAGAAACAAAAGTATTCTCTAAGAGAAGTGTGCAAGAACAAAAAAACAGCAAAGAGGTAAAATTAATGTACGAGTTGTAATAGCTAACGTCATTTATGTGGTAATCATGAGTATATTATGTTAAAGTTACTTTATTTGAGTCCAGATTAACTGTTCTAAAATTTACATGGATTGTATTGTGTTAATGTTTTGATTTAGTGATTCAATGTGTATTCAGTTAACATTATGTGGTTTTATTCATGTGTTCATAGCATAAATATTTTGTTTGAGTCCAGATTGTAATCATGTGTTAAAGTTCTTGTTTTATATGTGTTTACTACTTAGTACATTATAATTGATGATGAATATCAGGTTGTAGATCATATATACGGTTTGAAGTCCTTGTTATGCTTGTATTTTGGTTAATGTATTTGTGGTAATCAATGCATGCATAGGTTGATATATATATGTGTTAATTGATGCATGCATATTTGATTCTATATTTTTTTATTACAATTTGTTGAATCTATTGTTGGTTTACATGTCGCATAACTGCTCAAATTTAACTTTAAAAGTTCAAGCATAAAATAGTAATTTTTTTATGAGAATGAGCCATATGTTGGACAACCCTTTATGCTTGTTTCTATTAATGTGTTAATTTTTTCAATTATATTTAGTTAATTGTTTCAATTATTTTTGGTTGGCATGGCTTGTCAAGTACCCGATTCTTAATTATGGTTGAGAAGCCAACGAAGAAGTACCCAGTTTTTTTGGTACCTTAAATGATCAAACATCCCTTATGATATATGATCCAGATGACTCACAACCAGTAACGAGAAATGGTCTTTCAATGAGGGTATCTAATGTTCGTCTCTAAACAAGAATAAATACCTACATCAAGAAAATTCTCATCCTAACTCCCACACCCACTCCAACTCCCAGTATAACTGGTGATGGTTCCCCAGTTGGGACGTGTCTAAGTGCTTCACCAAAGATAGACTCTGAGGACTTGCCGTTTATTCCCATCTTGTTCAAAATAAGATCCTCTCATCACCCTACTTTTCATAGTATAATTGACGACTACAAATATGAACACGTTTCAAAAGAGAAGCAAAATGATGCTCATGAGTAGGTGGTCGATCAAGTAAAAGATGTTAATAAGGAGGTCGACGATCAAGTCGAAGTGGAGCAAGAAGATGATATTGTCGATGATCAAGAGGGAGAAGTGAAGCATTGAACATATTGTGGGTATGATCTACCCAAATCAAAGACCAGTTTGGACTGTAAGCAGGTCACAATCTACAAAAACATGTATCTTTTGTATAATTAGATTTATTTCCTTATGTATTGTTTATTTTTTCGTTTCAAACTACGATCATACGATATCCCTCGCTGGTGTGCCCTTGAAATATATCTTTGGGTTATTGGATTCTGGAATACTTTTAAGAAGATACCAACTAGTTTTAGGGTTGACATTTGGAAGGCTTTGAAGGTAGTATAGTAATATTCTTTTTCCATGTATTTATTTTTGGAATCACATAATTGTTTTTTTATTTTGTTTGAATAATTGTTGTATTATACCAGGAAAACTATATGATGATGTACACATGCTATTCTTGGAACAAATAAATAGTTTTTATAAGAATTTTGTGGCTAGGATGTAGGAAAGTGCCTTGAGGAAAGCCAACCTAGAGCGTCCAACATCCGAGCTGATCGATGTTTGACCATATTTTTTAACGAATATGCTAAGATTATGGAAGGAGTGAGTTGCTTTATAGTGCAGTCTTAAGCAGTTTAATTCATCAGAAATAAAAGAAAAACCGCAAAGCTCATCATGGTGGGGCGGGGGGTCATGGTGGTGGTTCAATGAGCTATTCCCGTACAGTTAGTCAACATGTAAGTGTTTATAATTTGTTTATTGAAGCTGAGTTTCTCTATCAAAATTAATTAATTTTTACCCTATATTTGACTATGGGGAAATTGGAGAAATGTTTTCGGTAGCCAAACACTTAAAGTTTACGTACAACAAGAAATATGGCATGTGCAATACTATATTCGAATTTATAAACCCCTCGTCTTCAAAAATCATGATAATTTGAATGTTAAATCTGTTTTTTATAAGATATATATATAGTATCTTATATATTTGACTTAGTTTTTCCATATTAGAATCAATTCTCTGTTATATGGTCATTCTTAGGATACAAACGTTGTGTTTGGAACAAAATATATGATTATAGTAGCATTATCCATATATGTTGCATAGTAAGATCCATTATTTGTATGTGTTTCCTTAGTATCTTGAATGACATTGTCTATATATTTTGCATAGTAAGATTGTTTTTTCTTTTCAAATATTGGTTGGGTTTTATACGTTTTTTTGTCGGTTATTTCCTTGTTTATACTAGGCGATTAGCTTAGTAATTTTAATAAATTCTTGTTTAGAATTTTTGTGGTGTATAAATTAAAAATTAATTATGAAATGTTATAAGTACCCTTTTCTTTTAACCTTGTGAGGGTACTTTATATAATTATATATTTTACTACTTTTCCTGTATAACTAATAAAGGTCTTGATTTTTGTTCCATAATTAAAAATAAAAATGGAGATAAGCGGTTAAGTCCAATCACAGGTAAGATGCTGAGCCTGAATCCGTCGATGATCTAGACATAATATTGTCACTTCCAATGGTAAAGTTGAGAAAGAGGAAGATACGTCTAATTGGAATCAGACTACCCAAGCATTCCTATATTTTAAAAAGGGAGTTTAACACAAGGAATAAGATCCTTTATTTTAGGTTGTGAGGAAACAAAGCATTTGGTGGAGAAAAATGAGAAGATATTCGAGTAGATGGTGATGTTAAGGCTATCAAAATTTATGTTGTACATTCTAAATGTGATATTACAGAGAAGATTATGTCTGGTAAAATGAATTGGTTTTGTGACGGACATTAAATTGATGGAAGTGATGGTATTGCTGATGGTAGTGTTGATTGTAGTGGTGATAATAATGCTAATGGTACTAAAGGATCTTCTCCAACTTAGTTTGTTGTTTTTCTTGTACGATGGTATGTAATACTCCAACATCTTGTTATTTGTTTCATGATGGACCGCTGGTACTAAAAAACAAGTTAGTTGTGGAGTATTTTATACACCATGTTTGGATATTTTGTATTGTAAACGAGCCTTTATTCTTTTTGTATGATCATGTTGATTGTTTTACATATGACTTGAGTTAGTATGTTTAGAAATTCACAATGTTTATTGTTTAGTTATATTTAAAGATTTATGTGCTTTCATATATTTATTTTCCCACCTCAAAATAGAAAATTATTTAATTTTTACATTTTAAAAATAAATTTTAAGAACCACTCGCAATCATCTAACCTAATATCTACTAGAGACAAAATTAATATCGAATAAATGGCCTAATTGACTTATCTTTGTGTTAATTTAATTTAATGATGCATCATAACTAAATATGGACAAAAATAAGTTTTGAATAAATTGCCATATGACTTCACTTTGTTTTAATAATTTAGTGGTGCATCATAAGTAAATATATACCAGAAACACAAATAAATATTGATTAAATGATTCATATGACTTGATATAGTATAATCAGAAATAAATAGTATTAGTAACTGACTTCATAAATGTATAATTAATATATTATAATCGAAAACTAATAGTAATAGTTACATGAATTATTGGAAGACTACTTCTGTTAGGTACATCATAAAGAGAGTTTGAGCAGAGTAGTCCTAACAAATTTTTTTGGGATGAATATCATGAAATGGTAGCTGCTGGTATGAGATTCATGGAGCACATCAATTAGTGTTAGGCTCTACATGCGGTTGCAGCTACATATTCTAAGAATCTGTCTATGAAGGTTGCACCATAATTTTTAAGTTAGCATTGGTGTATGAGCTTATCAACTTGAAATCCAAGTCAAGGATTTTTAACCGGAACCACTAGCACTATGTGTCTATTATGAAATGCCTTACACCAGACATAGATAACAAAATCCCTTCTACATATTGAACCCAATAAGTTGTTGATGTCTCTCCATCTTCCTCCCGAAAAGATAGATACATGTGTTGACAATTATATGTTATTTTATGGAGATGCAACCATCTTGGAATATTGTTCACAATGTGGTAAGTCACATTAGAAAGTAGAATCTAATAGAAGGAAATGTGTGGCTAAAAAAATGCTCTATTACTTTCATATAGGACTGCAACTGGAAAGATTGTATATATGAACAAAGATGGCTAAGCATGTAACATGGAACCATCTTAATCCATCTGTTGACGGTTTCATGGCACACCCAGTCCATAGTGGCGTGTGGAAGCATTTCGATAATCAGCATCAAAATTTTACATGAGAACCTTGTAATGTGAGAGTTGGATTACGTAGAAATGGATTTAATACATCTAATAAATTTGCTAAGGAATTAGTCTTGATGGTCGGTGATTGCGTGCGTTTACAATTTTCTACCTGGTTTATGCATGAAGAATCCATACATACTTATTTCACATATAATACATGATCCTCGGAGTCCGGCAAGAGATCTTCATGTGTTCATACAACTTTAATAGACAAGCTTAAGTACCCATGGGTTAATATTGTTGTGACATACGGTGCTGAAAATAAAATCAATTTCATGATGGGAGTAGAGCTAGTATCATCGGTCAATACTTTCCTCACGTATGGCATGCTATGTGGTTAGAAGACGCACATTAATTTGACCTACCAATGTTTTATGAGTAAAACAAATACACATTAAATTCCGAGAGGTAAAAAGTTATTTTGATTTTATTGTTATTAAAAGTTTCTACGTACGGACCACCCAGACATGAAAAATGAAGTTTCATTTTTTAATTGCAAAATGGTTACACATGTTGTTGAAAACAATAGATTCTGTTTTATAGGCCACTCCTCCAAATAAATTTGGTGAATCAAATTGCAAGAGTAAGTCACCTAGATATGGTAATGACCATCATTCGACAAAAAAAACATTTTTGGGAGCTAACTTATTAGAACAATCATTTGATTAGATAGAATCTAGACTTGATGCATACCAACAAAAATTGCATAGAGAACCCGATGCCCGCTATCATGGATTTAAATCAAAGATTATGAATAATACAAAAGTTAGTGAAGGTATACACGTTTTATGCTCAATGAACTATTTGTATATGTTTGACCATCCAAGGTTAGGAATGGTTTAACTAAAGGGTAACTATGTACTTAACAAAGACCAACGGCAAGGAGTTCGCACACGGCTTAGAAATTTGAAAATATCATATGATTATGTAAGAAATCTATAACGCTGCCAAATATATAAGGTTTTGTTAGCTTGAAAATCCATGGTTGTCATATTCTTATGGAAAATTGTTACATGTTGCATTTTTTCATTTGTTACCTAATCCGATATGGGAGGCAATGGTTGATTTGTGTCATTTTTTTCCGAGACCTCTATTCATCAAACCTTCGTGTGGAAGATGTACTTGTGCTAGATAAAAAATATAACAAAATAATATGTAAGTTGGAGAAGATATTTTCTCCAGTGTTCTTTGATGTAATGAAGCATCTTCCGATTCATTTTCCATATGAAATGTTTAATGATGAATCTTATCAATATATGTGGAAGTATTTTTTTGAATCGTAAAATATTTATAGTTGAATATGTAATATTCAATCTATTGTTGATTCTTTCTTTAGTCACCATTTACTTGCTTACCTTGTTTAAAATTATATACACTATGAAATTCAAATATATAAGCATGTAACGATGTTGCGTGTATTACGTTCAATTCCTGAACTTTCAATGGTAGTTTATCATTGCATTTATAGCAGGAATTTCTCTTTGATTGGAGGAATTAAATCAATATAAGAGAAATATTATATGTAATTTACTAGTCCTCTCACTTTATTTGCATCAGTTATTCTAGGACATTTGCACCATAAATTTGTATAAGGTTCATGTGATAAAAAGAAGAATACATTGATTTTTTTTTGTAATGATAATGTTCATGTGAAAGAAATTAGTATAAGGTTCATGTGATGGAAATTAGTATATGCATTATGTGTATTTAGTACCAGTAATTTATCATCAAGTCATTTATTTTCACGTGATACTAAAGAATATGTTTCTTGTTTTTTGTGAGAGTTGTCTGCTTACTTTCTTCTATGCTCATTTAAACATTAGAAAAGGGTCCTTATTGTGAGATTCTCAAGGTTGAGGGATATTAAACTAATGGTTAAATCTTTAATACCAAATGTGTAGAGGGAATAAGATAAACAATGATGGTTTCATGGTTGAGGGGACATACATTAATGATGTTGATATGTTAGACTACCATGGTCAAATAAAATAAATTTGGAATGTGGCATATGGTAGGTTAATGGAATCTATTGAGTTTTTAAATGAAATTGGTGTAGTAATGATAAGAAAACCCGCAAGTTCACCCTACAAATAGCTTGATAGAAGTTTGTCGAAGAAGTCGAATATCACAACATGATCCATTCATATTGGCTGCACAAGGTCGGCAATCTATTTTTTAGATTATGTATCAAAATAAGAATCTGATAAAGAATGGATACTTGTATGCAAGACAAGGGCCCAAAACATAATAGACATGACATAAAGAAGTATTAGTTACTGGAACAACACAATAGGGAGTCTTCCAAAATCCCAAATGCATCAACCAGCGCCGCTACAACCGGATATAGACCTAAATGATCTTAAAAAGCTTGTTGATCCCAAATGTTTTGAGATCGTTGAAATAAAAGAGTTTGATGTGTAGATTATGTTTTCGGTGATCAAAATGAGACCAATTTAGAGGAACAACATGCATAAATATTGTATAAGATGTTGATGTTGTTGATTTTAAATGTTTTGTTCACTGGCCCCTCGAACTTTGGGGGCAGTTCGGATCAGCGAGGATTAGCGATTTGAGGGGCCCTCTGGGAGAGAGGGTGAAATTGATGACCCTAGAGAGACCCCTGGTGTTTTAATATCAATTGAATAAGTTGAAACTCACTCTCTGGTTGAAGGAAGAAGTGTCAAGATCGGGTCCAAGATGACATCGGAATTGAGTTATTTAATTTGGTATTTTTGATATGATAATATTGAATTTACTAATGTTGAATTTGAGTTTGAGGTTCAATTTGATGTTTTTTTTGTTGAATTCTTTTTATTTTTAGACAAGACTCGTGGTGTATGAATACTGTAACTTGATTTTTTTTCTAGATTTTCTCTGCTTGCAACGAAATAGATACGATTTTACAACACACTGTTAATAAAAATTAAACTAGTTATTTTGCAAATTTTAGCGTCTTTCACACTAGCTAATATAAAATTTAATTAAACTTAATGCTTAGTTTTTCTCTCTAACCAATATGCCTACCTTACTTTTCTGAAACCTTTAATTTGTAAAATCCTAATGTTTTACTTCTCTTTTCTCTAATAGCCGCTTTAATCATGTTCTCCATATCGCTAAAGTCATTCGAGGTTGCTCGTCTAACCTGACATTCAGAGATATGAACTCTCGTTTTCTATTTTTTTCCTCACTAAACCACTGTATTATGCATGTGTGTTATGGTTTATAATGTTGTTTAGGTTTATGATTGTGCGTTGGTAGATTTTATAGTTTATACTAGTGTTTAGGTTTATGTGTTGTATTAATAGATTTTATAGTTTATGTAGTGTTTTGCTAAGAACTTTGAATAGACTCAAGAGGTTGTCTCTTTGTACGTCAAATATTTTTCCACAATGATCGTCAAAACTTTGACAATATTGGTGGTCGTATAATTGGATGCAGAGGGTTCCACTTAAGTTTCAAGACCATTCGGGGTGGCCTACCTCTCAATATAGGATATACTGTAAAATTTCTTCTGTTGTTTCTCCTCACGATAATTGAAAAGTCAGATAAACTTTAGCTTGTCAATAAACACATAAATAGAAACACAATTTTCCTTGGCTAACTCTATAGCAACATAGATTGTCACTAAGCACAGTGATCTTGTATTATTGTCTTGTTGACTTCTAAATTTGAGCTTTGCAAATCAAAGAATACAGGATCATTGGATTCAGTGATCAAGCTCATATAATTGGACTCAATTTAACAAAAATAAAAGGTACATAAGGAGAATATGTTTATCTAATACTGATGCTAAAATATGTCTTCTTATTTTCTCTAGCACAAGGAAACTTTATAAATACTATAGCAAAATGTACAATTTTTATATAATTATTTATTGATTCCTAGTTTGTTCGTTTGATTTTGAGAGTATCTTTGTTTATGATCTAATCATCATGGAAACTTGTTTTCCAGGTAATACTTTGTTACTTATTATGTATAGATCATCTCATTGAGCAATGTGTGTAGGCTTTGCAACATGTCAGTTTTTTGCTGATGTTATATCCTCAATTGTGTTCTTTTGTTTTTAGTCTTGAGAGTAATATTTCTTAAAGTCATTTGAAATAATAACTTATCTTGTTTTGTTCGTGTAAACGTTTCACTAAAAAGAAATTGTGTTATTAATTTTCACTTGTTTATTGACTAGTATTGGTTGGATCATGGTTGTATATAACTTATAAGAGATATCTTATTTCATTTTAGCCTGCAACTGTTTACATGGCATAAAGTTCATTTTTATTGTCGTGCAGTTGTTATTTTAAATATGAAGTTATAATAGAGGTAACTTGATAACCTCGTCTTATCCAGTGATTTCGCCTTGGTCTTTGAAACTGATAACCCGTAACTTGAGTTGGAAACCCCCTAGTTTGATGAGGCAAATTTTTCTTATTCCTTGGACGAGGTGGCTGATAATTCGAAGAGTGTCTTTAATTATGTGACACTTGTCCTGAATTCTTTTAAGTGGGTCCAACCCCTCTCGAAACCTAGTTGATTCTTCCACTTTAATCTAGTCCTCGAATTGAGCCATAAGTGCTCCAAAAGTTAATGCTTTATTTTTTGTTGTTTCATTTGCCAACCAAATGACAACTAGCTCTTTACAATTATCCAATCCTACTTTTGTTAACACAAAATATTTTGTATAGTCCTTTAATTTCCCTCCCACAAACTATATTATTGTAGTATTGTATCTCCATTTGCACGCAATTCTTTGCTTCGTACAAACTGTCGTCGGGAAGCTGCACATAATTTTCTAAAGTTGGTTAATAGATCCCTTGAAATTCTATTATACCACTTCAATGTTGTGCTCTTGAATGTCTGAGAAACATAAAAATTCTGATCAGCTACACCTGTGTATTTGTTAGATGTATTCCGTTCACACCATTTAGTTTCCCCCAGACAATGAGGCACATTGTCCCTGTTTGGTTTATATTCGTTACGCAATTTTCGAGGCCGACCTTTGTCTCATTTCAAAAATCCCTGATACCTTTTTTTGCTTTGATGATCCTTCCTTAGATTCCGAACTATCAAATTCATCATCCTTCCTTAATTTATGAAAAAATCCCAGCTACTAAAAAACCAATTTTTGACTTTTACGATTACTTATGGTTACAGTAATTTTACACCCTATCAAAGTTCCCCTGAGTTTCAGAGTTTATCCCACCCAAAAATAAATTATTTACGACCATCATCACCTCAAAAATATCCTTCATCAGTTTCTGGATCCACATCTACTTCTCTTTAGAAGAACCGCAAAGTAACACAAAGTACATCTAGTCATAGAAGATCAGAGGAATTTTCATCACTCATGAATTTTGATCTACCTCGAACATTACACAAGGAGACCTTCTCCGATTTAACCAAAGGCTCATCTCTCCCAAAGTCTTCTTGTTAAAAATAAAGTATTCATAGCTATGGGAGATCTCGAGGCTGACAAAACTTTAGAAACTTAAAATATCATAAAAAAAATCTACGCCAACATATCCTCCTTTGAGGGAGATTATTGAGACCCACTTGGAGTCATAACAAACTCCCTCGAATACTCAAGAAGAAAATCAAGCATCGCACCCAAATCCTTCTCAACTAATAGACGAAGCTTCTGAAGAAGAAGCTGATTCAGAGGTAACTATCTCAAATATTGAGGCTAAAGGAAGTAGAGCTGCATCTGATACCAAAGATGATGCTTCAAAGAAATGGGCACCCAAGAAAAAAAAGCTCCAATTGAGTTTTCTGAGGATGTTGCTGCCTCTATAAGTGTGAATTTGAAACTATTGCTCCCTAAATACATCATGGTGCTGAAAAACGTCCACAAATTTATTATAGTGAAGCTCAAGCTAGTCGCCTAAAAAGAAAATGGGGAATAGCAGAAAACATAACGCTTTGACTACCACGAGAGGGAGAAAGTCCACTTGATTGTGGAGCAGATGAATTGGTGGTCTATCCTGAGATCACCAATTAGAATATTCGGTTCCCACTAGATCCGATGATAGCAGAGTAATTCAAACTCTTGAATCTCTGTCCTACACACGCAAGATCAAATTTGTAGTTCACACTTCTGTGAGTGATTATGGTTTCTAGACTAAGCCAAAACCATCTCTTCATTAAAGACTTCATCACCATGACTGGACTTTCGAAGGGACCAGTACTACCTTTCTACTATCTGATACTTACTAATGATTTCAAAATTATCGACGACCTCCTCAAAGCTGAAAAATTCTTGAAACAAATATTTGTCTTTATATCTAGAGCTTGAGAGAATGAGAAGGAGATATCCGAATAGAACCCTGCAAAAATCAACCTTATTTGGAGACGCAACAATAAGTTCTCTTGTCTTTTTTATGATCTTTATAACTTGAATCAATTTTTACATGTATTGCTACTATGCTCAGAAATTTCGAAGAGGTACAATGGTCGCAAGAAGGATGTAGTATATATTTTTGATAACTTGGCCACTTGGACAGAAAATGAATGGGGCAATGGGTTCCTCTCAGCTTTTCAACCGATAAACGTTATCAATAGTCATCTTTGGAGGATCTCCGTGGGTGCCAACCTCCCCGAAAATTTAATGGAGCCACCAAACCCACAACTTGTTGTAAAAAAATTGATAGCACCTGAAGGGAAGGTTACTCTGCATGTGCGAAACAGATCTGAAAGCCATCTGCACTCGAAAAATCAAGGGAAAAACAGCTAACACGTCTGGTGCTAGCCCTTCAACTAATCCAAAGCTACAAAATAAAGAGAGTAAGACCAAAAGGAAGCAATTGAAACCAGCCATCCAACAATTGAAGAAGGAGTCGAGGTTGAACCTTGTTCGAAAAAAATAGAAAACTACTACCCCAAATAAAAAGAGTACTTCGAAAAATTCACAAGCTAAAATAGCAAGATCGAACCCTGAAGAAATTGTCTCATAAGTTCCTGCTTCTGAAGCTGATGAAACTATAATGCAAGATCACCGCAGAGAACTTGGAGTGGAAGATCACTAAGAAGATGAACACTGTATTCTTGATCATCCCATTAGTATAAAGAAGCTTCAAGATCTTTACAAAGATATGGATTTGAGGGTCCAACAAATACAAGAAAAACTTCAAAAAATTGGTCATATGGTTACTTCTTCTCTTTTACATGAAATTCTAAATTCAGAACTTCCCATGAAGGTTTCATCGTGTGCTCTTATGCCTTACCATAATCAAAGTTTCATACATATCCAAGAGCCATCCAAAGTGTTACTTGCACTACAACCTTTTTCTAATCTTGAAACAAAACCAAAAGCATTGTACACATAAGTAACTCTGCTCAAACCCATATGGAAACCATGGCTAACGATATGGTCAGAGATTAAAAAGATGCTGCTGCAAATAAGAAGATGAAAGAAATATTTGGCAAACAAATCGATGAACAATTTAATGTATTCCAGGCTGATAGGTCGGAATATATTAAAGGATCCATCCACCTCAAACATCATCTATGCTTTGTACATGACCAACAAACAAAAGAGCTCAAGACTTCCAATCAGGCTGAGATGGATGAACTTAAAGTTAAACATGTTAGGGAGATATCCGAGGAACATAAAAAATACTCATCTCTTCAAGAATCTTTGAACAAGAGTGAAGGAGAAAATAAGAAGTTGATTGATGATATGACTGCATTCAAGATAGAATTAGAAGATTAAAAAGAAGCCACTGTGAAACCTGCCAAGACTCAGTGTAGACTGGACACCTTAGCTGCAACAAAAAGTGCCGAGGAGAAACAAACAATCACTTTGCTCCGTAAATTCGTTCCCAAAAGAAAATTTGTCAAGCTTTTGGGAATTTATCCCCATAGATAACTGTCCTAATGAATCCTTCGACCCTCTTCCAACTGATTCTTCCGAAAAGAAAGAGTTAGAAGAAAATGAAAATGCCAGTGAACAAGAAGAAGATTCATCCAAAGAGAATGATTAATTGTTTTTTCTTTTTGTCTGTATTTTGAAGTTATCTTTTGTTGTTAAAGACTTGTTTTTGTGAATGGTTAACTTATTGGCATTCAAAAACATCTTTTTGTAAGATCAGATTCTAACTTCATTGCAAAACTAATCTTCTTCTTTCCATATTTATTTTCCAAATTTTATCTTATAATGTATACTTTTAATTTCATGGACAAGCTATAATGACCTCGAATTCCAATATATGTCAAGTATTTGTATGTAATTTATCAAATAAAAACAGTTCATTTAGAAAATGTTAGCACCTCAAATACAACTAGTGCGTTTAGAAAACGTAGCACCTTGAATATTAGTGCATTTAGAGAACGTAGCACCTCCAATATACTTAGTTACTTTTGGTCAAAAACCTCAAAGATCATCAATCTTTGACTAGTTATCCAAATAATATAAAACAACCACTGGCCAAAAAACGAATTTTATTAATAACCTTGAATATGTACATGACACCTCATCAAAACCTCTGTGGGCCAAGGATGTTATAGTATTTGTTTTTGCTATCACAAAAGTGATACGTATCCGACTTAATTTTCTCCATTACCGTGTAAAGACCCCCCGATTTGGGGCCAAGTTTAATACTTTTTATGGAGGAATAATTTCCTTAAGACTTTTTCACCTACATTAATATCTCACATTATCACCTTCAAATTATATCGACTCCTCGTCAAAGTTTGATAATGAGTCATAGTTAAATGTGCTCCACCTCTTTTATCTTCGATCAAGTTTAAGTTTGTTCTCTTTTCCTGTTTATTTTGCTATTCGGGATAATGAAGTACTCAATAAGAAGGTAAAGTAGATTATGTAGGGCTAACAACATTTATATCATACACACAGGAAAAAGGTGTTTCTTGAGTGGCCTTGCTAGGAGTTGTATGATAATCCCACAACACCTCTTGCAAATAGTTAGGCCATTTCCATGTCGCACCTATTAAATTCTTCTTGACACCTTCCAAAATAGACCTATTAGTCACCTCCACTTGACCATTTGCTTGAGGATGAAAAGGTGTAGAAAAACATTGTGTGATACCCCTCGAAGTAGAATAAGACGTCATTTCTCTATTGTTAAATTGAGGACCATTGTCTGTGGTGATTTTCTGAGGTAATCCAAAGCGACAACAAATATTATATACAATGAACTTAATCACATCTTTGGATTTTGTACTAGATAATGGTTTAGTCTCAGCCCACTTCGAAATATAATCCACTACCACAATGATCATTTGACATCCTCCAGAAACCATAGCCATTGGTCTACTTAAATATTTTTTTTATAACACCCCATCCAATACAACATAACCATGGGCCTTATATTTTAACTTTTTAGTTAGTTGTGTATCTTGAGGTAACGTACCTTCTAGAAAAAAATGAAGGATATTAGCCTTCCAATCACTTCGAATTATATCTGGAGTGCAAATACTTCCTCGTCATATTTACATTGTTATGATCGTGTTAAAATTGAATGACTCTCATGTAACAAAATCCATAGATATTCTTTTGTATAAGAAATTGTTGCCAAAGAATCAACAATTGTATTATCTCCTCGGTTAATATGTCTACAATCACTTTGTCAAATACAAGAGTCAAATTTCGAAGCTCGCGTAGATACAAAATTAATTAATATTTCTTGGCCTCATATACAATTTTCATATGATTTTCCACTAGTTGCGAATCTATTTACAAACGAATTGTTGTTGCTACACAAATATTTAAAAGCCTTAAACTAGCTAATGCAACCTCATACTCAGCCTCACTAGTCGATGCGTGAAAGACAAAACGAATAGCCTTATACATTGCATCACCAGAGGGCGCAACTAATTGAACCCATGTAGTACACCCCAATATGCTAGACCCACAATATGTTCGAACCACCCACATCAAAGTTTTTGGCAAAACCTCTTTATCTTTCCCCTCATCTGATCGGCTCGAATGAAATTTGACCAGAAAATAAACTAAAACTTGAGTTTTAACAGCCGTTCAAGGAGCAAAAATGATGTCAAAATCTCCGAATTATACTTACCATTTGGTCATACTACTAGAAATGTATGATCGTCATAACAGGTGCTTTAGTGGGAAAGAAGTTCGAACCACAATGGTGTGAGCTTGAAAATAAAGGTTCATTTTCCTAGCAGCCACCACTAAAGCCAAAACCAATTTTTCAAGTTTCAAATAATTTTTCGCCCATGCCATAGAACGTTTACTAACATAATACATTGGATTTAAAACTCTTTTTTCTCCGCATATCAAAATAGGAGACACTACTATATATAAAAACAACTAGTATCCAATTCGAGGCTTAGAAAAAATCTCTGGTGACAACAGAAGTTCTTTAATGTTTGAAAAAGCTGCTTCTTAATCTGGCGTCATTCAAACTCTTTGGGTCTTCATAATACTTGGAAAAAAGGAAAACATTTGTTAGAAAACCTTGAAATGAATCGATTAAAGGCAACTAACCTTCCTGTTAAGACTTGCACTTCTTTTATAGTTTGAGGCGATGTCATTGAAACCAAAGCCTTGAGTTGTTCAAGATATATTTCTATATGTTTTCCACTAATGATATATCCTAAAATTATTCGTAATCGAACACCAAAAGTACATTTCTCAGAATTCAACTTCAAACGAATGGCCCTAAAATTTAGAAAGGTCTCCTTTAAACCTCGGGGGTGTTAACCATCTGCAGAAATCTTAAGCAACAGATCATCAATATATACTTCTATATTCATTCCGATCTGAGGAGCAAAAGATTATTCACCAACCTTTGATATGTCGCTCCAGCTTTCTTCAACCCAAATGGCATAACCCTATAACAATGTAATCATTGATCACTAATGAATGTAGTACTTTCTTGATCTATTGGATCTATTTGGATATGAATATATCCTATAAAGGCATCTATAAAAGATAGAATTTTATTCCCTAAAGTAGGATCAACCAACTGATCTATTCGAGGGATAGGAATTGGTCTTTAGGGCATGCTCGATTTAAATATGTGAAAGCAACACACATTCACCACTTTCCATTCTTCTTATTGATAAATACCGGCTTGTCAGTCCATATAGGATATTGTACCTTCCTAATATGCCTGACTCTATAGAGATGATCCACCTCTTGAACAATAGCCTCAGACTTTTCCATAAAAAAAGCTCGTCTCTTCTGAATAACATGTTTGATCCTCGGATTTATAGCTAGGCTATGACATGTTATTTTATATTGAAATCCTATCACATCCTCTGTTTTCTAAGCAAAAACATCCAAATTATCAAACAAAAATTATAACATCTGATCAAGCAAAGTAGCGGACAACAATGTTCTTATTCGTAAAGTCTTCACGTCATAAATAATATGCTCTTTGATGTCCTCACTCACTTTTAAAGAACCCCTGGTTTTCCTCGGATCATCTATTTTCTATTCATCCAAAGTCAACCCCTTTAGTTGTTATTCAGCCATCTGATCCTCAGAATTAGAACCTCGAACCCTGAGTGATGTTGCATAACATTCCATGGCTACATTTTGTTCACTTCAAACCACACAAACACGATATCCAATGAAATACTTCAAACATTGATGAACAGTACACACAACAACATGCATTCTTGAAAGCCAATATCTCTTAAAAATAGCATTATAATTGGTTGAACAGTCAACCACCATGCACAAGACTTGAACTATTTATATTTAAATGAAACTTTACCCAAACACACCTCACCTTCGAATTCCTCAATCACCTGAATTATTATCCCTATAGACCCAATTATAGTACGATAATACCGACAAATTCGAGGCGGTTTACGCATCCTATCATACAAAGATTTGAATAACACATTTGCACAA
Source organism: Limnanthes douglasii subsp. nivea (assembly GCA_036936605.1). NCBI lineage: Eukaryota > Viridiplantae > Streptophyta > Magnoliopsida > Brassicales > Limnanthaceae > Limnanthes > Limnanthes douglasii. Next base: position 43,880,401 of record JAUPFV010000004.1, read on the forward strand.
CTTCATCTATCCATCATAACACGTCAACTTTTAACTCAAGATATTTAGGCCCCTATAACCATTACGTCCTCATGGAGACCAACTATTTCTATCAAATAATCCTCATGTAACAAAATAAAATGAGTATCATACTTTCCATATAATTGAGTAGAAATTTTTAGTCTACCTAAGCTGCTAAACTGATAACATGAATTTTCCTAGAACTATTAGTATTTATAGACATAAAATTTCCTCCAAAGATTGCTAAGGATTCAAAATACTCACATAAGCTACGAACCTGTCCCTGCTCTACTAGCCTATCTACAACCATCAAAATTAATCGATCTAGATCGGTATACAAATATTCCGATGTTGCGTCGAAATCATCACATTTAGAATCTAAAATCATCCATGAAATTTCTTCTTTCGAATTCGGGTTATAGTTTTTTGTGTCGATGTGGTCATAATTTTCGATGCACTTTTTTTCCCTTTAACAAAAGCATCAAATCTTTATTTCCGCTATACAATTTATCACATACAATCTTAATTGTATTACATTTAGAGCCTCAATATTTCATGTCCTTATCAGAAGCCATCAAGTTGTATGATTAGGAAGAAGTATTAGGAAATTTCTAGTGTGACTATTCATATTATTTTCAAATTATACTTTGTATCTTCAGATCATATGAATTTTTGAATAATGAAATGGAGCTGTATAACTGTGCAACCTCGGTATAGTTATATATTTTTTGTTTATAGTTCTAATTATATTTTTTAAGACCCTACAACAGAAGTGAAATAAAAAATACAACAGGTCCATAACGGATCTGCAACAACAATAATTAAAATGAAAATTAAATTTAGATTTGTTTTGAAGAGAATTGCAATAATTTTCGTGACAATGCTATAAATAGTTAGTATGCAACTAGATGACAACGCCATATACAACAATAGACATGTCAACAAATTTAACCATTTGGTTGAAATGATGTAATGAACTTACAACAAAAGTTGCAACGGCATGACCTGGTTCCATTACGGTCAAAATTTGAAACGCTTTCCTGTTGCTTGCCGGTTGCAAAAGCCCTGGTTCCATCAGAGTCAAAAGTCGGTTCATCATTTTCACATCATTTTAAAAATCAGTTTCTTTAATGGTGAAGCTCAACAATATTTAGATCTTCAAATAGCTAATAATCATTATGAGGTTGGAACTGGTATTATGGTAAACTATGAAAATTTACTTGTTGAGACTTTAGATCTTTATCATCATCGTAGTGATATTGACATTTTTTCTTGTTGTAATTGATAATTTTATATAAGATATTTTGGTATTATTATTTATATCTTCTTATTATGATTTGTGTCTGATCATTACTAACTCCAAAGTAAGACTCTCCTCAACTTCAAGACTCTCTTCATCTGAGTTTGTGAGTATGATTTTATTGTAACAACTTCAATATTTCAAATCTATATAATTATAAAATTACGAGTATTTTCATATTTATTAATAATCTTATGTTTGGAGGTCACTTATCGAACAACTACATATTAAAGTTTTTGTTTTACCTAAATACTAAACACTTCATAGACTACGAATCTTTGTAGTGCATAAATAGACATGGAATAAAAAATTATAATTATGAAAAGTTTATTGTAGTGTGTTGAAGGAGAGGGTCATTTATTAGATTATAGATCTTTTGCGCGTTTACCGTTACAAATCGTATTGATGATTAAACTTCCAGTGTATCTAATAAATCGATTTCTTGATTATTTTAATGAACACACATACTTTTTCAGTGAGAGAACCCTCTTATATTTTATGGCGTGTTTTTAAATGATTTATTTTGTTTTTCTCTCTATTCTTTATTTATATCCAAAATTTAGGAAAAATCCTATGTTAAAACTAAATAAAACCATCTTATATTAAGTTTTGAAGACCATAATTTTAAGTTGTTTTATTTTCAAAAAACAAACAAAACTTTTAGTGTTGCTCTAATAATTTATCTATAATTTCAGTCACTTATAGTAGTCGTAATAAAGTTCATATTTATACAATCATTTTTATGATACAAAGTTTATTTTTTAATGTTCAGCTATATTTTATTACATTAACAACACCAATACTAAAATGCGTCATTGAGCATGTGCCAAATAATCGTAATTGGATAAATTCTAGTTATGTAATCTTTAAGAATCATAATACAATATAAATGTAATATTTTGTCCTTTGCAAACTTGAACATGTCATGTTTTATTTTCTCAGTCTCTAGTTTTATCTTTAGATATGAATTTGTACTAAAATTATCCCCTCTTACAACATATATATATTTTTTGTTTGTTAGCTATTCCATATGTTACATTATTCTTTAAAATATGTTTTTTATGAAAAATAAATTTTACATGGATGATCCGTTAAATTTGGACTGTTAACATAAAAGACAGTTTACTATGATCTTTTATACCAAATTTCTCTGAAATAAATTTCTTTGTACCATGCAATAAAATTGCATATCGTTTGTAACATACCATCGATATATAATACTAATAATATTAATTTTTTCCCACCGAACGTTTGATGCACACAATACTTTACCAAATTTATCTCGAAATCAAAAGAGATAATAACTTCGAGAAATTTATGGTCCTTTGACGTGAAGTTTGTTTGAATCCTTAAATAAATTTATTCAGTTTTCACAACATTAAATTTGGATCACTGAATAAGTTTTTTACAATTAAACCATGTATATTATTTTCTCAACAATACCATTATGAAAGATATAATGCTCTTTCTTTCTCTATTGGAATTTTGAAAATGTACAATTACTTAAGTTTACACTTCTTGAAGATGTACAGTTTGTTTTTCCTGAACAAAATCACTTTTTTTTTTAAATTTAACCACAACAGGTTGTTAATCTTGAAAACCCACATGAGAATGACATATGTCAATTTGACTTTGTATGTTCGAGTGGTTCTAAAATGATTGACATTAGCAGCAAATCATCTAAAACAGTAACATTATTTTAAGAAACCTTTATGAATTTCTAAAGATTCTTCTTCAAAATGAACGTTTATTAATAAATTATTCATTTTAAAATTAAATTCATAAAAGAGTATAAATTTTTTACTTTTAAAAATATATTTATAAGAAGGATCATAAAACTTAAAACCCTTTAAAAGTTTTACATATCAAAAGTGATAACTGGTAATTGTTCTCGATAATTTTTTCCGCTTGACATCCTCGAAAACAAAAATGTTTCAATAATAATCCGCACATTTTAACGGTGTTTGAGTTGTGTTTTAGTGGTTGATATCATTATAACTATATGAAGAAGATAGGCTGCATATTTTATATCTCGTCTCCCGAGTGATGTTGGTAATGCCAAATGACTAATAATATTTCGCACCAAATCTCTAGTGTATGATTTTGTATCTCGTTTTATTCCTATAGATTGTCATACATCTAATAATATTTACTTCCACATTCAAATATGATGCACTTAATTTTTTTTAACCCGAGTCTTAAATATTTAAACATATTAAATGGAATATTATCTCTCGTGTAAAATATAATGATATCTGACTATGAAAAACTATGTATGAATAATATAAAATGCTTGTTTAAGAAACCAATATTTATCCAAACCAAAGAACTGATGTGCAATAGCCGCTCTGTTGGAGAAATAATTAACCATATTCAAGAAAGTTTTACATTCACGGGCAACACACAGTTTTTTAATAAATATAAAGGTTACAAAAACATTCTCAAACACAAATGACTCAATCACTCTTTGTTACAAAAGAAGACGTGATTCGTAGAACCCTTTATTCAATGATTATTTCTCACATTACTTCTCTCAAAAAAAACCTAGAGGTATTCCTCTCAATTAGGAAATATGTTACTCATGTTAATTGCACCACCACAGTTATTCCACACATTTCATATAAACTTGTTTTTCAATTTATAGGTTTAAAGAAAAACATAATTCTTCATTAGACGCTCTAAATTAAAGTACATTAATAAAAAATTGAGTAACTTTTAATAAATCTCATAAATAATAAATCATAGTTTATATAAAATATCTAAATAATATTAATAATTTAATTAATCTAGAAAAACTAAAATAATATGTCCAATTAATATAGAGAGCTAGTAAAATAGAAGACTCCACTTTGGTCTAATTTTCGTGTTATGTTCTAGCTCGCTTTAGCTGACAGTGATGCTTCAGATCAGCTCATTTTGGACCATCTTACTTTAGACTAACATGCTTTAGATCAACACATGTTTTATTTGAAACAGTGGTCACCAGTCTTGACCGTTTATCTCAGTCGTTGGATTAGTGGATGTATGTGCAACTAAGTCGTGACTCAAGCTTAACCCATAAAGTGTCAACATTTCTTTCCTACGCATGTCTTCGACGAATCCAAATGTGCATATGTAGTCCTATGAAATTACATATGTTGACGAGTTAATTCTAGCCTACACCTAACAATTCTTCACATAGACTTATAGTAACTCCATCATTCATTGCATATAATATTTTACTCTTTTGAGACCAACTTACCAACTCATGCAATTCGTGAGGTTTGAAATCAGCAATACATTTGTCAGAGCAACTGAATGATTTAGTTCTCTAGCAATCTTAACGACCTTAACTTTCTCATTCTCCATCGTGTCTCAGATGAAGTGAAACTTAATGTCTACATGTTTAGTTTACTTATTGAAATTCAATTTTTTTAATAAAATGAAGGACACTAGTGTTATCATTGAACTAAACCACATATTGTTCCTCAATACCCCTTTGGCCAGCTCCTCTTGATCTGAACACCAAGTATCATTTTAGCCTCTCATATATATTTCAGTTCAGTCTTTATCGCTTTATTTTTCTTCTTATATCTTCTAGCTATCAATAGGTCATCCACATACATCAAAAATAAGACTTGTCTCTATATATGTGTCTCCTCATTCAAATAGACACAGTATTCAAAGCAGGTACAAATATATTTGATGGATGTCATAAAAGAAGTAAATCATCTATTCCACTATAGACGAATATTTCAATCCATAGAGGGGTCTCTTCAAAAATAAATTTAAGCCTCATTCCCTTATTCGTACCCTTCTGATTAACAATACATGAAGACAATATTAATATTTATTTAATCTAGCTCCACATCAAATATAGGAACAATTGATAACGGAACCCTTATGGAGGTTTGTTTCACAATTACCAAGAACATTGTATGGAAATTAGAACCCTTCTTTTTTGTAATGCACTCATTCACGAGCATGTCCTTGTATATGGGTAACTTAACACCATGAGTACCTGGATTACTCCCAACCACACTTTTAACCCTTTAGCTGCTTCACAATAATCCAATTATTCATCTTCTTGAGAGATCTATTTTATTAGTTAATGATCATGAGCTACTTCTATTTTTTACTACTTTTGATATCATCATTATATTCTTCAAGGTCAAGAATATATCATTGCATTTTAATCAATAAAGCATAACGAGTTACATCAGCAAAACCAGACCTTTATGGTTGTTTGTTTGGTCTCTATGTTTTATCCCTTACTAGTTGATAAATGTCAAGTTCATGTTACTCTCCTATTTGATCATCAAAAGGTCGTTGAACGCCAGAACTTTGACCTTCTTTGGGCTCGTGTAATGGTTAAACTTCTTATGTATAAATATGCTTCAAGAAAAGTGTCTCCAGCTTCACTTTGTAGATCAAATTCATCATTAACTTAATATCTCTTCATAGAAGTATTATGTTCAGTCTCCACCTCGTTCTATTATTGTATGTATACGATCAAATCCTTATGACTTTAAGGTTAAACACTACAACATACCCTTTTACTCGTTTTGTAATCCGAGGAAAAGAAATCAAATGTTTTGGCGTAAGCTTATTTGCCTTCACATGTACGTACGAAGCACATCTAAACACTCTCAAGTTTTCCAACTTAGGTTTCTCTCTAGTCTACACATTTTAAAGGTAAATAAAGGTAAGCATTATAGATTGACTCATATTGATGATATATACAACCATTGTTGGGGCTTTTTCCTAGAACCTTCGACTTATTCCAGCTGTATGACCTATACATCTAACCTGTTTCATCACGGATCAATTCATTCTCTCAACAAGACCGTTCTTTCGGAAGTTCAAACTATAGTTCGGTGTCTAGCAATGCAAAAAATTTCACAATAGCTAGTGAACTTCTTGATTACATATTATAAGTCATTATCACTCTGAAGCTTCTTCGGTACTTCATTTAGTTGAATTCTCTACCTAAATCTTCTAGTCCACAAAGACAACAAAAGATTTATCTTTGGTATTCAAGAGTATAACCTATACTTTCCTTGAATATACATCAATTAGTGACATAAATTATGTTGGCCCACCTATTATAGGTTCTCATGCCATAATTCAAAGGTCTGAATGAACATAATTAAGTAGTCAATTGGATGTCTAATTGATAGGTAGAAACTTCATCCTCTTGCTCTTACCCAAATCTTTCACAAATGCTCAGCTTCCAAAATGTTGTACCATGTTACAAACCCCTGTTTACTTAGTTAGTTGAATATCTTCTGACTTAAATTCTTGAGTCGGTGATGCCACATCATAATATAATATTTTAGGACACTACAAACATCACCTACTAATAGAGATCCATTGAGAACTAACACACCATTAGTCCTATTGGCTTTGATAACAAGAAGAGAGGCTTGCAAGACATTAAATTTTTCATTTTCACCCATATAGTTAAATTATTCCTTATCAAACATCCCAATAGAAAGCATGTTACGTTTAACTTTGAATAAATATCTTACAATGTTAATCACTCTTTCAAGTTTTCAAAAAAAAAAACTTAACCCAAACCATTCGAGCCCTTTTGATATCGCATGTTTTGTTATTCCCGAGGATGACCCTTTCACCATCAAGCATCCACATGTCTTGAAAAAATGATTATTGGAAGTCATGTAAAAAAGATGCAGCCGAAACCAGCACCGATTAATCGTTATACCTCAAAAATAAGAGCTCACTAACCTGTCTATGTACTCACAATCATCACATACCATTACAACATCTCTGAGTTTGGTCTTCTAATATTTTTTTCCTATTCACTTCTTTGGGCAATGGGGAGTGATGTGTAATTTCTTCTCGCATGCCTAACAAATGACTTTTGAACAAATTTCATCTTCTTTTAAATTTGTTCGAGAGTTTCCTTTACTCTTAATTGAATCTCTCTCTCTCTCTCTCTCTCTCTCTCCTGAACTCTCTTTCATATTCACTTTGTTCCCTTCAAATTCACCATTCAAAACACTATTATTTTGAAGATTTTTGGAGTTTAAGGCGCTCTTGACTTTATCCATTACAGGGGAGTCTTCCCTGTAGAGCACGGTGTCCAAAATATGTTCATAATCATTAAAAACAAAAATTAAAAGGAGCGTGACTTGTTCCTCTTCCTTCACATTTACACCAATTATATTCAAGTCATATTGGATTCAATTGTAATCATCTAGGTTCGTTTGGATCTATATGCTACTATCCATAGATAACGTGCAAAGTTGTTTCTTCAAATATAATATATTCACAAATAATTTTATCATGTAAATCGCCTCCATCAGATTTCATATGCCTAGTGTCGTAGGCTCTTCAAATAGCTTTTGTAGCACTTCATATTTCAATATATGTAGATGTATTGTTGATATCAGTAGTCATTCCATTATGCACTAAGTAAGTCTTAACTTGATTTTTTCATAGATTGAAATCATTAGATCCATTGAATATTTCTAGGCTGAGCTTTATGAAGCTCCTATTTTGTAGATTTTTGTTTTTCACACAAGATCTACTTCTTTAACTTAGAGATTGAGGATGGATTTATTCATTATAAAATTTCTCAAGGCTCACCGTATCTTTTGTGGAGAAACCACCATTCATCCAAATCAAAGAATTAATGTGCGATTGTCGATCCTTTAGAAAAAAATAATAAACCATGTTCAAGATGAGCAACAAATAAAAGAAAGTTTAATAAAACCAAACACACGAGACAAATTTAATATGGTCCGGATTGTGAAGAAAACTTACATTCACGAGAAACATATACTATTTTATAAATTAGTAAGTTACAAAACGACCCTCATACACAAATAACTCAACCATACTTTATTACAAAAGATGACGTGATTCAGAAAAACCTCTCTTCAGTATTTATCTCTCACCTCACTTATCTCTCAAAAGACCTAAAAACATCTCACTCTTCTAGAAAATATGATGCTCATGTAATTACACTGCCACAATCACGCCATACATTTCATAGCAATATATTATTCTATATAAAGGTTAGAGAAAACCTCAATTCTTTATTAATATGAGGAATCTAATTAATATATAAAGACTAAAAGAAAAGATCAAATTAATATAAGAGACCTAACAAAATAGAAGACTCCATTTTGGCTCAGCTCGCTTTGGACCAGCCTATTTCAACTCAGCTTGCTTTGGACCCGCCTATTTCTACTCAACACATATTTTTGTCGACACAATGATCACCAGTCTTGGCAGCTTATCTCAATCATTAGGATCAACATATGTCTCTACAGTCCAGGCACGACTTAAGTTCTAACCAGAGTTTCAACAGTTCTTGCTTACGACATTACTTTTGTTTGATAAATTACTTCTAACTTACACCAAACAATACGAGTAACCGAGATGTATAACATCTTTCATCTATTTAATATTAATACATCTAACACAACACATCAAATTCTGAATAATATTGAGAATTCAATAAGCGTTCAGCAAATTCTCAAGTGTATGGTTCTCAAATGATATTTTTATACAAAGTCAATTATTTCAGAATATCCAAAGCTTAAATGTATGAATTTAAGCTTTAGTCCGGCATTGACATATGTCAAGACAGATTTACACAAGTTGCTAATATATGTAATGAGTCAAATAATGTATAAAGCCTATATGGTTTGTAGATTTTCTTAGGGATGTTTTGTAACTGGTCCTCCTGGCCTTGGTTTGTCATCCCGCCCAAGGGCTAACCTTCGAGATGGTTCACTTTCTTGGCACTTGACCACGTTGTCACCACATTTCATAGAAGTTGGTTCTTCATACTTTTTTTTTTCTTTCGGAATCTGTCAAACCAAAAGCCCAAACAAGAAAATATTAATCATAATATAACAATTAAAGGAACATCATTATATTTATATGATAAAGGGAAGATTTATGCCCCTCTTAGAGTAGCTATGGTCTTCTCAAGGACTATCAAGTCGCTGATGATCTTATACCCTTATTTAATGTTGAAGTAGATGCAATGAAAATGGCCATCAATGAAGATGCAACCAGAGCGAAGACAACAGTATTTTTGAAGGAGTTTGACATTGTTGTCGCGTGTATTGAATAATAGCTTTAAGTCTATTTTTTATAGAATCTCTTGTTGACAAAATATAATAACTGAAACTACTACAGCCATTCATTTCATTTTGTTGACTAAATCGAGAAAATTACATATAATCCAATTCACTATTTAATACTTTTGATTGGTATGGTTTAATTAATAAAACACGGGATCTCAGACGACTCATTCCAAACATTTATGAGTTGGGTTCACCCTCTTAAAGGTGTATCTACTAAGATTTGTCAAATGTGGTTGAAATAATGTTAGAAATTGCTTATTTGATGCTATCAGAAAATATTAATATAATTGAAAATTTTGTGAAAATTTTGTTTGAAAAGTAGATTTTGAAATGGAAACGGAATATATGTATATATATAAACTGAGTTTACAAAATTATAAACACGGATTATTTATAAACATAAGTTTGTTGATGAAATATTAAATTTTTTTATAGCTGCTTCGAAAGATACAAGACTGGTTTTGCAATGAATTATACTTAAAAGGAAATAGTAGGATCCAGATAAAGAGATGTATGTGTCAAACTAAAGATAAATATTGAAGATGAGTTTTGTTTATTTTTGTTTATTGGTTACTTAATTTATTTTAAGCAAACACTAAAATTTTCACTTACATACATCTTCTCTTCGCATTGAAATGGATTATTACAATTTGGGTATACTTTCTTATGCTAACGTGTTTCATTTTTTTAGGACGAAATTTTTTATTGAGCTATTATATCCTAAAAGTTTAAAAGTTGAGTTTAAAAAATTCTCAATTACAACTTTTAGTCCATAAGTATTTTCAGAGAGTAAAAGATTTTAACAAATTATCCAATCTAATTAAATTAAATACTTATCACTTTTAAGTAATGGAGCAAAATCTCACGATATATAAGATACTAAGTATTAGATGGATTTTATGATATATATTGTATTATAAATTTTAAATAGATTATATATTTTATTTTAAAATATTTTTACAATCTTCCACTTCAATAATGATATACAATGTATTTACTAGACTATATAATGAAACAATATTAATATATAATCTAAAATGATAACACTAAAAAAACCGGCTAAGTTACTTAAAAGCACAAAAGTGATCATGTTTTAACTTTGACTATAAATAAATAAAATGTAGAATGAGAATCATACAGATTACTTAATCACAAACATGTTTTACAATTCCTTCATCTTAACTATTTCAATTTGTGTAAAAAGTAAATATAGCAACCAAACTAAATATTATATGATTTAGTTGAATGATATATGAGCTAATACTGAAAACACAATAATTAAAAAAAAAAAAACTTCTATATTAATATCTTACCAATTTTATCAACAAATTTATCAAAAACGTATATAACTTCACACGGTTGTATCATAATTTCCATCATTATTCTATCAAATTTAATTGGATATATCTAGAAAATATAAATATTGTATCCTTACATACAGAACAAATATAGTTATTGGTTTTAACTATACATGCGTTTCAATATATCACCATTTAGAAGAATATGGTTTTAATATTCATTTAGTGAAGCTTAATGTTAAAATGTGATATTTTGTACTATATTTATTTTCAAAGATTTTTTCACGTGTCTCAAATGAAAGTTTATTAAAAAGTCAATATTTTGGTATTGTCGGAATCATGTTTGGTATTACATATTCTGTATGTTTTATTTTTCATCTTTTGAGACAATCTTATTATTAATTATGGATTTACACCCGTCTACTCTAGTATTTTAGTCAATATAAAAAAAAAATTGAATTATTTTAATTTATTGATTGTCATAATAATCGATGTTGAGAGTTTGAATTTTATGCGAATAACTTTAAACTTGATTTTTTATTACATCTCAAGAATGCTATTGTTTTTATAAAAAAATTTATGACGCTATATAAGCCAAACTAAATTCTTATGTTTTACTACAATAAATCTTAACGTTCTTATTGAGCTCTTGATGGCATTACATAAACTAAAACTAAATTCTCTCATTACATCACAAAAAAATATTCCTATTTTTGTAGAATTTTGTTTTGACATTACTAATGTTAAAACTGAACTTGCTTCATACTGTTAAATAATGAACAAAAGAGAGAATAAGAAGAAGAAGTCGCTTTGAAGCGACTAGGGTTTTTGTATTATTTAGAAAGTATATCTATTACATAGTGTGTGGGCTCTTATTTATAGATAAAACATATTACCTAACGGGCTTAGGCCTTATATCTTTAACGCCCTCTCTCAAACTCACAATGCAACAGTAATAAGCATTGAGAGTTTTTCACAAAGAAAACAAAATTGCGCTGTTGACTAAGCTTTCGTGAAAATATTAGCAACTTGCAAAGTTGATGCTGGTGTGGTTTATTTTCGACTGAGGGTAATTTTGTCTGGAGTTTTGTGATGTTTCAAGGGTATTTAATGTTTGGATAGATTGTAGTTAGAGATTTGAGCTGCCTGGTTATATTAAATGTTCATTACCCTCATTAATGAAAGTGGTTGGGTATTTATACCCTTAATTTTGGGTCACATGGGCTTTCGGGTCAACTTATGAATTCGGGTCGAGTTCAATGACCCATTAATCTTTAAGCAAGTAAGTAATTAGCTTAGTCATGAAGTGATTTAGGTTTTAATAAATTTAGTCCTTTTCGGATGGTTCAGTGGGTGGTTTTTGTCCGAATTGCCCCTGCCCGGTTCCCTCAGTGAGTGGTGAGAAAATCCGGACTCATTAGTAGCCCTTTTTTTAGGTAATGTTCGAAGGCCTTTGATAATACCTAAAAATAGCTCAAGTGTACCCATAACTATGTCCGGACATTTCGAAATGTGTAACGACTTTATCCAGACTAATTGAAACCCTTAGAAGCTGAACGGTTTTGCCAGAGATAGTGGGACACGTGTCCTTCTCTGATTCGCCTCACCGGCCGTTTTTCTCCTAGAATGGCGCTTCCACTTACTTCGAAAAGTAACCTCTTAATTAACGTTGGTAACATCAACGCCGTTTTTAATCATTAAACCTATCTTTTCGTATTCTCCTAGGTATCAAAGCATCATTTGTTCTTTTAGTATAAATTAGTCCACTTTTCACTGTTTTACTATCTTCATTATCCCTACTCTGTTAATCTTCAAGGCTTTTATCTCTCAAAAAACCCGTCTTATGGTGTGAGTTTATGTTCACAGCAAGAAACGCCCTAGTAAAAGGTGGGTGGCTCAACTTGTCGGAGTTAGAAAAAGCTCAAAAAGTTGAACGAGAAAAATGCATTGCTACAGGCCTCCCTGTTTCTCCTATTGACAAGTCTGTCACACCAAGTTCGGAACCTGATCGGGGTTCGTCTTCTGCCAAAATCCCTAAACCTAGAAGGTTATTCCAGTCCAACCTTTCTCCAATCGCTTCAGGCTCATCAGTCCAAGAATCAGAGCCCGTTGTTGAACCAGAGCAGGCGGTTACAAGCTTTAAAAAACCTTCCCCATTTATTGCCATGGGATCAGACGGTGATATCTCCCCAGAGAAGTTGGTAGATCGACGAAGGGGTCGTTAGGTGAGAGGGCAGGCTGCAACTGCACAGCCTAAACCTTCCAAATCCAAGCCTTCTAAGTTTGGGGCTAAGAGTAAAACTACAGCGTCAGAAGCGCCCATTAAAATCCCCAAGGACAAGTTGTCCGGTCCGGAGGCAACCAGTTCAAGCCTTCGAAAAGAGACCTCCGGATCTGAGCCCCAACCGGACTCCAGACCACAAGAGGAAATTAACGCTCAACCATCCAGAGGACCTAATGAGCCAACCACCAGCTCTTCTCTTCCAAAAACAACCGATAATCCTTCTATGGTAATGGAGGATGTAATGGAGGATAGTATCGAAGAAGCCCCCTTCGAGAGCGACGTCTCCGGGCAAACAAGTGAGGCTGCTGCTGCCAAGAAAAGCAAAGGCAAGGAGAAGCTATGCTTAAAACACCCGGATCTGCCAGAGTGCCTTGTGGGAAAAGTGAGACCTTGCTTCCACAAAGTAAGTGTAAGGTACCTACTGGCTATGCAGAAGATTAATTATGCTTTTATCCACACAGCCGAACTGGGCCGGATGCGGAAAAATTAGGGGATCCCTGAAAATGTCAAAGTGAGGATATCGGTGGATCCGGAGACACCGATGGATTGCAAGCTGAGTGAGATAGTCTTCTTCACTGAGCTATTCAACTGGGGGCTTAGGTTTCCCTTAGATCCGGAAATCGTTAGATATTTCCATCTCATAAAGCTCTGCCCAAGCCAATTGAGCCCCAATGCTTGGTATACGCTTATGGCTTGTATTATGGCCTCCAGGCTCTCCAGAATCCCTCTTCTGATGGAGCAATTTGCTGCAGTGGTCAGCCTTTGCAGGAACCACCACATCCCATTCTATCATTTTAACATGGGCGATAACTATAAGGCGGTGGATAATTTACTTGAGTCGGAGAAAAGCTGGAAGACTCAATTTCTGTTCATCAGTGGTGCCTGGGAGAATGGGAAGAAAATTAAAGCTGGTGTCAACCCAAGCATGCTTACCAGTAGATGGGGAACCGATGGTAAAAATCTCATCACATACTTTTACTTTTACTTATAACAAATTTGTTTGTCTAATTCCTCTTCTTTTATTTTTTGGTAGTGCTGCCCAAGGATTTCAATGATTACTTAGAGGCTGGGCAGACCACTTGTACCAAGCTAAATGCTTGGGCTGCTGAGAAATGGGGAAATCTCTTCCACAACTGTTTTACCGGAGGCAATTTAACAAGATCCCATCTCTGGAATACAACCGACCGGAGGGACTTGTCTTCGAAGGAATTAACCACTCTACCCCCTCCGGGAGTGATTCTTCGGAAGATAGAGGGAAAAGATGGGAAATTGGTCTTGCCGGGCAGAGCTAAAGCCCCAAGCAAAATGAAGGGCAAGAAAGTTAAGGCCAAGCAAGATGTGGTTGAGGCCAATCCTACCGAGGTGGAGGAAGCTGTCCCAACAAACCCAAAGGGACAAGATTAAGGGCAGATTGATGTTGCTTTATTGCAAGTGGTGGAACACGAAAGCACCAAGGAAGTAGCTGGGTCGCCAAAACCCCCAAAGGCTCCCAAAAAGGACAGAAAACGGGGAGCAGAAGGTGGAGACAGGGATGCCAAGAAAAAAAAACCTCAAAGGGAGATGAAGTTTCTTTCCGGGCTCCAGTGTCTCTACCTCCAGTTGACCCAGCTGACCCCACTCAAGCAGAAGAAATCCCAAGTGACTTTCACACTGGAGAGGGTGCCAGAGGGGACATCAACATTGATGGTGTCGACATCACAGGGCTTCAAGAGATTGGTATTTACTTTGAAGACTTTGCCAAAAATGATTTTGTTGGACCCTACCTCCCCCCAAGCTCTTCGAACATCGTCACTTTCAATGGCAAGTTGTTTTCTGTTTCGAGTGAGAGAGACATCATCACCCACTCCTTATTGAGCAATATCTAGCCAGTGCTTACCTTGGAGAAGCAAGTGCGCAATCATTCAGCCATCATCAATACCCTCAACTCTGACAAAGAGAAGTTGTCTAGTGACCTCCTTAGTGCCAACCAAAATGCTGAGGCATTGAAGAAAGAGAATGAGGAGTTGAAGAAAAGTCAGGAGGAGTTGGCCACCAGGCTGGCCACTTTGGAGGGAGTTGTCAAAGAACTCCAATTGAAGCAATCTAATCTGGAGAGAAACCTATTTTCTTCAAAAGAGGAGGTGAAGGCCAAAGATAACATCATTCAGGACCTAACCAATGACAAGATTTCACTTGAAAACACTGTGTCCAAGGCTGAACAAGAAAAAGATGACTTGTTAAGGGAGCAAGAGAAAACAATCCAAGCTAGGATTGATGCTTATACCAACGAGGTGATAGATTCTTAGGAGGAGAGGTATGCCGAAGTCAAGTCAGATATGGTCTTGCTTTTTCATGAGAAATTTCTGAAGAGCACACTGGAGATCTATGGAAGTTTGTAAAGTATGAAGACCTCCCATTCCACACGATGGCTGATGGTGATAGTCATAACTACTCGAGTGGCTGGGATGACACCACCGATGAAGAGGAAAAGACTGGGGAGAGTCCGGATGAAGAAAATGATGACCCGAAGAAGAAGAAGCCAAGTGAGGCTGAGCCATCTACGAAAGCTCAGTCTTAAAGTATCAACTATTTTTTTCATTTTTTGTGATTGAACCAAAGTCCTTGGATGGCCAAGGCATTTTTTGTAACCATGTCCGGCCCTTGTCCGGATAAACCTTTCTGTTTTGAGAATTCAAAGTCCTTGGATGGCCAAGGAATTTCGTATATCTTAATGGGTAGTTTTATTTTACACAACTCTTGTATTGTTTCATAGTTTTTAAACTTTGGTGGCTAATGTTTAAACAACCCTTAGTTATTTTACAAGTATTTTAAAGTGAGAGTGTTTAAATTCTCCGGTGACAAATGTTTAAATAGTCATCACTCGAGCAATTCAATCTGGACTGTCATTGATAAAAAATTTCAAAGAAAACTATTAACTGAAACACTCCAAATCTTTTAAGAAGGCATCATATTTTATAAAAAAGACCGGAAACCTCATTAAAACCTCCCCATGCCACTAGGGTAGGAAAGAGTATGCCCCCAAATATTTACATGAACTTTTAAACAAGTAAATATTTACATAATTTTCATTCCAAGTACAACCGGAGGTGCTCAATGTTCCAGGGGTGATTCAAAATCCTTCCATCCTTGTCTTGGAGCCGGTATGTCCCAGGCTTCAGCTTTTCACTGACCATATAGGGTCCTTCCCAAGTTGAAGCTAGCTTGCCGAACTGCTTCTCCTTGGTATGTAGGAAGATTTTCCTGAATATTTTATCCCCTGGTTGAAAATCCCTTCTCTTAATTTTAGAAGCAAACCTGCTTCTCATCAAACCTTGATAGTGTGTGGCTCTGAGGTGAGCCTTAACTCGTCTTTCTTCCATTAAATCAAGTTGGCCTCTGACTGCCACTTCGTTAGCGTGTTCGGAAAAATTATGAACTCGAAAGGAAGGAAGAGTAGCTTCCATGGGAGCTATGGCATCCATCCATATACTAATGCAAAGGAAGACTCTTGTGTTGCAGCCCCGACAGTGGTCCAGTAAGCCCATAAGACTTCTTGTAAATAACTTGGCCATTTTCTAGCAGCTCCCTATAAATTCTTTTTAAGACCGGACAATATGGTCCTGTTAGCCACTTCAACTTGACCGTTTACTTGTGGGTGGAAAGGAGAAGAGAAGCAGTGTTGAATGCCTCTAGAGGCACAGAAAGTCTCCATTTCCTTGTTGTCGAATTGTGGCCCATTGTCTGTAGTTATCTTCTGTGGAACTCCAAATCTGCAACAAATGTTAGACATAATGAATTTGATAACAACTTTCGAGGTAGTTCCTGCCAATGGGGCTGCTTCGATCCACTTTGAAAAGTAATCAATGGCAAAAATTATAGTTCTACACCCCCCGGACGCCATGGGTAGAGGTCCTACTAAATCCAGCCCTCATCGAGCAAAAGGTATTGGCTCAGAAATTGACTCTATAGGGATAACTGGGGTATGAATTTCATTACTATATCGTTGGCATGGATCACACTTTTTTACCAACTCCTTGGCATCTTGCATTATGGAGGGCGAATAGTACCCAGCTAACAAAACTCTTCTAGTTAGAGCCCTGAATCCACAGTGTGCTGATCCCTCACCATCATGTAATTCGGAGAGCACTATTTGAGACTCATCGATCCCCAAACATCGCGAGAGGGGTTTACTATAGGATTTTTTTTATAAAGAATATCTCTTAGGATGACAAAAACACGAGCTTTGTATTTTATTTTCCTTGCTACTGCTCTTTCCGGAAGCAAGATACCATCTAAGAGATATTGAAGGAGAGGAAATCTCCAATCTTGAGGTTGTTTTATTTGTATATTCAAACTTTCTTCTTCCTTATCCGGATTAATTTGAATGGATGGGAATTCTTGCACATGTATCCAAGGTTAGGACTCAGAGTAGGCTATGGTCGCCAAGGAGTCTGCTAGCGTATTTTCCGTTCGGGATATGTGCTCATAAGTGAAACTTTTGAAATTCAGTGCCACTTCTTTGACGATGAATAAATATTTAATCAACTGCTCTTTTTTGCTTCGGATTGACCTTGCGCATAATGGATAAGAAGTTGAGAGTCGCTCATTAACCTGACCCTTTTGGCTCTACGTTTGAGAGCTAACTTCAAACCAACTATAGCATCTTCATATTCGGACTCATTATTGGAAGCCCTGCAGGCAAAATATATAGCCTGGTACATTCTGTCACCGTACAGAGAGGTTAAGCATATCCCAGCACCACAACCCATGGTACTTGATCCACCATCGGTCCGGACGATCGATACTTTTTTATCTTTTACACCGGTTGCTGGTTTAGTAACCCTATCTGAATGGAATTCAACTAAGAAATCAGCCACAATTTGGGCTTTGACTGCTGTTCGAGGGGCAAAATCAATATCGTAGTCTCATAGCTCTACTGACCACTTGGTCATTCTACTTGAAATGTCTGCCTTTTAAAGAACGTTTTTCAAGGGAAAAGACGTCTGAACAATGATAGAAGGAGCCTGAAAATAGGGCCTCATTTTCCTCGCAGCAATCACGAGGGCTAGTGCTAATTTTTCAAGCTTTAAATACCGTTTTTCTTCATCTATCAAGCTTTTGCTGATATAGTACACCGGACGAGGATAATTATCGACTTCCTTACCAACACTGCACTTATAGCACAATCAAAGACTGCTAAGTACACGTAGAGGGTCTCTCCATCAATGGGTTTAAACAAAGTCTTGGGGGAAGAAAAGTGCTTTTTAATCTCATCGAAGGCCTCATCACACTGGGGGGACCAGTTGAAATCTTTTGCACCTTTCAGAGTTTGAAACAACGGGGCGCACCTATCCAAAGACCTTGAAATAAAACAGTTTAGTGCAGCCAGCCTCCCGGTCAATCGTTGTACCTCTTTAATATTCAGAGGAGGCTCCATTTGTAGTAAAGCATTAAGTTGGTCTGGATCAGGCTGTATCCCTTTCTCACTTATCACATACCCCAAGAATTTCCCGGATTGTACTCCAAAGACACACTTTTCTAGGTTCAATTTTAAATTTACTTTCACCAAGTTAGCAAAAGTTTCTTGGAGATCCGCCAAGTATAGCTCTTCGTCCACACTTTTCACCATCATGTCAGTGATGTAAACTTCCATGTTTCTTTCAATTTGATCAGTAAAATCCTTGTTCACTAACCTCTGATAAGTAGCCCCAGCATTTTTTTAACCCAAACGGTATTACCTTGTAACAATGAAGGCCCCTATCAGTAACAAATGTGGTATGTTCTTGATCCTTTAGATCTACTTGAATCTGATTATACCCGGAGAAGGCATCCATAAAGGACAACAACTTGTTTCCAGGTGTGGAGTCCACCAACTGATCAATTCGGGGGACCAGATATAAATGTTTTGGGCAAGCTCTGTTGAGATCTGTGAAATCGATGCACATACGCCACTTACCATTTTTCTTTTTCACCAACACCGGGTTGGCTGTCAAAAAACGGTATTGAGATTCCTTTATGTTCCCTATTTTAGTAAGCCGATCAACCTCTTGAACTATGACATCAGCTTTTTCCTTAGAAAAGGCTCTCCTCTTTTGTACAACAGGTGTTATGTCCCTTCGGATAGATAATTGGTGTGATATAATGTCTTCTGGTACTCTGGTAACACGAGCATTACACCAAGCAAAGACATGCCGATGGTCTTTCAAGAAATCTAACATTTTACTCTTCAATTCCGATGTCATCTTGGATCATATCTTGACACTTTTTCCTTCAGCCAGAGAGTGATTTTCAACTTCTTCAGTTGATATTAAAACACCATGGGTCTCTCTAGGGTCATCAATTTCACCCTCTCCCCCAGAGGGCCCCTCAAACTCTTATTCCTCATTGATCCGGACTGCCCCCAACGTCTGAGGGGCCAATGATGTTGCATAACACTCTCTTGCTACCTTTTGGCTGCTTCGAACAACTCCCACTTGTCCTTGCACGACATACTTCAAGCATTGGTGGACTGTTGAAGCCATATCATGCATCCTGGCCAAGATATCCCCAGAATAGCATTATAAGAAGTGGGACAATTGACCATAATAAGTAGTATTCTAACCATCTTTTTAAAAGGGCCTTTGCCCAATAAAACCTCTTTCTCGAACTCCCCGATTACATCTGCTGAGCTTCCAGTGAAACCCACAATTGACATGTTCGAATGTTGAATTAGTGCCGGATTTTTTGTTTTTTTGTAGGAAGTTAAAAATAGAATATTGGCAGAACTTCCGGTGTCTACCAAAATTCGTCTTATGTCATTGCTCCCAATGGATGCTCCTATGACAACAGCATCTTCATGAGGACCTGAAATATCTCTCAAGTCATCCTCATAAAAAACAATAAAAGGAAATGGAATCTGTGATTGATAGAAAGTCATTCCTCCCTCCAATTGGGTAGCTAAAGTATGAACGTGCCTCTTTCTCGAAGAAGTAGTTGGTGCAGTCATGGTGTCTCCCCCGAATATTGTAAGCGACTCAAAAAAGTTAATAAGTACGGACACCGTCTTGCAATGCTCTGTGATAACACCCACTTTATTCCGGGTTGGATCAGGATCTAAATATTCTGATTCTACATCAAACCTTTCGATTATAACCATAGCCTCATCCGAAGCCGACGTGCCTGCATTGTTTGGACCAGCCCGATGAGCATTATCAAGCCTATTTCCACCTCTTCTTTTAACATACGCCCCTAACTTTCCTCTTTCAATCAAATTCTGCACTTCTTGTTTCAATGCAATACAATCCTCAGTGGTATGGCCAGTATCATTGTGATACTGGCAGAAACAATTATTACGGCTCTCCCTAGGAGATTGTAATGCAGTCGACCTTCTGTAGTGTACTTCGTCTTTTGTTTTGTCATAAATAGTGGCTCCGCTTTCTTTAAACTCAAAAAACCACTCCGGTTGAACCCAAGGCCCTCACTTATTCCTAGATTGTTGGCTATGGGCTGGTGCAACTGGATGAGACTGAGCTTTGGCTCTGTTATGACCCTGTCCGGCTTCGTTGGCCTTGTTCCCGGACTGGTTTTGGTTTTGATTTTGTGCAGTTGAAGCAGACCTCACCTGCCTGTGCACCCTAGTTTTCTTTGTTTCATCTACACTAATCTGTTTACCTACCTGATTCAGAAGACCTCCCCATGTCATGGCCTTCTTCCTGGTTACCGAATCAGCCAAGTTTCCAGGGTTCAAGCCCTCCCTCAGAGAAGCTATTACTACTTGTTCAAAGCAATTAGCCAATCCATTCTTGGTATCTTCAAAATGACTTATGTATTCTTTTAAATATTCGTTTGGGTCTTGGGCACAATGGATAATTGTGTCTCCATTGCCCTTTACTTCCTTACTTCCAACAAAATGCCTCCGAAAGTCCACCCAAAAAGTGTCAAAATTTCTGATACAGCCCTGTGGAAAACTATTGTACCACTTCAGAGCACTCCCCGTAAAAGATTGGGAGAATGCTCTACAAAGTAATTTGTCGTCATCATCAAAATTCATTATAAATTTTTTGAATTGTTCCAAGTGGTTATCCGGGTCTTTACTGCCATCATATTTTTCCATTTTCGTACTGTCAAACCTCTTAGGAAGGTTTCCGGACAGTATCTTGGAGGACAATAGAGATTGCCTCTAATTCCAGCCACGACTGAATACAGTATCTTCGTTAGGAGTTGCAAAGATACCTGGCTCATCATGGAAGGCAAAAGGATCCATTAACAAGCGATCTACATGTCTCCGGCCATGATTGTGAGACGATCCTTTGCCCAGATACCTCTTCAACCTTCCATGCCTGTCCCTTTTTCTTGAGTACTTTTTGACCAACTTTTGTTTCTTTTTAGAACGGCCTTCATCACTGCTGGATGACAAGGATTCTTCAACTTCATCTTCACTTGAGGAGCTATTGGAAGACTCTGAGTCTGAATCAAAGCTCTCCACCGGTTTAGACCGGTGAGACTTTTTTGAGCTAGCATGAGTCTTTTTTGCACTCACATGGGTTTTTGATGGCTCATTCTCTCTTGGATTGTCAGTATGATGAGCTACTTATGCCTTAGACTTCTCTTTTGTGCCTATCTCTGCCCTCTTGACAGCCCTCAAAGCTGCTATTTCAACTTTTAACTTATCTCGCACCTCAATGGTATATTCATCATTTTCCCCCACCACTTCTTCCAAAGCTGGTGGCACTTCTTGCACGTCTTGATTTATCCAAACTGGTTTTTCTTGAAGGTTTTGAATGCTAGATTCAGACACCTTCTTCTCCCACTGTGGTCGCCAATTTGGTGTGGTTTATTTTCGACTAAGGGTAATTTTGTCTAGAGTTTTGTGATGTTTCAAGGGTATTTAATGTTTGGATAGATTGTAGTGAGAGATTTGAGCTGCCTGGTTGTATTAAATGTTTATTACCCTCATTAATGAAAGTGGTTGGGTATTTATACCCTTAATTTTGGGCCACATGGGCGTTCGGGTCAACTTCTGAATTCGGGTCGAGTTCAATGACCCATTAATCTTTAAGCAAGTAAGTAATTAGCTTAGTCATGAAGTGATTTAGATTTTAATACATTTAGTCCTGTTCGGATGGTTCAGTGCGTGATTTTTGTCCGAATTGCCCCTGTTCGGTTCCCTCAGTGAGTGGTGAGAAAATCCGGACTCATCAGTAGCCCCTTTTTTAGGTTATGTTCGAAGACCTTTGACAAGACCTAAAAAATAGTTCAAGTGTACCCATAACTATACCCGGACATTTCGAAATGTGTAACGACTTTATCCGGACTAATTGAAACCCTTAGAAGCTGAACGGTTTTGCCAGAGATAGTGGGACACGTGTCCTTCTCTAATTCGCCTCACCAGCCGTTTTTCTCCTAGAATGGCGCTTCCACTTACTTCGAAAAGTAACCTCTTAATTAACATTGGTGAGATCAGCACCGTTTTTAATCATTACACTTATCTTTTCGTATTCTTCTATGTATCAAAGCATTATTTGTTCTTTTAGTATAAATTAGTCCACTTTTCACTGTTTTACTATCTTCATTATCCCTACTCTGTTAATCTTCAAGGCTTTTATCTCTCAAAAAACCCGTCTTATGGTGTGAGTTTATGTTCACAGCAAGAAACACCCTAGTAAAAGGCGGGTGGCTCAACTTGTCGGAGTTAGAAAAAGCTCAAAAAGTCGAACGAGAAAAACGCATTGCTGCAGGCCTCCCCGTTTCTCCTATTGACAAGTCTGTCACACCAAGTTCAGAACCTGATCGGGTGTAGGAGCAGTAACAAACTCACTAACCACATGAATAACATAAGTTATATAGGGTCGAGTAACTATAAGATAGACCAAGCTCCCTACGAGAGTTCATTATAAACTTGGGTCTGACAAAGAAACACCATCAGTCGGAGACTACCGAGCATTGGTTTCAAGAGGGTTATCTACCGTCTTGTTATCAAAAAGTCGCGCTCACTCAAATAAATGAGATATATATTTTGTCTGAGAGATAATATAACCTTTTGGAGAGCGAGCTACCTCAATACCTAAGAAATATCGCAATAGTCTCAAGTTCGTCAGCGCAAAATGCTGAGCCAAATCAGGTTTTAGTGTCTCAATACCATCAATATCATCACCTATAATGATTATATCATCTAGATATAGGGATAAAATAATTCTTCATACACTCGTACATCTGAAATAACAAGCCTGAATCCTGATTACTATCATGAAAACCAAGTGAAGTAATAACCGTAGAGAATTTTTCAAACCAAACACTAGGAGATTGTTTGAGACCATATAAATATTTCCTAAGTCGACAAACTTCACCTGGTTGGTGAGAAACACATGAAGGAGGATTCATGTAAACCTCCTCATGAAGATCACCATTCAAAAATGAATTTTTGACATTGAGTTGGAAGATCTTCCACTGGAGAACAAATGCCACCGCAATAAGAGTACAAACTGTCGTAATTTTTTCCACTAGGGAAAATGTCACATCATAATACATACCATACTTCTATGTATACACTTTTGCTACAAGACAAGCCTTATATCTTTCAATAGACCCATCAGACTTTGCTTTAATTTTAAAAACCCATCGAGAGCCGATTATATTCTTACCAGATGGAGGTTAAACTATATCCCATGTTTGAGTCTGATAAAGAGCGGTGAGCTTTTTTACTATTGCATTTTGCCAATGAGGATCAGAAACAACTTCTTTAAACAATTGAGGTTC
The DNA here is from genome assembly GCA_036936605.1 of Limnanthes douglasii subsp. nivea. Classification (NCBI taxonomy): domain Eukaryota; kingdom Viridiplantae; phylum Streptophyta; class Magnoliopsida; order Brassicales; family Limnanthaceae; genus Limnanthes; species Limnanthes douglasii. The sequence goes on from JAUPFV010000004.1 coordinate 43,904,101, forward strand.
ATATACACATGTATGTTTGCTATGATAAAGGTGAAAGAAGTTGAGTAAGAAGAATATACAAAATCTGGTAGTTTGGTAGACTTACTTGTACGAGTAGATCTTCTGAGAGGTTGAGCTGATGGTTTACTAAAAGAAGAAGCTGAATCAAGCCTTGATGGAGTAGAAGTAGTATTAGGTGTATTCGATGTCTCGTGAGCAAGAACATCAATATCAATGGGTATGTCGATATTATTTTCAAAAGGATCAATAGTTTGAAGTTTGGTACTTGTTATATCATGTGATTTTGCTGGAATCGAATAAAACGGGATATGCTTTAGAAATTTAACATGTAGAGAGACATAAAGTTTTTGAATAGTGGGATCAAAATGAAGATAATCTTTCTGTCTAACACCATAACGCAAGAAAACACATATTACAGATTTAGGGCCCAATTTGTTACGTTCTACCTGAGGAAGAAGGACATAACATGTACATCCAAACACTCTATAGAAAGAATCATCTGGAAGTTGTCCATATAACTTCTGAAAGGAAGACATTCCTTCATAATGAGCAGTGAGAACTCAATTAATCACATATATAACAATATGAATTGCTTCTCCCCAAAAAATAGTAGGAACCTCAACAAATAAAAGTAAAGAACGAGTAATCTCAATAAGGTGACGATGTTTTCTTTATGCAACACCATTCTGCTAAGGGGTGTTAGTGCAAGAAGACTAATTTATGGTACCATCATATGCAAGTAACTAAGTAAAATCATTGTCACCCCCTTAGAATTTTATTACGGCAGAATGTTGAGTATTAACAAGTGCCCGAAATTCTCTATAAATTCCAAAGAAATTTGATCTCCGTTTCATAAGGTAAACCCAAGTATATCGAGTATAATCATCGATGAAAGAAACATAATGGGATGAACCAACCTTTTTGGAGACTCAAAGATGGACCCGAGACATCCGAATGAATAATATCCAATGAAGCAATAGAAGAAGTGGCACTTTCATTAAACGGTAACGCCGTAAATTTTGCAAGTTTACAACCACTACAATCTGAGATATTAAAATTGTTTAGCTGACTTAAAGAACATGTAGAGACTAAAAAATTTAAAAGCAATGCAGATACATGTTCAAGACGAGAATACCAAAGATAAAACTTAGACGATGAATGCTTCAAACGAAACGAAGACAAATCAACACCAGAGGCAGCAATACTAGTCAAGTATGTTTTTCCACTATCAACACCATAAACATCCACATATGTTACTTCGAGTTTCTCTAAAAAAATAGAGTTCCCCTATTTTACGACATGTCCCAATAAATCTATGGGTCTTTTGATTTTGTATAGCACAAATAAAATCAGAAAACAAGACATAATAACCAGATTTACACAATTGGCTAACGAAACATGATTAAAAGTAAGGTTGGGAACGTAGTAAACATCGAATAACGATATATGAGAGGTACAAATAGAGCCAATATCATCTAATGACATTGGTGTAGCACTAGCAAACAAAACAGATATGGGTGAAACATGAGACAACGAAACAAAGTTCGACATGTGAGGTGACATATGATGATATGCACCTGAATCCAAAATCCACAATGATGAATCAATACCTGAAGTGTAAGACGAGGACATACCTGAATGGTATGCAGATGTCGACATAATAAAGTTATTCCTATTCAGTTTGTTACTAGTAGATTGTAGAAAATCATATTTTCCTATATTCGTAATAAGATCCACAATCTCTAATCGAACAAAATTAAACAATCAAATCCAAATCGGAAAAATCAAATCAAACACGAAATCCAAAATCAAAGCAAGTCCAAATTCAAAAACTCAGTGGTCTAGTAAAATCAAATCGAATACTCAATCAAATCCAAATCCAAAACTAAGTCCAAATGCCAAACTAAGTGCAAATTCCAAACTAAATCCAAATACCTAACTAAATCTAATTTGCAATTTCCAATTTCCAATTTCTAATCAAAATCAAAATCAAAATCAAATTGAATTGACCGTTTTACCAACAAAACTGTTGTACTGTTCCAATAGCGATTACTCCAGAACCGCATCACTGAATCATAATCCAACAAATCAGATTGAAGGATTGGATTTCTCAAACACACTCTCCAAAATGCAGCAAAAATAGACACCTTTTGCGTTTCAATCGGACTGTTTGATTGGGTCTGCACACAGCAAATCCGAAAAATAAAAAGTGCATCTATTATGACGAAAAGAATATCAAAATTTCCAACACAAATCCAATCGAAAAACAAGAGAACAAATAAGAAACCATACACAAGCATATCCAAAACAAAACTAGCATCCACCAATAATATAACTCAAATAACTCAGTAGATTATACACGGGCTTTCTTGCATTAATAGCCATGGGTATCCTTTAGAATATGTTATAATTCCTATGGAATCTACCACCAAATGTTTAGCCCTATGAACATCCTCATACCTCATGCTTTCAAAAAGTGTTACCAATTATCTCAAATCTCTCACATATTTCACTAAATGATCTTTATTGGCCTTAGACTCTAACGACGTATGATTAACTAGAAGTTGTAAATCACTTATAAAAAAACTCATTTAGCCTCATAAATTTGTGTGAGCCGTAATCATGACAAGGCTGCTTCATATTATCACTCTTTGTTTGATGGCTTAAATCCAAATCGTATTGCTTAATATATTACTTCCTTAGTTAGAGAAATCAGTTGTATCCATGCTCTATAACCCGAAATACTTGATCCATTGTTGGTTCAGATGATTCATTCAGATCAAGGTTCATTACTAATTTATTTGGATGTTCCCCTACTAATTGTTTCATTACTTGGTCGTTCGGAGTGAAATTCAACTCAACATCTGCCAAGCGTTGAGCTTTGATAACAGTATGGGGTTAAAAATTGATACCATAGTCTTCATGTTCCACCGATTAGTTTTTTAATCTTCCTGATACATCAGTCTTCTGTAAAGTATTTGTTTTGTAGAAAAGAGATTTAAACAATTATTGAGTGTACCTGGAATTAATGTCTCATTATTCCGAGTTGTTAACAACCGAATCGAAAGATAACTTTTTCAATTTCAAGTACATTTTTCGGCTCTCATCAGACTTGTACTCATGTAATAAACATGTTAAGGATAGTTATCAACTTCTCTCACCAATACTACACTCACCGTGAAATTTGACACTTGTATGTAAACAAATTAGTTTTCTCCCAGGATTGGTTGAAAGTTCTGGGGAGGATGCCCAGTTAAAATAGTTTGCTTGTCGCAGGACTTGAAAGAAAAGAGTACATTTATCTAACGACCTATATATAAACCTATTCAGAGTTGTCAGCCTTGAAATCAATATTTGCAGCTCATTGACAGATATGTGAGCATCTATAGTGGTTAAAATACTTAACATAATTGGGTCAACTTCAATACCCCTTTCACTGTTTATGCAGCCCAAACATTTTCTGGATCATACACCAAAAGTGCACTTTTGAAGACTCAATTTCAAGTTTATGGCCTTTAAATTATGAAAAGTTTCCTTAAAGTTAGAAAAATGGTCTTCATCATTAGTTCTATTTACTAACATATCATGAATATATACTTCAAAATTTATTCTGATACGTCTCGTGAATGCTTTATTCACTAACTGTTGGTAAGTTGCCTCGATGTTGTTTAACCTAAAAAATACCTTATAACAATGTAATCCCCTACCAGTTATGAAATAAGTAGTATTTTGGCTCTTCATATCCATTTGTATTTGATTGTGACCAGCATAAGTATCCATAAATATAGGAGTTTATTTTCCAAAGTAAACTCCGTAACTTGATCGATTATGGAAATTAGACACAGATCATTCAAATAATTTTTGTTTAAACAGTGAAGTCAACATACATTCTCCACTTTAGGTTCTTCTTTTTTTACGAAGACTGGTTTGGTGTACGTAACGGTTACTGGGATTCTCGGATATGAACCACCTTTGATAGTTGATCCCTATGAAAATGCTTCAATAAATAGAGTATTAACTTCTTTGTTATCTCTGGTGATAGGACGTATTAATTTTTAATTATTTTCCATTTAAGACAATGTAGATTTCAATGTTCTTATCGTGTATTATCGAGCTAGGGGTCTTCTTCGGATCATCCACAATATTAGACTCCAAATTAGACCCTTGTAACTAATATTTTTGTTATTCTTTGAAACCTTTTATCTGTTTAGGAGCCAATGTAGAGGCATAACGTTGTCTTGTTACTTTCTGGCATCTCCAAACAACCCCTACTTGGCCTTCAACCACATATTTTAAGTATTTATGGACTATTAAGGCAATCGCATGCATTCAGGATAACCATGACCTACCAAAAAATGCATCATAAGATATTAATATGTTTACTACTATAATCAATACCTTTAACTCCTTTCTGATAGGCTCTCGACCCTATAGAAATTACCTTAATCATTTTGACGGTAACTCATGTTAACCCCACAATCGTTTTGTATGATAAGAGTATAAAGGGTGGATTTTATGTTTTATTGTAGGTGGTCATGAACAAGATATTATCCAAACTTCTTGTACCAATCAAAATCCTTTAGATCTTAGTGCTTGCGATTCCTGCCCTAATTTATATTAAAGTTTCATGAGTTCAAATGTCTCCCTCAAATAATCCTCCTTAAAGATTAACACAGGTAAAGAATTTAAGTACATATGGTTCCAAACATCTCCCTTTAGTTGATGTGCCAAACTCATAACGTTCCTCTTGTGGGGACATTAGTGACTTCTGACATTGTAGTTCCACCAAAAATGGTAACTGATTTAAAAAACGTGCACAAGTTTTTGACGTTTCTTTGGACTTTGGGTTCGTCACCATTAGCACAATCGTTCGGTCATGGTCAGAATCCATATACTCTATCAACACAACAAACTCACCATCACCGTCTGTTATAATCATAACAATCTCCAACTTGGTGGCAGCTACTACTACCTCATGTTTGGTTACCAGTCAGATTTGAATATCGAAGTGCAACTGTTTTCTTAACGAACCTGGTTAGCTTTCCATTATCAATTAAAACTTGAATTTATTTCTTTAAGGATATACAATTCTTCGTGTCATGACTGATATCCTCATTATACTTGCAGTACTGATTAGTGTGACGCTCCTTCGGGCTTTGTATCAGAAAATTCTTTATAAAATGCACATGGTTGGGAGCTTTATCAATAATAATGGTTATACAATCAGTTAGCTCTGCAAAATGATCGGGTTAGATCCATTGATTTAAAATTGGTCTTGTTGGCTGCTGAATACAGAGAATCTTCTAGTTCGATCTCGGTATTAATGGCTTTTGGTTTGAACCCCTTGGTCTAACATATGTTGGAGGGTAAAAAGTTTGAATCGGGTAAGGCCAATAAACTGGAACGGGTTACTGTTGATAAGCTGCGACAGGTAATTGTTGAAAATTATGATGTCTCTGTTGGGGCATGGGGGAAAGCTAAAGCTTTTTTTAGAAAACTTATCCCTTAAGACTATGAGGAGAAGCCTTTGCCTATATGCACTGCAAGCAACTTTCGCCTTGCAGTCCTCTAGTTGACTTTTATTCGTATAAAATGCTTGGTATGCTCGATCGTGCTCTTTCCGATCTTCTGTCTGTAATTGGTATTTATGTCTTAATTCTCTTGGAGACTTTTACTTTTCACGAATTGTTGTCTAAACATAGTCCAAAACATGTCAAAGTTCTTAATGGATCCCTATATTAACCGATTATACCATTTCGTCGTACGTCCTTGAAAGTTTCAAAGAAGAACGTCACAAAAAGTTGTCATCATCTTCAAAATTAATCATAATTTTTTTGAATTGCTCAAAATTATTGTTTTGGTCTTGGTTCTCGTCGAAGTTTTCTAGCTTCGATATATCGAATCGTTTTAGCAAACACCATGCTAAAATATTCGCGGACAAAGAAAATGTCCTCTAATTATGACATTACTTATGATGATGACTCACATGACATTCGTTTACTACTGATTAAATACCATCCTCCAGAAGATTTACAAATTGGCTACTCACCCATTAGTCAAAACTTTGGTTTCCCAACAACCCCTTATAGTATTGTTTATTTACTATTAGTAATGATGGAAATCAGACTTTGGCTGTTATTTGTTGTTGCTTTGCTCTGCTTATTTCCATAGCCTTATCATTTACTTCAGTCATTGGCGTTTTTTTATCTAAATAGTCTCATAGCTTCTTAGAATCCCGCACCTATTGGGATTTCCAGTGATAGTCGGAGTGTCTCTTAAAACTCTAATTCTTATAATTTGTACCTCATGTGACGATGGATTCTCTCGGAAGAAGAGGATTCGTCTGAACCATAAAGAGAATAATCCTTTAAGTCCGAAGAATGGTAACGACGTCTAGTCTTTCACTCATTCCTCGAGGTATAACAGCTACGATGCATTTCTTCCCTATTCTTTTCCTTAATTGATAAACATACTCAGTCTCATAACCTTCAAAAAAACTATTCCCTTTCGACCTCTGGTCGAACCCTCTTAATTGCGATCGTTGCATCATTTTCAACGTTAAGTTTTACGATATCCTCTAGTAGTTCTTTTTGTTTTGCCACCATAGCCGACTGCTCTAGTTGCTCTTCAACAAACCGATCATCATAATGTTGTTCCTCAAACTAATATTCTTCGGAACCTGCTCTGATTGCTATACTCTCTATTGCAACTGTAGGCTCCTCTTGTATTTTGGTATTTATCTCTCTATAAAGTTCCCAGACGTGGTTAGCTTTTCGGATTGTTTTGGACGTTAAATCCGGGTACCAAATCTCCTTCATGATGGTCAACAATATGAGAGTCATATTATATATAGAGCAACACAAAAATTCTAGAGCGAGAAGTTTCCAAAAGTAGTAATATATAATGATTGCTCACATTTTCCTAAAGAGGGTACATTGTTTTGTATAGTAATTAAGATGGGCCCAAGGCCATATGGTTAGCCAATTTGAGGTTACTCCAACCCATTATTCTATTAATCCTAAACATATTTACTTCTTAATGTATCACATGCCCTCAAATTTATACATTTTTTAATCAAAAGAAACTATTATTAACAAATTGGAGAATTTACAAACTTTAAGGATCTAGGGTTAATTCGCCCAATAATTCAATAAAAATTTTGGAGCGAAAATTCTCCCGCCAAAACCAATTATGAAATTAGATGCTTCAAGTTTCAGAGAACGTCATCTTCCATCCTTGTCTACTTTTCCTCTCTTTCTACTATATGCAAGCTTTTCGAGCTCCAATTCAGACCTGCAAAAGGAAACATTCTAGCAATACCTTTGTTCAATATTGAAGATATCATAAACCTAAGCTTTCTAGGAATATAATTCCTAGCAGATTTGAAGGAGCATTATGCTGTTGGAAATAATGTTTTAGCTTGCACTTAAGGGTCCATTTGGCAAGCCAATCAGCTGCCTGATTTTGGACCCTTGAAATATGCTTTAGGTTCATGTTTTTATCAAGAAATTTACGGCAGTAGCTTACGTTTTGATCCTTTATATCTGGGATAGTGCTGCTAGTGAGTTGATTGATTAGAACTAAGGATTCGAACTCAATATCCACGTGAGTCCAATTGTTTTTGAAGCAGACAGTTAGTCCCTGAAGCATGGCTATGGTTTCAGCTTGGAGAGGAGTGACTTTTTTATTAGATTGTCAAAATCATGAGTGATGTCGCCATTAATGTTCCTGAATAGTATACCAGTAGCAGCCTCTCCATTGAGTGCACATGATGCATCTACATTCATCTTGATACGAGATTGTGCAGGAGGAAGCCATCTTAGGTACAATGGCTTATTTTTCTTTTCAATAGAGCTACATCCCATAATCACACCTGCATTTTGAGATTTCAACCAGTGTTTGTGATTGAGATTTCCAGTAACTTCAATACCTTTGACAATATTAATTATGTTTTCAATAGCTCTATTAATGTTGATATGAATGCCCTTATGTTTTATTGAGTTTCTGGCTTTCCAAATTACCCAGTATATAGCTTGGGGAATTAGATGAGTAATGTGGAATTTTGTTTTGGAAAACCAGAACCAGCATCTTAATAGGTGAGTTAGAATCATTGATATTTTTATTTTTATTTTAAATATACAGGCAAACCAGTTCCATATTTGCCAAGCAAATGAGCATCTAACAAACAGGTGATTCTTATCTTCACAGTTATCACAGAATATACATTTAGATGCTATGCTAATAAGCTTCTTCATCATAATAGAGTCTCATGCAATAAAGTTATGAATTAGTTTCCAGGTCATAAAAGAAAACTTCCTTGGGATTTTTGAGTTCCAAATCTTCATGTATAGACTTGTGAAGTTGTGTTTTGTTCTTATATTCTCCCAAGTCTGCTTCAAATTGAACTGGCCATTCTTAGAGAGTTTCCAGTAGATTGTATCTTCATTTTCAGTAATCTGAGTTTTGTTGATCATGTGTACTCTATCATTGCCAATATTATCATGTATTTCATTTAAGAGCCAAGAGTTTTTATGCCAAAAAGAGTTAACCTTTACATCAATGTACCAGTTGATGCTTTTTTCAGTAGCTATGGCAGTAAGGTTGTGCCAGGAATCTTTCCAGAAGTCAATGTTTCTTCTGCCAAGGATCCAAGTGATATTCTTATCAGCTTGCTGTCTTACATTACATAACCTGATCCAAACTAAAGATCCTTTTATGTTAGTGTATAAGGGGTGAGCATTTTTGCAATATATATCATTCATGACATTTGACCAAAGGCATGCATTCTTCCTTAATTTGTACCAAAGTTTATGAGAGAAGGAGTTTTGAATGTCAACAAGTTCTCTAACATTTAGGCCTCCTTCTCCAAATGGCTTACAAATGTAAGACCAAGAGGACCAATGAATGGTTTTTTGATTTTTCTTGGTCCTCCAAAGAAATTTGTTTAAAGTATTTTCAATCTTACAGATGATAGTTCTAGGAATTTCACAGCATTGAATCCAATGATAGGTTATAGGGAGAAGGACATTGGTAATGAGAGATAACCTGCCATCATAAGAGAGCAACTTACTGTCCCAGTCTATGATTCTGTCATTGATTTTGTTCAGTATGGGGTTGAAGATTCTGGCTTTGTTGTTGTTAGAGACAGTAACACCCAAGTGAGAGAGGGGGAGAAAGTCCACCTCAAATCTAGTTTGCAGTTTGAGACTTTGCACTTTAGAAGAGTTGAACTTTGTAGAAACAATAAGCTTAGTTTTGCTCTTGTTTATAGACTGACCTGAAGTTTGCTGGTATATATCTAGATAGCTACTAAGAATATCAATAGAATTAGGGATGTTGTTTGTGAAAATTAAAATATCATCAGCAAACATGATACAAGGCAATATGTATAAAGTTCTAGATGCATAACACATTTTTGGGTGAGAGTTAAACAGGATGTTTAAACCTCTACTAAGGAACTAACTCTTCACCAAGAATAAAATGGCTAGGGGATATAGGATCTCCTTGCCTCAATCCCCTTTTCATTTTGAAATAGCCAATAGTTTCACCATTTATTAGCATATAGACATGAACATCAGTAATCATTTTCTTTATAAGTTCAACAAATTTAATACTAAAACCAAAAGAATGTAGAACTTTAAGAATAAATGGATGAGAGATTATGTCGAAAGCTTTCGACATGTCTAATTGAACCACAGTATTACCCTTTTTGGGTTTCTTGTTAATATCAAAGAGAAGTTCGTTAGCCAGTAAAATATTATCATGTATTAGTCTGCCTTTGACAAAAGCAGACTGAGAAGGGGATACAACCTTAGGTAGGATGTTAGACATTCTATGGTTTATAAGGGCATAAAAAATTCTATTGGCAAAGGTACACAAACCTATAGGTCTGTAACTATTCCACCACGTAGGGTTTGTAGTCTTAGGGATAAGGCAAATGCCTTTTACAAACAGACCAGTGGGGATAAAACTACCTTGAATATATGCATTGAATGCATTACACAAGTCCCTTTTCATAATAGACCAACAATGCTTAAAGAAATAAAGGTTAAAACCATCTATACCAGGAGAGCTGCCATTCTTCATACTACATATGATGTTCCAAATTTCTTCTTCAGTGACTTTATTGAGCAACATATTGTTGTCATCTTTGGATACTATAGAAGGGATGCAGTTAAATTTTTTGCTATCTAGCAACCTATTTTCATCTTCTTTGCATTTATAAGGATCAGATTGGAGGATGTTCTTGAAGAAATCAGCAGCAGATTTCCCAATCTCCATTTTGTCTACAATCCAGGTATCACCATCTCTAATACTCTTTATTTCATTTTTTCTTCTTTTCTTAGCAATGTAGTTATAGAATAGTTTGGAGTTTCCATCACCTTCTTGAAGCCAGCTATTGAAGCATTTCTGTATCAAGTAAGAATCTTCATTTCTTTGAGCCTTTAAATACATACTATTAGCCATAACTAAGTTAGCAGCAGATTGATGATTATTGTTAGTATAATGAAGCATCTTCATAGTCTTGACTTTGTATTAAGTGTCTTTGACACTATCGAACACATTACCAAACTTGTCTTTATTCCAAGTCTTGAGGAAGCTTTTGAGTCTTCTTAGTTTATACCAGAAAGTATTTCTTGGATGGCTATCAAGTAATTGGTTCCAGTCCTGCTCAACAACACTTAAAAAGGAAGCATCATTGGACTAACAGTTTAGAAACCTAAAATTCTTTTTTTATTGATAGGATCATTAGTATTATGTAAATTTGAAGAGATAAGGAGAGGTGCATGGTCAGAACATGGTCTGGCCATGTGAAAAACCTGTGTATCAGTGAATGTAGACATCCATTTATCATTGATTAAAACACGATCAAGTCTTCTACACTTATTACTTCTAGACCAAGTAAACTTCGAACCACTATAACCAGCATCATTCAGGTTGCAGCTTCTTATAATATCATTAAAGTTATCCATACAGGCTTGACAAGAGGATGTCCAACCCAGTTGTTCATCATGAGCTGAAATATTATTGAAATCTCCCACACACATCCAGGGCTTTTCATTGTCACAAATAGTTTTAAGACATTCCCAAAGATCTAACCTTTGGATACGATTGCATTTTGCATAGACTGATGTTAAGTATACATTATTAGTGATACCTGGATAAGCAATCTCCATGTGGATACATTGATCGACATTAAGAACAATGTTGATAGTAACACTAGACATCCAGAAGACCCAGAGTTTATCAGATACATTAGCAGCACAGTTACTAAAACCAAGCTCCTCAGCAACAGTTTTAATCTTATCACCCTTTGACATTGGTTCTTGAATAGCAAGCACCTTGATATATTCAGATTTTATCATAGATTTAAGTCTTCTCAAGTTGGGCTTGTAGTTCACACCTCTTGCATTCCAACTAATCGCTCTGATCATTTTCAGAGCACGATTTATAAACTTTGTCTCTTGAACTGAGAGACTTAATAGTTAACTTGCCGGTGGACCTTCTTCTTTTTGCAGTTTTCAGTTCAGATGTTATGATCTCATTAAAGCTTTGTTGTGGAGAAAGCCTTGGAGTAGGGGAGCAGCTACCAATATTGGGATCAGGAGAACTGTATTGATCTTCATTAATCTTGTTAATGGCTTTTATAACTTCTTTGCTTCTGTCTTGTGAAATATCTTGAACATTTCAAGATTCTGTTGTATAGTTTTGTTCAATTGAACTTGTGTGGAATTTATATGATTATCATCCTTGTTACTTTCAACCTTTCCATCCTCTAGATCCTTTTGAGTTACAATTGACTTAAGCTTTCTTCTATAGACTTTAACAATGTTCATATTTCTTGATCCAATAGTATCAACATAAGGCCCTTTGTTATTTTTCTCTTGTTTCTTATCTTTGGCATCATTAACTTTGCTATTTTCTTGTAAAGTGTCTGAGTCTTCGACTTTCTTTGTTGATTTTTTACAGTCAGACTGACTATGCCCTATGTGATAACAACCATAACAATACGATGTAACATTTTTATAGCTGATGGTTACCCAATATCTATCGTTACTTCCAAAACCGATCCACAACTTTCCTTGCAACTTTCTGGAGATATCAACTTCCACTTGAGTATAACAGGCATTAGTATGTACCCGATTTTTATGTGGAACAATTACTTTATATGTTGGACCAATAACAGAAGCAATATCATTGATCAAACTAGAATCATATAGGCTTTCTGGCAAATTTTCGAACCGAACCCAGGTTAAGACCGTAGGGTTTTCGTTTTTTTGTTGAAATCCTGATTCCATCTCAAGATTCTCATTACTGTATCATCAAACTTCCATACATTTCGTGACCAGAATCTTGATACATCTTCCTTTAATTCAAACTCAAAGAAAATATGATGTGAATCACATACTTCATAACTAAACGGTCCCCTGAATTTCAAAGTTGCCAAGAAGTTTTCGAGTTTCTGTTTTTTTGGTACTCCATTACTGAACTTACCTATCAAACTGATTCTGGATTTCTTGATAAGAGATTCTTTAACTCGTTCACTGTATTGCACCGAGAAATAAGGTTCTGTTTTCTTTACGTATTCTGGGTTCAAAGTAATTGATTCTTCCTCAGATCTGAATAAATCGACGAATTTATTTCTTGGTTGTTAAATATGATTTCTAGTAGATTGAAGAACGGGAAATTCTTCTGTTGATTGAAGTTCCATGATCGAGTTGATCATTCGGGATTAGACTTCTCCTGTTTTTTTGGTTTCCTCTGTTCTTGGAGCCATCTTTTTTTCCCCCCTAATTTTCGTTTTCTACTTTTTCACCATCACATAATATTCGCATCCCAACCACCAACTATTACTCCAAATTTACACATTTGTGAGGCTTATTTTACAAGACATAGATGACCAATGTTTGACTGCTTTGATCCACAGTTCCGATAAATCCTACCCTTATCATAAGCGATAAGTGTTGTTAGATTTGGATAATAGTATAAGTATTATACATGGTAATAAATGTTGTTGATGTCTGAAATTGACATAAAAAATTATTGAGTTAAGCCGTTCACAATTCATATTTTTGCGGGCTAAAAATTGTACAAATGTTCATAGTTTTAACTACAGTATCACAAATTCATTAATAAATTCTTATTACAAATAATTTTCTTCAGGAATTCATATTCTGATTTATACCACAATTCTTTATCATCACCTGCATGTCCATTTGATGTTCTTTCATGACATATTCTTTGTCCCACATCTTGTGTTCCACTGTAGTACAATCCTTGATGGCAATGCATACTTTAATTTCTTAACTAATCAGTCTTGATCGTCTAGTTGTGTATTGCATATTTGTCGTACTAAATGCATATGTATAAAAAGAACATCAACATAAAAAAAAATATGAAAATGTTATGTTTTGCACTTCCATCACATTAGGACATCAAACAGGTTAGTATCATCATTATACATACTCAAATCGAAGAGAACTCACAAATACATAATCAAGTTGTTAATATCGTGACTAGCTGTTTATGCATCTGTATAGTTTTTTTTCAATTATTTGTGACCAGATCTAATTTTATTTTCCAAACGGATGATCGTTAAAACGACTCATTAAAAGAACTCCCAGACTTTCGTTAAATTTGATCTGGATTTCCGTCTAAAGTGAAGGTCCTAAATCCGCGTAACTAAATCTTATTTATAACGGAACAAAAATTTAATTTCTGTAATTTTTCTATCAAAATATCATATCATCTAGCATCTTCTATCTCGTTCAGTGCCCTCTCTCGATATAATGGAACGAAAACAGAACATGTCTAGTCGAATCACGGAACGAACCGTCAATAAAAGAAAACTAGTAAATAAATTGGAAGACGTTAACATTCCTTTCGCATTTGTTAAATAACAAAATTAAGCCTATTTTTATTCAATCTCTTGTTGACCAAATATAATCTTTTGACTAAATCAACAAATTCTATTAAGTTACATATATAACTAGATTCAAACTTTTGATTTGAATTGTTTTGTCATTCGAACACGCGATCGTATAACTATCTTTTAATTCATATAAAAGTTAAACGCTCATAGACGTGGATCCTGTATAATTAATTAGAACATTATTAAAATAATACTACAATTTGTGTGTTTCGTGAGAGACCCAACATATAAACACAAATAAAAATTTGCGAAAATGATATAGAAAACTAAAATTCGATAATAAAAAAAAACAAAAGATTAGTTGAGCCTTTTATTGTAAGAAATATTCTACGGATTTCTTACTTAACTTATTGAACCATGAAGTTAAATCATTCTATAATAATGTGGAATAAATACTTACAGGATGTAGACATTCTTTGATCTTCAGATTCCTGACTTGAAGCGGATGATCTGTGATCCTTTGCTAGGTTATCGATTCTTCTAAGAGATGGCAACCAAAACACACTCTTATAATTGATTCGAAGGAAGAATCAATTTGTTTTTCTTAAAGAATTTTTTCTCTCTGTATTTTTTTTTCGTGTCTTTAAAGAATGAGGAACTCATTCTTATATAGAACTCAAGTGAGAAAACGGTTCTTCTCTTTTAACCGTCTGTAACTTCCAGACGGTTACTTAATGAAGACCAGTCCTTATTAAATTGCCACCCTTAGGAACCATAACCCGGTATTATTTTGTTTTACAAAATAACCCCAAAACTTTACGTTTTGCTTAAGTTGTTTATTTCCGAATCCAATCCTTCACAGTATTCGGAATTAAACCCGGTATCTATACAATTACCTCCATGATACATATTTTATCTACTAGTCCGTTCTTTTCTTTATGATTACTTTTATTGGACTAATATTAACGATAGTCCGATACATCGATAAAACATGTGACGGTCCAACTTAATGGAGAAATTCCAACAATCTCCCACTTGGATCATCATATGCTACTATAGGATGTATCCACTTAATGAACGTTCTTAATTTCTATCGTCACATAGATAACCTTAACAATCCCGTAAATGACCATTAACGACATAGGACTAAAGTCATCATCAATGCATTTCAAGCCGCAAATAGATGCATCAGTAATCACGATATCGCAACAATCAACTACATGGATCTATCATGGTGCATAGCATAAGAATAATATGAAATGTAATCTTACATATCTATTCTTAACTAGTCCCACTTAATTGGAGGTCTACTTACAGCAGAGTACGAGTAATCAAAGATAAGAGCACACTGAAAACTTATATATAAATATGTTTGCATTAATGACCTTAAGTTCGCGAATATCATAATACAAACAAATTTAATAGCTTAATACAAACTCCCACTGAAACTAATAATCCTCTAAGTACACAACACCCATGTTAATGGTGTGTTCAATAAAAACTTTAGGTACTAATGCCTTCGTAAGAGGATCTGCTAACATCGAGTTTGTCCCTATGTCCTCCACACTAATTTGACCACTTTGTACTCTCTCTTTAACAGACAGGAACTTGATATCTACATGTTTGGACTTAACCGAGCTCCTGTTATTGTTTGAATACTGAACTGCCGAGTTATTGTCACAATATAATCTAAGGGGTTTTTCTATCCCCTCTACGATTCGCAGTCCCGTGACAAAATTTCGCAGCCAAAGCGCCTGATTGGATGCCTCGAAACAAGCAACAAATTCCGCAGCCATAGTGGAAGATGCAATGAGTGTTTGTTTAACACTTTTCCATGATATTGCACCTCCCGCTAAAAGGAATATAATGCCTGAGGTTGAACGACGAGAATCCTCACATCCAGCGAAATCCGAGTCGGAGTACCCTATGACCTCCAGTTTATCCGACTTCTTATATGTTAACTTGTGATGTTTCGTTTGTTGCAAATACCGGAGAACTCTTTTGACTGCTTTCCAGTGTTCCATTTTCGGATTACTTACGTATCACCCACCACAAAAGCAATATCTGGCCGTGTACAAACTTGAGCATACATCAGACTTCCAACAGCCGAAGCATATGGAACCTTTTGCATTTCCTCAATCTCAAGTTTTGTCTTTGGGCATTGCTTAAGGCTAAACTTTTCACCTTTTGATATAGGGGTTTCCTTTCCTTTGCTGTTAGCCATCCCGTAACGTTGTAACATACTCTCAATATACGCCTTTTGTGATAAACTCAAAATTCCATGGGATCGATTCCTATGAATTTGAATTCCTAACACAAATGATGCATCACCAAGATCTTTCATATCGAATTTGTCCGAAAGAAATTTCTTGGTCGTATGTAACAATTCCTTATCGTTTGTGGCCAATAAAATGTCATCAACATACAGCACTAGAAATATGAATTTACTCCCACTGAACTTTTGATACACACAATCCTCCACTGAATTTATCTCAAAACCAAATGAGACAATAACTTCAAGGAATTTGTGATACCACTGTCGAGACGCTTGCTTGAGACCATAAATAGATTTCTTCAGTTTACATACCGTCGACTTTGGATCACCAGAGACAAAGTTTTCAGGTTGTAACATATAGATCGTTTCCTCAGTGTCTCCATTAAGAAAAGCGGTCTTTACATCCATTTGATGGAGCTCAAGGTCGAAGTGTGCAACTAATGCCATGATTGTCCGAAAAGAATCCTTCGAAGAAACTGGAGAGAAGGTTTCTTTAAAGTCAATCCCTTCACGTTGAGTAAAACCCTTAGCTACAAGTCGCGCTTTATGTCTCTCCACATTACCCTTAGAATCCCTTTTGGTTTTAAAAATCCATTTACAACCAATCGGTTTCTTTCCCTCAGGTAATGGAACAAGCTCCCATACCGCGTTATCTTGCATTGATTTAAACTCTTCGTTCATTGCTTTAATCCATAAGTGAGAATCAGAACTTTTCATGGCTTCACGAACACTTAAAGGATCGTTTTCTGTTGAACCATAAAATTTTTCATGTTCTTGAAGATACACTATATAGTCTGAAGATATAGCGCTCTTTCTTTCTCTAGTAGATCTACGCAAAGGCATAATTTCTTCATTTTGCACTTGAACTTCTTGAGGAGGTAGAGTTTGTTCTTTTTGAACAACTTCATTTCGTTCCATTGGAACAACATCCATAGGAGGAAGATTAACATCATCTTGAGTATCTATATGTTCTAACGAATCTGAAGTGATGATTGGCCTTCTAATTACCATATCATCATCTGACACTATAGTATCATTGTTAGAACCTTCATGAATCTCTACTGATTCTTCCTCAAAATGAATGTTCGTTACTAAATTCTTCCCCCCAAACTCTATATCCTCAAAGAATTTCGCTGTACCCGTCTCAAATATATTCTTTGTGGAAGGATCATAAAACTTAAAACCCCTACTGTGCTCGGGATATCCGATGAAATAACTACTAACCGTTTTGGAGTCCAATTTCTTTTCATTCGGCCTATAAGGCTTATCTTCAGCTGGACATCCCCAAACATGTAAATGTTTTAAGCTAGGTTTACGCCCAGTCCAAAGTTCATACGGTGTCTTAGTAGTTGCTTTCGTCGGAACTCTATTAAGTAGGTAGGTTGCACATTTTATTGCTTCTCCCCAGAGTGATATAGGTAATGTTGAATGACTAATCATACTTCTTACCATATCCTTTAATGTACGGTTTCGTCTCTCAGATACTCCATTCATGTTGGGCGAAACCGGCATCGTATACTGAGGGACTATGCCACACTCTTCTAGGAACTTTGCAAACGGTCCATGACGTTGTTCACCTGAACCATCATATCTCCCGTAGTATTCACCACCACGGTCCGATCTGACGCACTTAATGTCTTTACCAAGTTGTTTTTCAACTTCGGTCTTAAAGACTTTGAACTTGTCAATGGCCTCTGATTTTTCGTGAATGAGATATAGATACCCATATCGTGAAAATTCGTCAATGAAAGATACAAAATATCATTGTCCGTTCCATGATGCTGTAGGGAACGGACCGCAAATGTCTGTATGTATCAAATCCAAGACCCTTTTTGCTCTGTATGCATCTAATCGTTTCACTTTGGTCTGTTTTCCTTTTATACATTCAACGCAAACGTTGATGTCCGAAAAATCCAGTTCACTTAATAAACCTTCTGAAACAAGCTTTTCAATTCTATTTCTAAAAATGTGACCTAATCGCTTGTGCCAAAGTTTTGCTGATTTTTCCATTTTACAATTTAGTTTTCCAGGTACATCTACTTTCATTATCTCTTTGTGATCCTTTATAGTATCCAATAAATACAAGTTATCATTTGCTATTAACTTTCCAGAACCAACAACATTACCATGTAAATAAAGACATAAACTTTCATTTCCAAATAGACAAGAATAACTTAATTTGTCCAACAACGGAAAAGAAATTAGGTTCCTTCGAAAAGAAGGTACATACAATACGTCTTTTAAATACAAAAAATGTCCACTGGTAAGCAACAAACGAAAATCACAAATAGAATGAACTAAACACGAACTGCCATCAGCTGTATAGATAGATGTATCACCATCACTCAGGCTTCGGTTTCTTATCATACCCTGCAAAGAAATACAAACATGAGTTGTTGCTGCTGTATCAACCCACCAAGTATTTCTCGGCACTGAAACTAAATTGATCTGAGAACAAACCATAGAAGTGAAAATACCTTTGGCTTTCATCATAGCCCTCCATTTTTCACATTCTTTCTTAAAGTGCCCCGGTTTCTTACAATGGAAGCAACGCCCTTTGCCAGTCGTACCCTTATGCTTCTTTTGTCCCGAACCGGATGCATGTGCATCTGAACCTTCATACTTTCTCTTAATTCCCTTATCCACTTGAGCTTTCACCATTTGCACTTCTGGATGTTCTTGCTTCATCTTTTCCTCCTCTTGCGCTGCCTGAGAGATGAGCTCGTTGAGAGTCCATTTCTCGCGCTGACAGTTATAAGAAGTTTCAAAGTTCTTATACTGAGGAGGGAAAGAGTGAAAAACAAAGCCGGGAAGGTCAATCTTAAGTGCTTTCAGTTTGGAAGCGATGTTTGACATTTCCAAGATGTGCTCACGAACAGTCCCTTTGCCACGATATTTCATAGAGGCTAGCTTAATAAGCAGCGTCTTAATCTCTACTTTATCGTTCTTGGCAAAACATTTCTCTACCTCTTCGAGAAATATTTTCGCATTAGTGATCTCAGGTGGAACTGCACCACGAAATGCTAATGGAATTGCTTGCTTCATGATCCCTAGATTTATCCTGTTCGACTTTTCCCATGCCTCTGACTCTTTCTTCTCCGTAGGAGAACTGTCATCAGTCAGAGGTTTGGGTTCATCGACCCTTAATGCTAAGTCGTAATCATGGCACATCAAGTGCAGCAGCATATCCTCTTTCCACAGCTCAAAGTTGCTCCCATTAAGTATGGGTTCCTTTTTGCCTTCCGGGTTATAGAGATACGAATTTGCTAACATAACAAATAAAAAACAACAAATAGCCAAAAACATCACTTAACACATAATCTCCATAGTATTTAACAAATAAACATAGCATAATAAAACATACTCTTACAACATCAATAAGATACCTTTGGGCAAGCATATTAATTTGTATATGTATGAGTTTGAGCATAAATAATGTTGATCCTACTAATTGACTTAAGTAAGAAAATCTTCCTTTAGGCCGATTTTCCTAGTTCAATTTTCTTAATGACCAATTCACAAATAATTATCTCGTGTCTAAGATTAACTATGTCAAACATTAACCTTCCTTTGGGCCGATTAAAAATTTACATACTTGTCAATCATAGACTTGTCAAAACTCTAAAATAATTAATTCAGCAATAGGGATCACTTTGGTGATATATTGAATCATTAATTATTTACCGAAGTTCGGACAACTTAAAACATGCTAATTATTTCGAAAAATACTATACGACTACTTTACTTAATGTCCAAACTATTTTGTAGTCTATGTATAAATTTAATCGACTTAAATTTACACCTTAAATTTATTATATTATAATATATATGTAATTATATTAGGATATAATTCTTAATATATATTATAATATAATACTTATTTATCTATATAATATTTATTCATATATATATTATAATATATCTGTAACTATATTATAATATATATATATATATATATATATATTATAATTCTTATATATATCTGTAACTATATATAAGGAGGTAGTTGCCTACCTTGATACAAAATTGCGTGTGCACTAACATCTACATCTGTTAGTTGCGCACAATTAGTGCTATTAATTCGCAACTAACGCGCTAATACCGCGCAACTAACGTCAAGGACATACTGTTCCACTTTTCATGCTAACAACAGTTAATTTCGTAATTATATTACTGCACGTAAATCGGCATATTTGTTAACATAGACTTAAACTTTTGCAGTTACAGGCACGTTATGCCTTTAATTATTATAATATTTATATATCTTTAAATATTTATATATATAATAATCTTTAATTATATAATATAATTCTGATTTATATAATTCTTTAGTTATAGTATGAACTTGCTCTCTACTTTAACTTATTATTTAAGTATAGATTTATAGTCTTTCTTTTACATATTTAACTGTCACGTACATGACTTCTGAAAGTAAAGAAACCACACAACTTACGAAAATAAAGGAACCCTTATATTTCAGTTGTTATAACTCATGCATATTCTTTAGGTGAATATCAGTTCTTACACTTACAGTTACTAAAAAAATTATATAATATATAATTTTATTAATACTTCATATTTTAATTTAATTATATTAATTATAATAATCGCATACGGCACCTCTTAACGGCATATATAATTATACCACCGTAATTGTTTAGCTGTTTGTATAATTTCCGATAACCGACATCACATTTAATATATAGATCTAATATATATGATCTAATTTTATAATCTGAAAAACTAAGAATTTAATTTCATGGTGGCTCTGATACCACTTGTAAGAAATATTCTACGGATTTCTTACTTAACTTATTGAACCATGAAGTTAAATCATCCTATAATAATGCGGAATAAATACTTACAGGATGTAGACATTCTTTGATCTTCAGATTCCTGACTTGAAGCGGATGATCTGTGATCCTTTGCTAGGTTATCGATTCTTCTAAGAGATGGCAACCAAAACACACTCTTCTAATTGATTCGAAGGAAGAATCAATTTGTTTTTCTTAAAGGATTTTTTCTCTCTGTATTTTTTTTCGTTTCTTTAAAGAATGAGGAACTCATTCTTATATAGAACTGAAGTGAGAAAACGGTTCTTCTCTTTTAACCGTCTGTAACTTCCAGACGGTTACTTAATGAAGACCAGTCCTTATTAAATTGCCACCCTTAGGGACCATAACCCGGTATTATTTTGTTTTACAAAATAACCCCAAAACTTTACGTTTTGCTTAAGTTGTTTATTTCCGAATCCAATCCTTCACAATATTCGGAATTAAACCCGGTATCTATACAATTACCTCCATGATACATATTTTATCTACTAGTCCGTTCTTTTCTTTATGATTACTTTTATTGGACTAATATTAACGATAGTCCGATACATCGATAAAACATGTGACGATCCAACTTAATGGAGAAATTCCAACATTTATTAGTTCATCCATTTTAAAAATATTTAAAACTATGGGAATATGAAGTTATCTCGATTTTAGGATTTTTAGTTCAATATGAGATACTTCTAAATAAGAAAAAATTGGATTCGGCTGAAATTAAAAACAGTTAACCGGAATAACTAAAGATTTAGAGGTTCGGTTGTTAGAATTTATATAGTTAAAAATCGATCAAGATTAAACAAAGACGTATGTTGGAATATAAAAAAGAGTATTGTTGAGATTTGTTGGTAAATATTTGTTACGGTAGTATGTGATCATTATATGGATTTTTTATATTTCGTAGCGTAAAATTAAGAGAAGTAGAGAGAAGTAGTTTCTAGAGAGAGAAAGCTAAGAAGTGAAAGTAGTTTAATCTCAAAAAGTAAAAATCCTTCATAGTTCAGCTTTGGTCATTATACATAGGCGGAAAGACTTAGCATGATTGAAACAGTTATACAAAGAGTCTAATTGCACATTTGTCCTTCGTATATTCATAAAGCTCCAAATCTCTCCTATAATTATACAATTTATCATTCAATGCTTTATTCATTTACATTTTCATCCCCAAAGCTCTATTTCCTTATCTGTAGCCCCTTAGTTCTTATGAAAGTCAGTGAATGAGAACTAATTAGCTTCATAAATCTTTACAAGTATAGAAGAATCCTTTTATCCAAGATCTGAACTGCTTCAATCTTGTTGTTCCCATATTTCTGGCAAAATGCCATCTTCGAATTTGATAATAATTTCCTCAATGCCTCGGATATTTTCATATGGAGTCATTTCCTTCCAACGGTCATAATAGTTCAAAGCAGAGATCGAATAGATGATGATCCCCAAGGCACTAGGTCTGCCATTAGGCCTATCATATGACATGTATGAAATTCTTCTTTACGCAACCACTTCGAATTCTATCCAATTGCCTTCTCCACCTCTTCCACTTCCCTCTCCCTGAACCTTTCCTATAAATACTTCTCTATGTCTCACTTTGCTTCACAACATTTTTAGAGAGGTAGAGAGAAAGTTCACGTGTTATCTTCATCTGAATCTTCAACCCTTAAGCTACCTTCACTGGAAAACATAAATTCTCTTCATGTCTTTCAAGTTTGTTTATAAGAAAATATCCAAAACTTAAAAAGCAAAAAGCCAAAAAAACCCAGAAATTCATATGCCCCAGATAAACAAAAATCTCACTTTGAATCATACGACTACTTTTGCAAAGCGAAAGGGAAAATGAATATCGAGCAGCTAGACTGATAAGCAACGCTCCTTGGGGTTTGTCCATATAGACAGTATACTATGGTAACTAAGATCCTAACAAAACTCCTCTTTCATTTTCAAATTCTTCTCTACCAGAAGAAAGTCAGTCATCCAGAACTCAAATACCAAAGACACCTCGAATTTCACACCCTCTAAATAGACCATCACCTTGAATTCCTTCTGTATACTCAAATCCTTGACTCACTCGCAAGGTAACCCAAACTAAATCCTCTTCAGAGTGGTCAGTGGAAACTCCTTCTCTAGTTAATTCTGAGCCCTCTCGTCCACTACGCAAGGAAACATTTTCAGTTCATAAAAAATCTTAGCTTCCTTAAACTCTAAAGAAAAAAACCTTATAGCCATTAGTGACGATGTTGATCTTCCCTCGAATCCATCAACCTTTTATCCTCCCCTGAGGGAAATTTTTGAGACAACAACAGAGTCTCAACAAAATACCTCAAGTAACACACTTCGTCTTTTAGATGAGGCATTCGAAGAGGAAGTGGATTATGAAGCCACACAATCAAATATTGAGGCTGATACAAAATAAAATACTTTGAAGGAAACGGAGAGTGAAACAGTGAAAGGTGTTTTGAAAGCAAAAGCACCTATGATAAGAAAAAAGAAATCTTTTGTTGAGCTCTTCGAGGAACCGGCTACCTCAGTTTGAGAAAATTTGAAGCCACTCAACCCTGAGTATATTTTGGCATTAAAAATGTGTCATTTATATATTTCCCAGAGCCTCGGGCTGGTTCTTTAAAAATACAATGGGGGATGCTAGATAACATAGTACTTCGGCTTCCCAAAGAAGGAGAGACTTCACTTGACTGTGGAAAGGATGAGATGGTGTACCCATAAATTATTAACTAGGGTCTTCGGTTTCCGCTAGACCCAATGATTGTGGATTATTTTGAGCTCCTCAACCTCTATCCTACACAAGATACTCCCAATAAATGGCTTACCTTTCTGTCCATTATCATGGCTTATAGACTTGCACAAGTCCCTCTTTCTATCAAAGATTTCATTACCCTAACAAAACTTTCGAAGGGCTCTGGTATGCAGTTCTATTATCTCGCACTGGATAATGATTTGAAGGTAGTCGACCACCTACTCGAGGCTGAACAATTTTGGAAACAAAAGTTTGTCTTCGTATCCGGGGCTTGGGAAAATAAAAAGGAAATTTCTGAGGCGAATCCATCAAGGCTTAACCTCGTTTGGAGGAGTAACAATAAATTGTTTCGCCTTTATTGTGTGTGTGTGTGTGTGTGTGTTGTTTTTGTTCGTGAACTTATATATTTTTATTGCATCATAGGAATTCCTAGGAACTATAAGAATTTCCAAAAAGATGCTATGATAAGTTTTTCAAAGTTAGCCATGTCGGTGAAAAGAGAGTGGGGCAACGGGTTCCACTCAGTGTTCTTGCTAATCAACTTTATCAACAACCACTTATGGTGAACCAAATTGGGTGCTAACTTTCTAGAAAATTTGATGGAGCCTCGAAATCCTATTTTGGTAGTGCAGAGACAGGTGGCACCTGATGGTAAGGTGTTTCTTCCAATTTGGAATAGGCCAGAGAGTTATCTTCTCAAAAAAAAAAATAAAGGGATAAAAAAGAAAAAGGCAACTAGCACATCTGGTGCTAGCCCTTTAGAAGCTCTGATGCTGCTAAAATTGAAGAGAAAAACAACAGACAACCCCACTTATGAAGAAGGAGAAAAATTTGAGCCTTTTCCAAAAAGAAAGAAGACATGTGCTTTGTTGAAAAATAAGAGCACAACTAAAACAACTCCTCAAAAGAGAGCAAAAAAGAAAGTTGTACAAACCGTTCAAGATGTGCCTTTCGATGCTAATGATATTGTTGTTTTAAAAAATTAGCAAAAAAGAAAATAAAGCAGGTGATGAAGAGGGAGGCACCCATCAAGAAAAGACTGCTGCAGACAATGATCGATGTGATAATAACTTTGATCCCGATAGCTCGATCAATCTCAAGAACTCGTTAGATATGAAGATTCATATGTTCAAGAACTTCAAGACTAACTGTAAAATTATGGTAAAAGGTCTGCTCCTGTTTTCCTCGACGCAGCTTCACTGGAAGTCTCTTTACCTCTATCCTCCTTTGCTCTTATGCATTTTCCTAACCCAATGGTCATACCTGCCGAAGATCCATCCGAAGAAGTTGTGTTTTTTCTTCAACAATTTTCCAATCTTGGTGTTGCAGCAAAAAATTAACCCAAGAAATTTAATCTTCTCGAAGTCAGTCATAACATATGGAAAATGAGATTGTTCACCATAAGAAAATTGTTGCTGCTGAAAAAGAAGAATTAAGGAACAATTTGGTGGCCTCGTGGAAAAGAAATTCCATGGATTTCAACTAGCCATATCACAATTCATCAAAGGACTTATCAATCTCAAGAGTCACCTAAGAGCTGTGCACCAAAAGGAAACAAAAGGGCTCAATACATTTTACCAAAATGAGATAGAGCAACTTAAATCTAAGCACTCTGAAGAATTAGCTACAGAGAAGCAAAAATCTCATGATCTTCAACTTTCACTCAACAAGAGTGAGGATGAGAAGAAAACCTCTATAGAGGATATGGATGCTCTCAAAGCTCAATTCAACGAATAGAAAAGGCTTGTTGTCACTGTTGTTGAGAATGAATGTGGAAACGACATGTTAGCAGCCATAAAAAATGCCAAAGAGCAAAGATCTGTTAATCTTCTTCGCGAAATTCATGTCATATTCTCTAAGGCTGACCTCTCTAACTTTTGGGAGCAGATTCCTATCGAAAGTCACCCCAGCAAAGATTTTGATCATGTTCCCAGTTCTTTATCCGAAGAAGCGGAATCATAGGAAAGTGCTTATGAACAAGGGGAATCTTCTAAATAAAAATCCTAGGAAACATTACTTTGATATCTATTTTTATTGTACCTGTCGTTCAATTGTTGTAAAGTGACTTGTTTTTGGCAGATGCATTTCTACTTGGCATTTAAATACTTATTTTGTTACCATCGAATTAAATTGAATGTAGAGAGGATTTGTTTCTCCTATATTCTTTTTTTAAAAACTTAATAGTAATGTTCACCTCGATATATAACTTATATCATAACTAAATGTATAATTTTTGAAGTTAAAACACTTGAATTTCGTTGGTGTGTTTAAAGAATGTTAACACCTCAAATACAAATAACGCACTTATAAAACATGATACTTCGAATAATATCGTGCATAGTACTTCGAATATTACAGTGCGTTTAAAGAACGTAGCACTTCGAATATGGCAGTGCGTTTAAAGAACGTAACACTCCAAATATGGTAGTGATTTTAAAGAACGTAGCACTTCGAGTATACTTGTTTCTTCAAAAAGTGTATTCAACACTTTGGAATAATTACTCTTGGCCAACTTCAAAGATGATCAAACTTCGACTAGTTACCAAAATAATTGAATACGCATACATAAAAAACCATTGGCCAAAATATATTTTTCTTGATAGCTTCGAATATTTACATAGCACCTCATTAAGACTTTCATGGGCGAACAAGGTAGGAAAGTGTGTGCTACTTATTCAAAAACAAAAATTTCACAAAAGATAGTTACTCCCAATACAATTTTAGATGATGTATAATTCAAGGATGTTAAAGTATCCTCCCCTGCTCGTCACAAATGCGATAAGAACCAGGATTTATATTTTTCACAACCATATAGGGACCCTCCCAATTTGGGACCATCTTACCGAGGTTTTTTTCCTTATTATGGAGGAATACATTTCTTACAACTTTATCACCAACTTTGAAATCCCTCCTTCTTACCTTCAAATTATAAATACTCCTCATAAGACTCTGATAATGAATCATATTCAAGTGAGCTCTAACTCTCTTTTTCTCAATCAAATCCAATATGCTCTTTTTGCTTCGTCATTTAGGTCCTCGGAATATTGAGCTACTCTAAAAGAAGGTAATGTAGATTCCGTAGGACTGACAACATCCATCCCATATGCTAAGGAAAAAGGAGTTTCTTTAGTAGCCTATCTAGGAGTTGTTTGATAAGCCCATAACACCTATTGCAAATAGTTAGGCCATTTCATTGGAGTGCCTGTCAAATTATTTTTTAAACCTTCCAAAATAGGTATGTTTGTCACCTCTGCCTGACCATTTGCTTGAGGGTGAAAAGGTGTGGAAAAACACAGTGTTATTCCTCTCGAAGCACAAAAAGAAACCATTTATTTGTTATTAAATTGAGGACCGTCACTCGTGGTAATTGTCTGAGGTACTTAGAAGCGGCAACAAATAGTATTTACAATGAACTTAATTACATCCTTAGATTTTGTTCCAGACAATGGTTCAGCTTCTGCCCACTTCATAAAATAATCTACTGCCACAATAATCATTTGGCGTCCTCCAGAATACATTTGCAATGGTCCTACTAAGTCTATTCCCCATCTGTCAAAAGAGATGGCTTCGGTGATGAACATGAGTGGAACTGCAAGTTTATGAATAGAGTTGGAAAACGGTTGACAATTATCACAACCTCGAACTAAACTCTTACTGTCGTTCATAATACAAGGTCAATAATACCCTGCCAGCAAAACTCGACGCGTTAACGCCTTAAACCCACAATGTGTTGAACCCTCTCTGTTATGTAACCCTGACGGAATTTCCTATGATTCCTATTTGCTCAAGCATCACAATAATAGCCTACTAAACTCTTTTTTGTATAACACCCCATCTAACACCATATAGTCACATGATTTACCTTTCAGTTTCATAGTTAGTTACCTATATTTAGACAGTGTTCCTCAGAACAAAAAATTCAGAATATCAGTTCTCCAATCACTTCGAATTACATCTAGAGTGATAAAAATTTCTTCTGCCAATTTGCACTGTTCTGAGTGGGTTAAATTGAAAGACTATCATGTAATAAAATCCAAGGGTATTCTTCTGTGTAAGCCATGGTTGCCAAAGAATCAGCAACTGTATTGTCTCACCGGCTGTTATGCTCTACAATAACGTGATCAAACAGAAGATTCAAATTCTGAAGCTCTCAAAGATATAAAATTAAATGGTCCGTGTTAGCTTTGGAAATTCTAGCGACTTGATTTGCTACTAACTGGGAATTTTTCTCTAAACGAACTGAAGTTGCCCCACAGATGTTCGTAAGCCTTAAAGCAACCAACGCAGCCTCATATTCAACTTCATTATTCTATGCATGGAATCCAAACTTAATGGATTGCAACATTGTTTCCCCAGATGGAGAAATCAGTTGAACTCCAACACTGCATCCTAAAATTCTAAAACTCCCATCAGTTCGAACTATCCAAATCGAACTCCTTGGAAAAACCTCCTTGTTCATCTCTTCGTCTCATCTCGCTTGAATGGAATTCAATAAGGAAATCTGCTAAGGCTTGGGCTTTTATAGTTGTTTGAGGTGAAAAGATGATGTTAAAATCTCCCAACTCAATAGATCACTTAAGTCATCCTCCCATAAATATCGGGGTGTTGTAAAACATTTTTCGGTGGGAATGAAGTTCAAACCTCAATAATGTGAGCTTTAAAATAGGGGCGCATCTTTTAGATAGCCACTACCAAAGCCAGAGCCAATTTTTCGACCTTCAAGTACATTTTTTCTGCTTACCAGACTCCTACTGACATAATACACCGGCTTCGAAATTCCTGAATCTTCACTTATCAACATTTATCTTCACTTATCGCAAAATCCTATACCGTAATATACAAAGAGATTTATTCTCCAGTTTGAGGCTTGGAAAATATTTCTGGTGATTACAATAAGTCTTTAACGCTTGAAAACACTGCATCACATTCCGAGGTCCACTAAAATTCTTTTGGTCTTCGTAACACTTGAAAGAAAAGGAAACATTTATCAGAAAATCTAGAAATGAATATGTTAAAAGCAACTAACCTTCCTGTTAAAATTTTCACTTATTTGATAGTTCGAGGTGATGTCATTGATACCAAAGGTTTTAGTTGTTCTGGATCATCTTCTATTCCATTTTCACTAATAACATAATCCAAAATACTTTCATCATCGAACTCCAAAGTACACTTCTCAGGATTTAACTTTAGTCTAATTGCCCTCAAATTCAAAAACATCTCCTCCATTGAAGTGTCCATAATCTGCTAAGCTCTTAACCACCATATCATCAATATAAACCTTCATATTTCTTTCGATATGACAAGCGAAGGCTTTATTCATTCATCTCTGATATTTTCTCCAACATTCTTTAACCCAAAAGGCATAACCCTATAACAATGCAAGCCTCGATCCGTGATGAATGTAGTACTCTCTTGATCTTTTGGATCCATTTGAATTTGATTATACCCTGCAAATACATCGATAAAGTTGTGGCATAATACTCTCTAGCAACCTTTTGTGGCATAACCCGCAAGTTGCTATTCAGCCATTTTATCACCCACTGTTTGACCCTCGAATTTGAAAAGATGTGGCATGACCCGCTCTAGCTACCTTCTGATCACTTCGGACGAACCCCACGCGATCTCGAATGACATACTTCAAGAGTTGGTGAACTGTTGACACAACTCGGTACATCCTCGACATCCAAGATTTTCTAAAAATGGCGTAACGTTTTGGACAATCCACCACCATGAACAACACTTGAACCTTCTTTCTGAAAGTTCCCTTTCCCAAACTCACCTCTCTCTCAAATTCCCTAATTACTTGCATCGTTACTCCTGTAAAACCAATGATTGTACACTATGATTGGGAAATTTTAGGAGAATTACACATTCGGTCATAAGTTGACTTAAAAAGAACATTTGCAGAGCTCCCTGTATCTATCAATACACGTTGTATTTAAACTTTAACTATCTCTGCTCCAATAACCACTGCATCTTCACGAGGACTTGCAGTGCCTTTCAGATCATCTTCATCGAAAAGAATAAAGGAAATATCCCTCTTACCATATAGATGAGTAGACATCCCTCATTCTATCTAAGTAGCTAAGCTTACTACACGCGTTTTTCTAATATTGTCAGTATTGTCAGTCATAGTGTCTCCTCTGAAAATTGCCAAAGACTTAAAGTACTCACATAGACTTCGAACTCGACTTTGTTTCACTAGCTCATCTACTGCCATTAATATCAACCGATCTAAGTTCATATCTAAATATTCTGATGCAACATCAACTTCATCAATCTTTGAATCCATAATTATTAAATTTTCTGCCTGTACATTTGGATTTTCTGCTTGTGAAGTCGATGCAACATGAACCTTTGACGCATTGCTTTGTCCTTTTACATAGGCCAACATCTTTCTATTCTTAATTAATGGTTGTACCTCCTTTTTTAAAGCAATACAGTGTGCAGTATCATGTCTGTGTCATTATGATACTTACCAAACCTGTTATTTTGCTTCTCCCTTTGCTTATTTATCGGGGCGGGCTTCTTGAAATTCACATAACCCTTTGCCCTTTCATATACTGTAGCAATATTTTCAGTTAGATCGGTGTAATACTAGGGCATTATCCACTGATTAGGCCTCGGTCCATGAAACTGGTACCCTGTTACTTGATTTGAATATCTCCCAGTTCGAGGAGGTAAATTTTTGTTGTTCCTCAGACGTGTTGGTTGGGCTGAATTCGAAGATTTCCTTTGATTGTTTGAAACCTGTCCTGAGCTCTTTTGACTAGTTCCAACCACTCCTCGAACTCTAGTCAATTCTTATACCTTAATTTGATTCTACACCGAAGCCATAAGTTCTCCAAAAGTCAAAGATTTTTGCTTTGTTGTTTCATTCGCTATATCTCCTCGTACCAATCTTTTTCAAAATGTTACCATTGCTACAAACTCCTCACAATTATCCAAACCAACCTTGGTTAATAAAAATCGCTTAGTATAGTCCTTTAGTTTTTCTCCTACTACTTGTTTACATTGAATTATTGTATCTTCATTTCCCCGCATCTGTTTGCTTCCCACAAATTGTCTTCGGAAAGCTGTATAAAAATCCATAATATTGGAAATAGACCCTATCAGAATTCTGTTGTACCACTTTAAGGATGTTCCTTTGAACGTTTGAGAGAAAGTTTTCAACCAACCTATTATCATCCTCGAAACTCATCATGTAATTTTTAAACTGTTTGATGTGGTCGTCAGGGTCTTGCATCTCATCGAATTTTTTAACCTTTGAAATATCAAACCACTTAGGAAGAGAGATAGATCTTATCTCAGTTGTCAAATGATAATTTCTTCAATCAACCCCCCGAACATATTG
Source organism: Limnanthes douglasii subsp. nivea (assembly GCA_036936605.1). Taxonomy (NCBI): domain Eukaryota; kingdom Viridiplantae; phylum Streptophyta; class Magnoliopsida; order Brassicales; family Limnanthaceae; genus Limnanthes; species Limnanthes douglasii. Next base: position 43,935,184 of record JAUPFV010000004.1, read on the forward strand.
ATTTTCATTCCCAGCTCCCATTACAACTTATAAATTCCGATCATCCACCACATTGTACTGATTCGATGTGTTCCCTTCACACCATTCAGCTTCCCTCAAGCATCGTCGTATCCTTTTCTTTCGAAATTTAAATTCATTTCATGATTTTCGAGGTCGCTATTTTTCTTATTTCAAAGATCCTCAATACTTCTTGAACTCAGATCCTGAACTTTCTATTTCTTTATCATTAGACGTAATATACCTCTGTTTGTCTTTTTTATCTTTTCGTGAAGTGTGATGCTCGTTTGAAGATTTAAAATGCGCTTTTTATGCTCACTTCAGACTTGACGAGCTGTGTAAAACTGACCAAATTGGTTATCAGCATTATTCTTGTCATTCACTTGCCTCACCTTTGATCTCAATCTAGCTGATTAAATTTCTTGTTCTCTCTGGTCATACTTCTCATTTGGAGCTGTGGTTTTTTCTAATAGTTCATTCATTCAGATTTCAATGTTCGATTGAGTTTGTCGAACTGGAATAGACTCCTCCTGCTTATCATCCCCTTCTTGCAAATCATGTTTTAACGTTTCGACAACTTCTTGAACTAATGGTTCACTTTCGTTTCTTGGATTCATTGTTGATCGAAATAGTTCTTTGAACAAAAACAAGAAAAGGCAATCGTATGGAAACAATCTAGGTATCGATCATGATTGTCTCCAGTGGAGTCACCAATTTGATAGGGATTTTATATGGTTCCTAGAGTAAAACCAAGTTAAGTAGAGAGAAGTAGAGATAAGTAGAGATAATTAGTTTCTAGAGAGAGAAAGTCAAGTAGTGAAAGTAGTTTAATCTAAAAAAGTCAGAGACTTAGCATAACTGAAACGATTACACAAAGGGTCTAATTGAACATTAGTCCCTCGCATATTCATATAGCTCTAAATCTCTCCTATAATTATACAATTTATCATACAAGGTTTTATTCATTTATATTTTGATCCCCAAAGTTCTATTTCCTGATCAGTCGAGACCTCCGTTTATTTCATTAATATTTTGTATAATCTAAAATTGATGAACTAATCTCAACCACTGATCAACTTAACATTAACATCCTCAAGAATACCTCATTAAAATTGACTTTAGTTTTCTTCTTTATCTTTATTCTTCGCATAAATAAATTTCTAACTAAATAAACATCGGTAAAAAAATTCAACCTTATTTTGTTTAGGTTGGTTAAAAGATGAAACAATACATGGTGTGGTCATTATTTGTAAGTATTCAACATAATTTTTATGGTAAAGCTTAGAGGGTCATTCAAAAGGGATGACTTTTTTCCTTTAAAAACTTGCTTAGTGTCAAATTTGCTATCAAGGGGGGTCGTATCGACCTCTAACGGTTCAATATTTTCTCCACTAACATATGAGGAAGAGGATAAAATCTCATAGTTGTTAGTACTGGATAAGCTAGCATTGTCTTCAAAGTAATCACTTCGTTGGCCTTATTAAGAATATCGTCACAATTTGATTCTTTGGTTGTCGATATTTTACCTGATAGATAAATAATAAAAGATGAATGATGGATGATGGATGATAGTATAGGAAATTCTTGTCTAAGTCTAATTATATCAGATAAAATTTATTTATGTTACCTAATTTTATCGAACTAAGAATACAAATTTACCTGAGAAAAGCGATGGAAGTAGATGGAATCCTGAATGGTGATGGTGGAGGGCGTCAGTTGCACAAAGTGAGTATAGAGAGAGGTTATGAAAGTTAAAGATTGCAAAAATTAAATTGAAACAAATGCTAATATATATATATATAATGAATTAATGAATAACATTCGTTAATCTAAAGCGAGATGAGTGGTTCCCAATGTGTATTGTTATATCATTGATTTATTTATATTACCATTAATTAGGTAGGCATATATATATTTTAAAAAGGAGGTAACTGACAAAAAATTAAAATTATGAAGTGATATGAATTGTACTTTTATTATTTTATTTAACCAACTTAAAGTATATTAATATATTTTAGAACTAGGGGAAATTCTGATAAGGTTATATTTCGTTGGGACGTTAATTACCCTTATTCGAAAATTTTAAGATTCATGTCACTAATGTAAATGCATTGTCTAAATTTGTGATTAAGGCGTCGAGTAAATGAAGGACTAAAAGAATACTTGGAAAAAGAGCACCGATAAAACAAATAGGTGATAAAACGGGAGAAGATACAAGCGTAGGCAACATAGATGGTGTTTAACAGTCGACACTAAAAGTCAAGGAAGAAAGATGATAGGAAGTGCAATAAGACGAAGGGAGCAAGATGATGACAAGTACTTGCACATGAAGAGTGAAAAAGACACTAAAAGATGGTTAAAAGTAATAGAAGATAGTAGAAAGCTCGAGATAGATGTGATGTATTACTAAAATGTCCATAACAATTGAAGGGAAAATAGTAATTTGGGGAAAATAGTAATTTATATAATAGATGGTTGAAACGTGCCATAAGACACACGTGTTACACATCAAAATAATTAGAAATAAAGTAGCTATAAATAGGAGGTCTAATCATTGTAAAAATGATTGATTAATTTGCTAATTAAATTACTCTTACTATCATTCTTGATCATTAACTAGTCCTAACATTTTGCAAACAATGTGTGACGCAAAATCTCTCATTAGTTATATTCTTTCTAGTCTCACTCAATGATGGATAAAAACCCTAAATCTAAATATAAAACCCCAATATTTAGATCTGAAACCTCTAAATCTAACTCTGAAATCCTTACATCTAACTCTGGCTTTAAATAGTAACTTGTCTCTGGACTATCGACATTAATGACATATAGTCCCTTGACTTTTAAAAATACACAAAAAATCCTTAGACTATTCAATTTTAATAAAGTTAATCCTCGCATCTGTAGATTAATGTAAAGCTACCACGTGGCACCATACTCAATAAAACTTAAATCACTAATTGTCCATCGACTTTAGTTACGATTTTAACCTTTGACCAAATGACTTGTTGGCATCAAGGTAACTTACGTGGATTTTTTATGTGACATTACATAAATAAATAAATTAAATGTTTTACCTCATTAATTAAATTATGTGACATTCTAAAATCATTACAAAACACTCTTTCTTTACCTTCTTTCACTATTTCCTTCACTCGCTATTTCCTTCACTCTTCTTCAATATTCTTTTGTACTTGCTAAGATAAACTAAACAATAGTCATCATTCTTCATAATATATAATTAATTCTTTAAGATATGGGCGTAAAAAATAGAAATTTGTTAACTCTTGAGACTTGCAATCTTTGAAATTTGTTTTAAACTATTAGGAATTTCATCTGAAACACACTATAAACACTCATTTAAATCTCTAATAACAAAACTTATTGTCTTCGTAAAATAGGAAACTAATTCATTAGTAAATACCAAGGCTCTTAATAGTTTCACTAACATCTTCCTCTTCATAAATATATAGTGTATATGATAGATCTTATAAACCCTATAACCACATATACCACAAAAAACTAAACAAACAACCCATTTTTTAGAAAGTCTCAAAGTTTTGTTAAACAATTCAAGATCTGTCAAATCAGACACAACAATCAAGCTAATCGTCACCAGTAACTAAAATTCTAGTGTAATAAGCTATGAAATTCAATATATTGGATAAATAATTGAGAGATTAAAATTAGGGTTTAAAATAGAGCTAGCAATGGGAAACACATCTGCAAACACATCAGTCCCAACAGGGCTAGCAACGGGAAACACATTTGCAAACACATCAGTCCCAACATGGCTAGCAATAGGAAACACCTCTGCAAACACATCACTCCCAACATGGCTAGCAATAGGAAACACATCTGCGAACACATTAGTCACAACAGGGTTAGCAACGGGAAACACATCTGCAAATACATCAGTCCCAACAGGGCTAACAACAGGAAGCACATCTGCAAACACATCAGTCCCAACAGGGCTAGCAACGGGAAACACATCTGCAAACACATCAGTCCCAATATGGCTAGCAATAGGAAACACTTGTGCAAACACATCAGTCCTAACAAGGCTAGCAATAGGAAACACATCTGCAAACACATTAGTCACAACAGGGCTAGCAACGGGAAACACATCTGCAAACACATCAACTGTCACAACCTCCACCGTAACCTCCGCCATATCATCATCATATGTATCAAACTTTGGGAGACCATCAGGAACAATGGGGGCCGATTCAAATGCCTCGTGAGAGAAAAGACCCCTAGCACCCGCAGCATTCGGACATTCTACCTGACGATGCCCTAATTCTCCACAGTCAAAGCAACGTAACTTACCAGTAGAACGGTTGGTCACACCAATGGGAACAATGGGAACGGTTGGACGTGGAACTGGTTTGGACGCTGAAGTCCGTGAAGGAGCACCAGTCCGTACGCCAATCTGGGTCTAGCGAGCCAACTGTTTTTCTGCCTGAAGGGCACGCCGATAGGCTTCGGAAACAGAGCACGAGTCGAACATGTTCAACACATCTTGAAGTTGAAGACGCAACCCACCAATATAGCGAGATACCCGCTGATGCGGCGACTTGTTCACATCCGTACGAGGCAGCAGCTGATAGAATTCTTTTGTATACTCGTCCACAGATCGTGGTCCTTGACGAAGATTCTGGAGTCGCTGGAATAGTTCCCGCTCGAAGTTGTAAGGTAGGAAAGCCTTGCGGATTGGTTTTTTGAACTTCTCCCAACTGCGGAATTTATCCTTGCCTTCACGCTCATGGTTCTTCTTCACTTGCTGCCACCAAGTCTGTGCCCTACCGCGCAGGTGGATGGTGACCAACGCAACCCTTCTCTCCTCAGGAACTTCTTTGAAGTCCAGCACTTCCTCAATCTGGGATAACCAATTAACAAGCGCCTCTGCCTTAAGGATACCATCAAAGTCCGGGATGTCTACCTTAAATCCAAGCTCCCAGCGGCGGCCGTGATAAGTATTCTGTTCGAACCCCTCCCCAAAAGGGTTATCGATACCTTTAACCTCCGTGCCTTGTTGCCTGGCGTTAAGATCAGCCATCTGACGGGTAAGATCAGCCACCTGATGGCATAGGTCAGCAACTTGACGATCACCGAAATCACTTGTATCTCTAGCCACTACAGTGCCACCGCGACCGCTGGTTCTTCCTCGCACCATCTCGCAGGACTGCCTGTGTCTGATACCAATATGATTCAGAGTAGAACGCAAAAGAAGCTAGATAGAGGGATAAACCCTAATTTTATTAATAAAAAACAACTCCCCAAACAATGTAAAGAAGATAAGTTTATATAATGTTTCAATTGAAACCCTAAAACTAAAATAACAAAATTACTAAAATATTCTAAAGTATTAAAAACTCAAAATAAGCTGATAGATGAGCCCAAATGTCAGAGCAAGGTGATGTGGGTCAAAATCAGACACCGGAGCTCCAAACTGTCAATTCATCACATTCTTCGGGTGATCGCAATTCTTCATAAATTTCAGCGCTAAACTGTTTGCATCAAGAATCGAGAGATCCAAATCACGTAACTGATAAGAATCTATCTTGGAATATATATTAAGCGATTCTCTAAGATCGATAAATAAAAGAATAAAGTAGGCATGGTCATTCGGTTATTCGGTTCGGTTCGGTTCTTTCGGTTCTCGGTTCTTTCGGTTTTTCAAAAGTAGTACCCATTTAGGAACCGAATAAATTTTGATTCGGTTTGGTTCAGTTATTTTTAATTCGGTTCGGTACGGGTACTTAACTCGGTTCCAATCGGGTAGTTTTGGATACTTTAAATGCTTTGCAATATCAACGTATATAAAACTCTTTTTACACTTTAAAACAATAAAACTATGTTAAATTGTAAGAAAGAAAATACTAAATATAAGAAATATTCAAAATTAATATATTAAAGAATAATATTAGTAATATAAAAAAATGGAGAGATGGTATCAAGTTTATTAAATTATATAAAAGTTCGTATTTTGTTATTTTGTTTATAGGCATAATAGGTTGTAAATATGTCGCCATTTTGAATAAAACATGTTGTCAAATATTCAAGAGAATATAATTAGAGATCAATGATAAAGGGAAAATTTAGGGGAATCTAACTTTGAAAAAGAAAAAATATTTTTAAAATAATTCAAAATTAAGGGTTAATACATAGTTTCGGTTCCTAACGGGTACCCACGGTTCTTTGGTTCGGTACGGTTCGGTTCCGAGGACCGTGGATAATTGAAAACTGGAACCATTTGAGTATTATGAAAAAACAAAATCTACTTCGGTTCGGTTCTTTCGGTTCGGTTCGGTTCGGTTCTTTCGGTTCCGGTTAAAATGCACATGCCTAGAATAAAGAATGAATATACATGGAAAAGATTAACCGGCCAAGTTTTCAATTGTAAGATAAAATCTTACATGATTAATTAGAAGTTATGAATGATGGGTGTTTTGTAATAATATGATATAATCAGATAATTTAATTAATAATACATTTAATTTATTTATTTGTACCACGTTAGATAAAAACAGTTCACGCAAGTCATTCTGATACCAACAAGTCATATGGTCAAAGATTAAAAATCGTAATCTTAAATCGACCATTATTGATACAAGTTTTTATTGAATATGGTGTCACGTGACATCTTTACATTAATCAGCAAATGCGAATGACTAACTTTATCCAAATTAGATAGTCGAGGGACACTCACCGGACTTTTAAAATTCCATGTACTATCTGTCACTAATTCGATAGCCTAAGAACGAGTTACTATTCAAAGCTCCTAACTCTTAAAGAACTTACAAATAAATTAAACATACCCACTCTCTTTTTTCTAACATTATATTTGAATCACCTAAAATACCTCTCAGATGTCTGCTATAAATCAACAATGAAGTAGCATATACAATTTCAGTGTCATATCATACGGTAAAAACTCTAGTGGTGATATTTTTAATCGAAACATAAGATTTTATGGAGAAGTTAAAAGTAGGATTTGAAGACAATGTAGGACACATGATATAGGTAGGCGGTGAGATGATAAAAAAAATATCAAAATTATACAAAATAAAATAGTGATTAAATATATAATGTATATTATCAATAAGAACAGTGCTCATATATACACACACAAATTATAGCTAGAGCTAATTATGCCTATAAAATGCAATCAATCCTATTAAATTCATGTTTGAACTAATGTAACCATTCGTCTACCTTTATGCCTATAATTACTTTAAAATAAGTACAAAGATACTTCAATACTTCCCCTTAAGTTGGAGAGTGTAAATCAAGGATTATCTACTTTCTACACAAAAAATTAAATTGATCTTTCCCGAGTGCTTTGGTAAATATGTTTTCCAATTGCATCTTTGTAGAAATATATCATGGACAAATTATCCCGGCCTGAAACTTTTCTCGAATTATATGACAATCAATCTCGATGTGTTTAGTATTCTTGTAAAAAAAACTAGATTACTCGCAATATATAAAGCCACTTGAATATCACAAAATAATAATGTCTGTTTATCCAAGTCAACCTTCAAATATTTAAGTTTGTATCTCAATGATGTTAATTCCAAATAAGTATTCTCTATTCCTCTATACTCTGCTTTTACATATGATTGTGAAATATTAGTTTGTCTCTTTGATCTCCAAGATATGAGTGATGAGCCAAGAAAAACACAGTAACTAGAAACTGTCCGTTTTAACATACGAAATCCACCTCAATCTGAATCACAAAAGCACTAAGTGTTATATTGTTTTCTGCTACAAAAATATAGACCATGACCTGGTGATTTCTTGAATGTTGCTTCCTAGTGCGGCTTCCTAGATGATCTCATAAAGTGACTCATTGTATGCATTGAATACATAATATTAGGCTTGATCGCTATCAATTATTTTAATATGACAACCACTCTTTGATATTTAGTTGAATCATGAAGTAGTTCATCATCTTCATCGGTTAATTTCAAATTCTGCTCTATTATTTATTTTTTGGGTTTTACTCGTGACAGTCATGTGTCTTGCAAAATATCTAATCCATATTTTCTTTGAGATATAAATGTTCCTCTGTTAGATCGAGAAAATGCAATACCTAAAAGATATTTTAACTTGGTGAGATCTTTAATGTGAAAATGTTTGAGTAAAGGATTCTTTAGCAATTTGATTTCATGCAAGTCATTGTTAGTCAATAGCATATTGTCAACATATATAAGAATATTAGTGAACTTTTTAACTTGAGATTTAGTAAAAAATGCATATTCCACTTTTGACAGTATGTAACCGCGGTTTTGACGGTATGTAACCTGCGGGTTTTTACAGTAGTTAAAAAATGAAGAACAAATTTTGGGATGCTTGTTTCAAACCGTAGATAGATTTGCAAAGCCAACCTATCAACTTCTCCCCCTTTCAATGGAGACCATGAGGTGAAGACATATATACCTCTGTATCTATATTTCCATGAAGAAAGACATTACGCACATCAGGTTGATGAATATACCAATTTATAGAAGCTGCAACAGTCAACAAACATTGAAAATGATGCGTTTAGCAGGCAAAGAAAAAGTATTATGATAGTCAATACCTTTAACCTAGGTGTAGTCATTTGTCACCAAACATGGTTTATATCGCTCAATGGTTCCATTAGATTTGTATTTGATCTTATAAACTCAGCAAAACCTAGTAGGTTTGTGTCATGGTGGAAGGGGAACTAACTACCAAGTGTTGCTATATTCTAGAACCTAAAGTTCAGTGGATATGGCTTGGAACCAGAGTGGATCATAGTGAGAAATTTGAAAAGATGAAAGCTCTATTTATGCTGATAGCAAAGATGAAAGTTCTCGTCAATTTTACAATAGTATGAAAGGAGAAATAATGCCGTGTAGATTGAGGAGAACTTGATTGTGTTGAAGATTGAACTGATAATGAGTTGGGTGCTTGATTAAAATTTGATGAGGAAGATTGGTTTGGAAAATACTAACAAAGTTTCCTTAAAATAGACATCACGACTTATGAAAATTTTATATGTATGTAAATCAAAACATTTGTAGAATTTTTCCACGTGGATACCCAAAAAAGCATAAATTGATGCACGATGGTTTATGTTTACAATGAACATAAGTTACATAGCATGCACAACCAAAAACGTGAAAGTGTGTGAGTGAGGTAGGCGATTATATAAGACCTTGAATGGGGATTTATTTTATAGTAAATGACTAGGAATGTGGTTGATTAAATATCAGGTGTTAAAACAAAATCCCCTCAAATTCAAGTGGTACATTTGATTGAAACATAAGAGACCGAGCAACATTTAAAATTTGCCAATATTTTTGTTCGATAACTCCATTTTATATGAGGTGTAAATACACGAGTTCGGAAGTTCAATGCCTTTGTTTTGAAAATAATTACGAAGATAAATAAATTCACTACTATTATCCACTCTTATTGTTTGAATATCTGTTTGAAATTGAGTTTTGACGAATTGGACAAAATTAGTTAATAAAAATTGTATTTCTGATTTATAGTGCATAAATATATTTATGCCCATCGAGTAAAATTGTCAAAAAATTTAAGGAAATACAGTGAACCAATATATAAACAAAATTTGTGAGGACCCAAAATATTGCAATGTAATAAAGAGAAATGAAATTTTGTGTTTACTGAAGTTTTTACAAAAAAGACGCGTGTTTGATTTTTTTGTGGGTAAATTGTATAATTATTTCCTAACTCTCTATGATATCTCGAATCAAATGTGATAGTAATGGACTACGACACCTGACATTTAACTGATTTAATTTTTATGCATATAGTATACACCACTACATTGCTTATCTGAGCCAATCATCTTCCCTAATCCAAGTCTTGCAAACTACAATAGCCAGAAAATTTAAATGATACAATTTTAATCTTTTGGTAAATTTTCTAGATGAAACTAAATTTAAATTAAAAGTTGGTACGCACAAGACATCTGCAATGGTTAATTTGGTATTAAAACTAAATGTGACAGTGTAGTGATTTGTGGCATTTAGTAAATTAACATTGGTAATAGTGGGAAGGCTTGGGATCAATTCAGGGTGATATGTAAGAGATAATATGATATGTAGTACCAATATCCAAAATCCAAGGACTTGTTACTAAATATAACAAACACAATTGTAGATGGAATGAAACCTGAAGCATTCACATGCGTATTAATATTACTAGAATTATTATGATTCAGTACACCGATTGCTTGCGCTAATTGTTGTAATTGTTCGTAAGTGAACCCCTAAACAATTCCAGCAAATTTGGAACCCGATAAGTCATAATATTTTGTCGCATCCGTCAAAGGTTGATTGCAATAAACTGAAAATATTTGTCCTTGGAATTGTCCTAGTTTGTTATTGTTTCCATTTTTTAATCGACATCATCCTCTCTGTGACCCATCTTATCACAATAGATACAATGAAATTTGAGAGTCGGACATACATCTATAGTATGTCCAAATCTGTTGTAGTGGTCGCATATTTTCTGTTTTTAAATTTCTTCATTTCTCCAAGACTACGACTACTATGGTGAAGATTTTTATTGGCTCAGATGATACATGTTATTGCTTCTCAACTTGGATTATCAAAGAATATGCTTGAAGGACACTAGGCAGAGGTGAAAATCATCAATGCATTGGACCTCACCGCATTGTAAGATTCATAACGATCTTTATCTTTTTGTTCGAGGTGTGCTTGTTGTTGATTGCAGGTCAGTGGAGAACGATATGTTTTGAGCTCGTCCCATAATGCCTTGATCTTGGTAAAATAGATAGTTATTTTCATTGTACCTTGTGACATGATAGTGAATGATTATCGTATCTGAAATACGAGTGGAACATTCTTTAGAGAGAATTGGTCGTGCAAATCAACCCATACATCGTGCTCTTCCTTGGTATGGATAACCCTTGCATTGGTTTCATTATTCAAACAAAATAGGTTTATTCTCATGTGATGGTTCTTTGAAATTGTTTTCGACGAAATTGATATTGTTTTTTGTAGTGAGGGCATGAATAACTGCATTGCTGCATGATTGAAAATTGACACCCTTTAATTTGATGGGAACCAAGACATGACTTGGTTGGTCTGAATGGTGAATATAAAAGTGAGGTGAGGGATTGATAGTTGTGGTCTCTGATGCGGAACCCTTTGAGTTGGTGGTGTGGGTCTCTTATTGGGACATGTAAGAATCACGACTATGGTGATTTGTTGTGTTTTTTATTTTTGTAAAAATGAAAATTATAATAATAAAGAGAATTATGAACTTTGTTCTATACCTTGTCAAAATCACACAAAACAAATTAGTGATAAACAAAATATGTGTATTTCCAATAAGAATAATGCTAATGGATTATAGCTAAAGATAATTATGATTATAATCAATACAGTCATTCCCACTACTTTCATGCATAAACTAGTGCAATCATACATCTATTTTTATATCTAAAATTACTTTATAATAAATATAAAATTATTTTAGTAAACAAATTCTTTAATAAAAAATACCAACTAAAATGAACTTGGAGAAACCAAAGAAAATGATTAAAACATATAATATACCGTTTAAATGGAATCAGAATGGAAAATCACGATAATAGCCAGAGAAAACAACATCTTATAAAATAGCCAGAGAAAACAGGATCGTAGAAAGATGAAAATAATAACCATTTCTTTTGGTATAGCTATATTAACAAATTGTTTTACAAAGGGTCATAGGGCCTGAGAAGCCGAGGTACAATACAAGGTTTTACCATAAAATGGTCAAACCGGAAACTTAAGAACTAAGGACTACATTGGGAAGCTGATCTTTAAGCCGTTGAAACGGTACCGAAGGTCAGAAAGGATGTGATGAGATATGCTAGATCCTAGCGCGCTTTTACCGCTGAAGATTCTAGAGTTTCTTTCCTTCCAGATGTAGTACACAATGGCGCAGAATCCAGGACGCCAAGTAGGTCCGATGTTGTTCGCTGAAGTATTCCAAGCGCAGGCTTCTTCAATCCAAGTTGTCCAGTTCGAGGGGGGAGGTTATGTGGAGCTTTCTTTCTATGGTTTCCCAAATTTATGAGGAGAAAAGGCATTGGGGGAAGGTTGAGAGAGCATTTCTTATTTCATCAAGGAAAACTTGGATTGGCGCCCAGCCGCCCTAGCATGCGGAGGCCAAACCCATCTACCATTACAGTTGAGGTCTGCAACTCTGGATATCTTCCGCAATCTAGAGAGGTTAATGATATTGTGTCCGAAGTGGTCGACTAAGGATGTTTGGTAGAGCTAGGGATCGTACCATAAGGACGTGGCGGTTCCGTTCCCTACCTTCACTTTGTAGAGGTGTGCGACCTGAACGCAAAGCTTTAGGATTTTTCTCCAATACCAGCTCGTATTATTTGGAGTTGGTATTGTCCAAAGGTTTTTATTATTGATACGCTCAGTAAGTATCCATTGGGTCTAAATTGAGTTGGGGTTCTTGGTCAGGTTTGACGAGAAAAGCTTCAGGGCAGCCGCCTGATTCCAAATTTTTAAGTTTGGGATCACAAGGCTGTCCTCATCGGTTTGTACGGTTAGCTTATTCCAGGCGATCTAGGAACCCGTGATTTTCATCTCAAGTCCAGACCGAAGGAAGCGTCTGAGGAGTTGGGAGAGTTCGTTGAGGACGTGCACTAGAAGGATGAACATCGATGCCAAATAAACTTGACTGGTGAAGATGAGGGATTTGATGAGTTGGAGTCTGCCTGCATAAGAAATGTGCTTGCTAGTCCGTGAGTTGATTCTGGAAGTGATTTTATAGAACAGGGGGCGGTAGTCGTTGTAAATGAGTCTGGTTGTGATAAAAGGGATCCCGAGATAGTGCACAGAGAATGAGCCTTTGGAGAAGCCCAGAATCTGCAGTATATCATCTTTGGTGGGCTGGGGAGTTCCTGAGAAGAAGACGTGACTCTTGGTCGAGCATAGATGAAGTCATAAAGGTTAGCAAATTATGACAAGCCATCCTTGATCAATATGATAGTCTAAGGACTCGATCTACAGAAAATCATAAAATCATCTGCAAAGCAGAGGTCGATAATCTTGCGTTGTCGACACTTCCGGGTGGAAACTGAAGGCGGGATCGAGGCTCATATATTACAATATTATTTCGTATGTGTATCTCAATTATATTTTTACAGTGAATTTGGTATAGTAGGCATAAAAAATATCAATTTTTATAATATAATTAATCGACCTATTTCATATATTATTTAATAAAAAGAGAAGATGGCAAAAACAAATCTTATTTTACATACACCAACTCAAATTTCAATTTTTGCAAACAAATCTTAGGGACGTCCTCCAACTGGAGTAGGGGACGGCCTTGGCTCGTCACTGTCCCGCCCTGCTGTTAATTTTCGTGCTTGTCTCTTTTTTTCGCAGTTGCTCATGTTTCCTTCACGTTTCATGGCTATTGCTTCTGCATATTCTTCTTTCCTTCCCAAATCTAAGCAAACAGAATAGGACAGATAAATCAGGATCTATAGTATTTTCAAAAGACTTCTTCCATAATTTTTTGGGTGTACAACTCGTAAAAGTATATATAAACTATAGTTTTTGAAAATTCAAGTCTCTTTCGCAAGCACTACTTTAAATCGTTAACCTATTTCCAGCACTTAGTTATAAATGGGACATAAAACTTAGAATATATAAGGATAAAGTGTAATATTTACCAGATGCTGATGAAGATTGAATGGATATAGCCAGCAATAAAAGAGCAACCAGAGCGAAGGCAAAGATATTTTTGGAGGAGTTTGTCATTGTTGTGTTATAAGTACCTTTGCTCGCGTGTGTTAAATAATAGCTTTTAGCCTATTTTATATTAGTTTTTTGTTGAATTATTACAACCTCTTCATTCGATTTTGTTGACTATATCGAGAAGTTCTAAGAAATTACACATGTTTATATTTGTTTTATTTCAAACTATTGATTTGTATCGTCCGTTTGGTGAAGAGACACGTGGTCTACCGACTAGTCTTCAATCAAAGCCAAGAAATTTCATATCATATAGTACAAGTTGAGTTCACACTCTTTAACAGTACTGTTATTGGGTTATCGAAACCCGCTAAATTGTTAGGTTTAATTTGAAAATATTGGGTCGAACCGATTTGATAATGCTACGGAATAGTATATGAGTTATAGTTCAGATTCGATCAAACTATCAGTACAGGTCGATAGAGCTAAATCTAAATTTGAAATTGCGGCATGGGTGATAGGAAATATATAAATAATAAGATACATTAACCATTTATTTTTAAGTAAGAGTAACTTTTATTACTAAATTGAACAAAATATAGTTTGGAGTACTTAAAAAAAACTTAAACAAAATTAAAAGGTGCCTTTTTTCCCTTTATAGTTTCAAATTGAAATTTTCAGCTTTCAAAACAGAGACACCTTCATCTTCTTCTATGCATCAATCCTCCAACCTTTAAGGATTCTGATGGAGAGTGAAACGTAGCAGAAGCTTAAAAAGGGATAACCCTAATTTTTATTTAACAAAAACAATTCCCCTAACAATGAATAGAAGATAGGTTTATATAGAGTTCAAACAAAACCCTAAAACTAAAAAAATAGGAAAATTACAAAAATATCCTAAAGTACTAAAAGTGCGAAAAAAAGAGGATAGATGAGCCCGGATGCCCAAAAAAGCCCATAGCCCATGCCTAAAACTAACAATAACGTCGTTTCCTTCGAAACAAGGTGCTGTGGGTCAAAATCTGACACCGGAGCTCCAAACTGTCAATTCACCGGACTGTCTGCATCAGATTCTCAACTAAAAAATCAAGAAACATAACCCAGGTCAAGGTTTTTAAGAAGAACAATCGACAACAAGTCATTAGGAGCATTAAAACCATTAAACTTGTGATTTTGCTTGCTGTTTAGAGACCACTTCGCAATCTAGTGAGAACTTTGATTTTGAATTCTTGAGATGTGATGAATGGTCATCTTAGAGTGAAGAAGCTTTCTACATAAAGTTATAGTAGACTCCAAGTACCAAGCTTTGTTTCCATCAGCAACCAGGTTTATAAGAACCAACCTATCTGATTCTACATCAACTTCAAGCCACTTCTTCAGCTTACAGATAATCAGGCCTTCAAGAAGAGCACTGATTTCAGCAAACAAATGATTCATTTTGCCAAACAAGGTGCCAGTGCCTAGGACAATGTCTCCGTTAGAGGTTCTGAACAAAACATTTCCACTAGCTTATTCGTTAGAGTTGCACGCTCCATCAACGTTTAGTTTTAGTCTGCCAGGATTAGGACCAAGCCACTTGAGGTAACGAGGAAGTCTTTTCTTGTTTTCGATTGTTTTACAACCTATAGCAGTTCCAACAGATATTACATTAGACCAGATCTTATAGGATAACATATTGGACATGTCCAGACCTATGATAATATCGATAATCCTATATATAGCACCTTTGACAGTGTCATGGGTTCCTTTGAACTTCGCACAATTTCCGTTTTTCCAAATTACTCAGTAGATTATTTGCGGGATAATGTGAGTAACATGACTTTTTTTTAGAAAACCAAAACCATGTACGAATCATGTGAGAAAAGACCATGAACCTTCCAATCTTTACTTTGAAAAGGCAGCTAAAATAGTTCCAAATTTGCCAGACAAAGCTACAGCTTACAAAAAGATGATTTTTCTCTTCGCAACTGTTGCACAACTGGCATTTGGAGACTATTTGAAGGTGTCTTTTCATGAGGATGCAGTCAATCAGAATGAAGCTGTTTATAAGCTTCTAGCAAAGGAAAGAAAATTTTATGGGGACAATAGGGCTCCAAATCTTTTTGAATAGGCCAGACTTGTTATGAGTAGTTCTAGTATTTTCCGAGGTAAGGTTAGTGTTAAAGTCTTGACTGTTAGAAAGCTTCCAAATTATTTTATCAGCTTTGTCAAGTATTACTTTATACTTAGATATATGGTTTAGTCTGTCTCTTGGAAGAATGTTTTGAAGAGTATTGATGTCCCAGTCATTGTTTTTCCAGAACGTTTTAACACTAGCCTTTAAGTACCAACTATAAGAGTCAAGAAAACTTATCAGATGAGGTAGATCATGCCATTCTTCAAGCCAGAAGTCCATGCTTCCTTGCCCAAGCGTCCATCTTATATTGCTTTCAGTTATAGGTTTAATGTCAATTAGTCTTCTCCAGACCATAGAATCTGTTCTTTTGCATTTAGCTTTAATAGGATGAGTATCTGTGCAGTAAATGTTATGCATAATAGAAGACCATAAGCAGTTATTTTTCCTAAAAAGAAATCAATTTTTTTTGCAAGAAAGTGAGTTGAATGTCAGTTAGTTTTTTTTATGTTCAACCCACCCTCTGCAAATGGTTTGCAAAGATGAATAGCAGTATCATTGAAGTTTGACCTCCATAAAAATTTATTAAAACATAACTCGATTTTTTTTTATAATAGCTCTAGGTATAATGCTATTTTGCATCCAATAATATGTGACTGGAAGTACAACATAAGTTATTAGAGTCATTCTGCCACCAAAGGACAGATTATTCAAATCACATTCAGCAATTTTATCATGAATTCTGTCAATTAGAGGGTAGAATTCTTCCTTGTGTTGTTACCACAAAGGGTAAAACCCAGATAGCTAACAGGGAAAGTCTCTGTGATGAAACCAGTATTAATCTTAATGTTACTAATTCTTGATGGATGAGCTCTGCTGGAGGTGATTAACTTTGTTTTTTCCTTGTTGATAGCTTGACCACAGACCAACTGATATTTTCCAAGAACTTGTTTGATGTATCAATCGAGTTTGGCAGGCAGTTAGTAAACACCAAGATGTCATAAGCAAACGCAAGGCATGGCACAGTTAATCTATTCTTAAAGCATATTTGAGTCTTTTGTTAGTGTTAATAAGATTTTAGAGGCCACGAAGGAGAACTTCCTCAGCAAGGATGAAAATGCTAGGAGATAAAGGATCTTTTTTCCTTAATCCTTTCTTCTGGTGAAAGTAACCTATGACAGAGTCATTCGTTAGAAGAGAAATTTGAATATTTGTGATCATTTTCTTAATTAGGAGACACACTCAGCAGAGAACCCAAAACATGAGAGAACTTTAAGGATAAAAGCATGCGACATTTTGTCAAATACTTAAGACATATCAAGTTAGATCATAACATTCCCAGTTTTTGGTTTTCAGTTGATGTCATGAATCAATTCTTTCGCAATTAAAATGTTTTCATGAGTGAGCCTGCCTTAACAAAGGCCCATTGAGTCTTGGAGACAATGTTAGGTAAAATTTTAGCTAATCTCGAGTTCACCAGGTTAGAGATAATTCTATTGAACATGGAGCAGAGACTGATAGGTTTAAAGCTGCTCCAACAAGTAGGATTAGGAATTTTAGGTATACCAATGTAAAATACACCACTGGGGATGCTATTTCCTTTCAGGTAAGAGTTTGATGCATTACAGAGGTCATGACTAATAATAGCCCAACAAAATTTGAAAAAGAATATGTTAAACCCGTCTATGCTAGCTGCACATTTATTGCTTATTTTGTTTATGATTTTCTAGACTTTCACCTTGTTAGTTGGACTTACGATGGAATCATTGTCCTGCTAAGAGACTAATTTAAGGATGTTATCAAAGATAGTGTCCTACATCAATAAATCTTCCTCCTCTTTGTTAATATAAGCATTAGTGGCTAAAGAGGTTTTAAAAAAAATCAGCAGAAATAGCAATATCATCAGAGTTCTGAATCCAAGCCCCATTCTCCTTAATACCACTAATAGTATTACGTCTTCTCTTCTTAGTAACATAAACATAGTAAATCTTAGTGTTACCATCACTCTATTTGAGCCAACTATTATAACACTTCTGTTTCCAGAAGTTCTCTTCATTTATAAGGGCTTTAATATAAATGTTGTTAGCATTAGAAAGATCAGACTTAGTCTTGTTATTGTTGTCAGTTAAGTTCTTGATTTCCATCATCTTCACATTCTCAGCAAAAGACTTAACTTTAGTGAAAATGTTACAGAAGTGTTAAGCTGACAAAATTAAGATTTTAGCAATTTAAGAGCCTATGGCTAATGTAGACAAGATTGAGAATGTTACAAACATGACCATTATTATAGTTATAATATTCTTTCCAAACATGACTAGTATTATAGTTACAATATTCTTTAACCTCATCATAACACATATATTTAATTATTTTAGTCTTTTGTTCGGCTTAGGATCTAAAACAACAATACATATGATAGCCATAGTTTTAATAAGTAAATAACTTGTAGTTGTGAGCCATTTTCCTAACGTTATGCGAATCTCACATACTTTATTGAAATACATATTAGCAGTTGGATATAAAGTACCTAAAACAGCTCGGTAACATTGTGAAACAACTCCAACTTTTCACATATATCTTGAGCTATATCACTCAGATTATAATCATATGTTGAGTCTCGTTGTTTTAATCTAAAAAACCTATATGTATTTCAAAGTTGTAGCTAGCATATAAAATATAGAATTCCAATGCTTTTTATGATCGAGAGCCAACTCTTTTGTACATTGGATATCCAGTTGACATACTGTTTCTTTAATTTTTTATCTTCTTTTTGGTTGATGGTATCCAAAATAGTACACTATATAAAATGTGTTTAATCTATTATTTGATGACAAGCAAACCTTCTTGCATAATTAAATATAATATATGAATTCTCTAACTCGTATAAATTAGAGCTTCACGCAATGTAAGTTTATCAGATTGAGGTTTACTCAAAACAAATCTTACCATCGCATAATTTGTCGTACAATTATTATATGTTAGCATAGATATGTTCTTCTCAATATTCCACATTTCACGATTAACAATACTCTAAAATTATATTAACAAGTACTTTCATGTATGTGGAAAAGGTACGTATGCAAATCAGTAAAATAAATAAAATATAATGTTAAATGTTATAATAAATACTTATTACTTTCCATGATTTGATATTAAAAGAAAAAAATACTATTATAAATAGAAAATTGAAACTATAAATGTCACTGTAGAAGAATCAATACAGATCATTGTTATTGGCAAAAATTATAACTTTAAATGAATAGAATAACAATAAAATATATTAAATATTAGTAAATCACCATATGACTTTATAAATACCAAAAATCATCTTGTAATGTGAAATTATTATCATAAAACCTCTAATTTTATTTGGTGAAGACCACATGTCATTTGTTAAAGTAGCTATATCACGATTTGTTTTATCCGTCCTATGAGTTTCTTTTTTTTCAAGATCATACGTCTTTGATATGTCATTATTTATCATGTTTTTATACCATTTTAAACAATGGTTGGATAAGAGACAATGGTTGGATATGTCTAAAATATGTCTAAACTTGAGTTTTTGTTACTTTATGTTCTGTAATGTTTAAAACATTGTATCTTACTTTTGTAATAAGACTCTTATTTTATTTTTGACTACTCTTCATTATAATTTTATTTGATGATTTTTTGTGTTTTCATTAAACATTTAATATTCTGTGTTTTGTCTATTGATTCATTAACCTTAATAGGCCGATACTTTATTATTGAACATGTATATTCCTTGCTTGAAGTTTCCAAACCAATTTCTATGCATGTTTACGGTGCATGACCCTCGTTAGATTTTCCCCGTCTTTTTTATTTTTAAGTAATTGAAGCTTATAAGGATCAAATTCTGATTATCCGAGACTTACTGCTATAGAATATATGAAGCTTTCATTTTTCCATGAAGATAACTTTATTTTTTAAAGACTTATTTTGAACGTTCGAAGGTTTGTTATAGGTCTTTCAAAGCGTATGGTTTTCTTGTGGAATCTTGTTTTTCGGCCAATTGGCCTTCTATTGTTTAATTTATAATTTTGTTTGAAAATAAAATATGACACTTATTTTTGGCACACAAAACATTTTATTAAGGTGAATGCCTCTTTAAAACATACTCGCTCCACAGAGAGGGAAATAGTATATCCTCATTGTTTAATAAATACGTCTTATATGATGTAGTAAGTTAAAAGATTTAATCTTAAGGACTATAATAGAGATTTAAGTGTTCTTTATTCTAATGGTGTCAAACTTGGTTTCCTTCTTCATTTTGTAGTTTATAAATTCTTGTATTCACTTTGTCTTCGATGGTGAAATGCTCCTCTTTGATAACGTGTTGGAAATAGAGTAAGAAGCAATGATAAATGAAACCATAATCCAATGGTCACATGATAGATGAAACCCTAATCAAAGGATAACAAATACTCAAACTTTCGGAGATAAAAAATATATTATTCCAAAAAATTATTTCAAACTTAAGGCACATGAGGCTTTATATTAGAGATGCTCAAAACCCAGAATACAAGGAAATAAAATAAATGCTTTAAAATAAAATAAAATAAAATAAAATATTAATACAATTAGATTTGATTTGAATATTATAAGATATTTAATAAAATAAAATAATATTAAAAAGGTTTTTCTTTGAGCTTCTATGCTATATATCTGGTTGACAAGAATACGTCATCGAATTCACATCACCATCATCATGAACAACCAAAATTATTTTATTTTTTCAATTGTTACATTGGGAATTATAATTGTTGACCTTATCGTAATAAGATAAAGTTTTCTCGAGTATTCCTTATTCAAAGTCCGAAGCCATCCAGTTGATGAAATTCGTTTGGTTTCGAAATCCTTTTCATAGCCTGAAAAAAACACCCCATGTCCAGTTGATGAAAAATATTGTTTTTAAAAACCTCTTCATAGCCTCAGAAAACATCTGGATAAGCGAGTTTCTCTTTAATCCGATAATTGGTAGTCAATTTAAACTCCTCCAGTAACCAGTGAACACAATCATCATCGAAACACGTGGTGTGTCCTCGCATACCAAATTATTTTCAAGATCTTCGAAATATTCATGACCATAGATGTTGTTCTCTCCTTTAAACCTTGAATCAGATGAAATCAAGATTCAGAAATATGCTAGCCCCGTAGTAGGAATTGAGGCTCTGATACCCAACTCATAACGCAACAGAAATAGAATAAGAAGCAATGATAAATGAAACCCCAATCCAAGGGTAACATGATAGATGAAACCCTAATCAAGTGATAGCAAATACTCAAACCTTCAGAGATAAAAAATATATTATTCTAAAAACTTATTTAAAACTTAAGGCATATGAGGCTTTATATAAGAGATGCTCAAAACCCTAAATTAGAATACAAGGAAATAAAATAAACGTTTTAAAATGAAATGAAATAAAATAAAATATTAATACAATTAGATTTGATTTGAATAATATAAAATATATGAATAAAATAAAATAAAATTAAAAAGGTTTTTTTGGGCTTCTGGGCTATGAAACTCCTAGTCTGGAGCCAGCTTGTCGAGCATTTTTTTTGTGAACAAAAACTCTTCATACCACCTTATCTCATGATTCAAAATCGTGAACCGTAAAATATATATATATATATATATATATATATATCATTAATACGTTGTAATGCTCTGACGAAATATGTGTTTTGACTCTTTTTTCTTCAATTACGTCTACCTGAGAACTTCAGGCATGTGCATTACTTAATTCATCATATATTCTAGTCATGTGGAAATATATATATATATATATATATATATATATATATATATATATATATATATATATATATATATATATATATATTGCTTGGTACTACTACCTCCATTCCACATACCATGGAAGATGATGTTTCTTATGTTATTAGTCTATGTATGGTTCAGTATGACTATAAGACTTCTTATAAGAACTCCGGCCAGGTTTCAACGGCTCATTTCAATATATTCTTGGTACCCTCACTTATTTTTATGTTAGTCACTTCAACTTAATCTTTGGCATGAGGATAAAAATATGAATTTGTTTTGTGTTATTCTTTTTAACTGTAGAAGCTTGTGATTTTATCATTCGGGAACTAAGTTCTATTATCTATATTGATGACCCTTGAAACTCTATCATATATTTACTTTTAAGAAAGTCAATACCTCATTTGCTGTGATACTTATTAGCGGTTGTGCCTCCATCTATTTTGAGAAGTAATCTACCGCAACTAGTATAAATTGTGTTCCTCTTTAAGCTAGTGTTAAAGGCCCTACAATGTCCAAACCCCATATGTCGAATGAGATTAAAACGTTTATTGTCTCTAGTAGTACGGTCGGGACTTGTATGTAGCTTTCAAATCTCTAGCCTGTATCACATTAATTTACTTTTTCCTCTAGTCTTCCATTATATTTGTCCAATAATAACAATGAATGAGGATTGTTCGGTTGAGTGTCACGAGCGCTTTCTTATATGTCATGTTGTTTTTTCACAACAAAAGTTTCTTCATTTGTGCCCAAGCACCAGAGTAGTAGCTTGGTCAACCCTGTCTTTTATAGCGTGTTTGAAGTCCAAACAAATATTATTGACTTTATTTTTATCTTTCTTGCTTCATTTTTATCTTCAAAGAGTTTTCCTTTTGTAAGGTGCTTCTTGATAGAAGTTCTTCAATATTATTCTAATTTTCACATGTGATTACCATTACTCTTGTTAACGTGAGTGTCCTTAGGACGTTGTTGGGTAATGTAATAGATATAATTTCCTGAAAAATCATTCCTTGGACCAAAGATGTACAAGCCGAAGATGTAACTGCATTAGTTGTCGAGTTCTTGGCTTTAGAGATTTTTTTAAATTAACCATTGTAACACTTTCAAGTAGTGAATAATGTCTTTTTATTCGACATGTTAATGCATGGTTGAAAACTACTAGAAAGTCGGTAAGGAGTTGTACTCTTCTAATGTGCGCATATATTTACAAGTCGAAGTCATGTGATTGCAACTTTGTACTCGACTTCGTTGTTCGATGCTGGAAATCTTTTGTCGGAGATATGATTTGAACTTTTACTCCTAACACATGGTTATTTCTTCCTCCACAAGCTCTAAACTCTCAAAGTATATTCAGGCTCGTCCTTTGGAGAAATTGGTCTCTTGGACTGGAATCCATCAAAACATATGTTGGTGACTAAGCTTTGATTGTCATATTTCTCATAATGGTTATCGTAATCGATTCATTCTACTGACAATTGGTCAATCTTTCTAATAAATCGGGTTTTTGCAACACATATCTCAAAAGAAATGAAGTTGTAACTACTATTATCAAATGTTTTCATCAAGTTAATTTTGAGAGTATTCTTCTTGCATTTAAAGTTGGTATGATAACCTTTAAGAGTTCTTGAGATAGAAGAATGTAATCAGAGATGTTCCTCCCATAAACGGAAGTCAATTGAAATTTGTCACTCGGATAAATAAAAGAAACTAAAATTCTGTTAACTAAAATTTTGGAGATGATCTTAAATACCACATATATGCAATAAACCTGAAATTAGCAACTACGTAAGGAGAAATATGGAAATAGAGTTTCAGGATGGCTCACGTGGCCCTTTGTCATGTAAACACGAGTCTTCTCATAAAAAATTCGTACACATGAAAACAGAAAAGGCAAAAAACAATAAAAAAAAGTTTGTTTAAATGACTATATACTCTTAGGCAAATAAGTATTCGATTAAGTATTACTTAAGTAGTTTAAAGCAAGATGCAGTAAAGTAAGAGGAATAAAATTCTCATAAATGCATGCGTGTCATCTAGATGGGAGACTTTGAAAGCTTATCTCTCGTTTTACTTTTCTATGGCGAACAACCCTAGAAACCTTCAGAAACCAAAAGTAGAATTGCTAGTTTGTTGTTGAGGTAATAAATGTTTTTGTTAAAATAATAAATCTTCGAGTTAACCATGCAAATAATTATAAGTAAACCATACATTCACTTGCACTTGATATTTTGGTTTATTAAATAAAAAGATTACATAAAGTAAAGAGCTCGATCATTTTTTTTATCAAAACTCCGGTGGTTTATAAAAATAACATGATTTAAATAATTTTATACGATAGTTTATTTCTCTATCTCATTTTTTTTATAAATATGTAAGTTTTTGTTCAATAAAAAATATATAATTGTCTTTTATTCTTACATCACGTCAATACGTCTTAGTATTGTATTTTATTTTCTATTAATAAAATATAAATTTTTTAATTCGTGAACAAGTACTTTAGATTAAATCTCATCAACTATGGTAACAAAATCCTAATCATAAAATAAGAAGCATATAAATATGAAATTTGAATTAATCGGAAAATCAAATTAAGTAGAAAATTCTGATTAATAGAAAATCTAATCATTGAAAAATTTCATTAGTATAGAGAGGCTAATTCAATAAGAGATTCAATTAAACAGAAAGTTCAACAATACAAGAAGTCATTTCAATTTAGAATTGAATCCAACACAATATAAAGCATCGCCTAAGAAGCACTCGGTAGCTTCGGATCAAAGACATCGCCCCCATGCATCAGATAAGGACATCGACTAGGGTCATCCGCACATGTTATCGCGGCATTCACTACTCCATCACCCAAACTCGTCTTTAGGTTTCAGCAAATATCTTTGCACCTAAGTTTTGACCACAACTATGTCTTAAGAGAATCCAACAGTTCCTACCTATACATGTACTCGTCTGATCCATTCTCGCACATGTAGTCCTTTTACATTACATATACCCACGAGTTACTTCTAGCCTACACCTAACAATTCTCTACATATCCTTGTAGTAACTCCAGTATCTGTTACACCCAACGTGATATTGTTTAGAGACCAACTCATCTGAATCCAAAACCTACACAAGTCTCATGCAGATCGTGAACTTTGAAATCGATAAAACCTTCGTTAGAGCATCAAAACAATTTTGTTCCTATAAATTTTAGTCGCATTCATTTTCTCTGTCCCCACCATGTCTCTGATGAAGTGAAACTTGATATCTACGTGTTTAGATCGCTCGTGGAACTTTAGATTCTTCATTAAATGAAGAGAATTAATGTTATAACACACCAAACTATATATTTCTCTAGACTATTGAGTTCACTTAACAATCTCTTCAACTAAATATCTTACTTCATGGCTTTCGTAATAGTTATATATTTGGTGTACGTAGCTGACACTGCAATGACCTTCTGTACACAATACTTCCAGCTAACCACTCCTCAAAACATTGGTAAATAGATAACCTTAACTAGAATTCCTTGTGTCAAAGAATTCTATATAATCAGAGTCTCCATACCCTCTTAATATTAAATTACCAATATCCCTCCGATTATAACACAACCATACAACACCCGAATCTTTCAAGTATCTCATGAGCTACTAGACTGCATGGTAATGTGATTTCCGAGATTCAACATGAATCTGCTTAAAACACTTATGGTGTATGTAAGATGACGTCTCGTGCAAGATCATAGCATACTTAATGTTACCAAAACATTGATATAAGGTATCTCCAACACATATTTCTTATTTGCAGCTTATGGTTGGTGCTTTAGTGTCATTGAGTTTGAAATGTGCACCAATGGGATCTCCAACCACTTTGGTTTTGGACATGTCAAACCTCCGAAGGACTTTATGTATGTATTTTTGTTTAGATATGAATATATAATCCTTCGTCATGCTTCTATTCATTTTAATACCAATTATCCTCTTAGACTCTCTCATATTCTTCATCTTAACCTCTTCTTTCAGTTGAGTCTTCACTGTTTATTCTTCATTTTATATCTTCCAACTATTATTATGTTATCCACATACAACAAAATATGATTTGTATTTCTATATGTTTTTCCTATTCCAATAGATACAGTTATCATAGCACCTACAAACATATTTGATGAATCTTATAAAATTATCAAATCTTTTATTCAACTTCCTTGACGATTGTTGCAGCCCATAAAGAGGTCTTCTCAACAAACACACATCTTTTTCCTTCTCTTTTTTCAAACTCTTTTAGTTGATATTTTTAAGTTATCTGTTCTAAATCACCATGCAAGAAGGCGGTGGTAACATCCATTTGATCTAGCTCAAGATCCAATTTAGCAAAAATTGATACCAGAACCCTGATAGAGGCTTGTTTCACAACCGACGAGAATAACACATTAAAATCAACATCCTCATTTTGAGCTGAATCTTTAGCCACTATCCTAGCCGTGTATCTGGGTAACTCAACACCAATAATATATGGTCTCCATTTGAGTATTCATATGCTCACATCTAGCTTCACACCCTTCGGTTTCTTTGCAGGAATTGAAATGCCCATCTTCTTAAACGATTTCAGTTCTTTCATCATGCACGTAAGCTAATTTCTTATATCATTTCTATTCATACCATCTTGAAATATTTATGGTTCAAGAACATATCCATGTGTTTCATTAGATAACGAATAACCAATTACATGATCAAAACAATACATTTTTAGTCTTTGTTCTCTTGTTTGATCATTTGAAGGCCCTAAAATACCAGATCTGCAGCCATCTTCCTCCCATGTCGTGGTTGAGATTTCTTTACATGAATCGAACTTGGACTAGGTCTTAAATCCTTTTTGGCAGAATTATCAACAACTTCACTATCTAAATCAGTCATATCATCAACTTCACATCTCTTCTCAATAATACTAGGTTTTGTCTCAACCGCCTTCTTCGATGGCATATCCTCTTTACCACAATAGACACTCCATCTATCGCTACATATATTTCAAAACCTAAGACACCATTGATTATATAGGTTTTTTATAACAATAAGTGATCCTTACAAGACCTTACGTCTGTTGTCTCAATCTTATATGTAAATATTTCATCATCCAAAATCCCAATAGACGTAAGGTTTTGTTTAACATCAGGTATATACTTCACATTATTAATAAATGTCTCAAATCTATAGACAAATTGGGACGAACCATTCCCAAATCTTTTGATATCACATTATTTATCATTTCCAAAGATGACCTTTCCACCATTAAAATTTCTCGGATGTGGAATGATCCACCCAACTTCAGAACCTATCAATCTTAGTACCAGCAAGAAAAAGACGTCATTAACCCATCAACATATTGAGAGTCCTCAACACCATTCCAACATCTTTGACTTTGATTTTTTGATTGATTTTCCATTTATTTTCTATGTGTATGTCCTACTGATATGTCATTCCTTCTTACATTCACAATATGCTATTTTAGAACGTGTCACATCCTCTTTAGACTTTGATCAAGACTTTTATCTATTTTTACTTGAATCTATCTTTCCCACTTTATCCCTCATATTTAGTCCCTGCTCTTTAAAGTATCCCATCAGATATTTCTCTGATAATCTTTGCAATTCAAGGTATTCTTCACTTTGATTATCATAAGGGAGTATTTGTCATATAAAATTATTTCTATAAACTGTTCATACTCAGTTGGAAAAAATCTCAATATGATGATTGATTGTTCATCTTCATTCACATTTACACCAACTACATCCAAGTCGAGTATGCTTATGTTTTAATCATCTAAGTGCCTTCAAATCTTTGTGTTATTTTCCATAGGGTCGGATTTTATTGGAGGTCAAAATAATAAAAGGATCAAATTTCTCTTAGAGGGTAAATCTGACTTATGATTAGAGAAATACTAAGTAAGCTGGGTGTGTGTGTGCTTGATTTACATATTTTTGGACCTATGGGCTCATGATATTAGCATATACACATGACCCAACCCAATTGTCCCATAGATCCAGATTCATTCTATAAATAGTCCAATAATAACATTAAATGTGTTGATTCACTCTCTCTCTCTACCTATTAACAGCTAGCACGTCAATTACCTCTCTACCATTTACTCAAGAATTAAATAGTTTACCATATCATATTACTTTTATATCCTCCAAAACATATTTATTACGATCAGACTAGTGAACACATTAGGAGATGAAGGTACCCGAATAGCGAGATTCAAAACCTGACTTATACATTTGCACTTCATATTTATTTGAAGCATGAACCTTGATATGTGGATTGGTCCCCCTCTCGAAAATGAAGGGTTCAAGCGTGATACAGAGCGTGTGAACACATCCCATGTGAATCATGATACAAATGAAATCAATTTTATGTAGGATGAGCGTGATCAGCTGCAGGAAGAAATTCAAGCGTTAAGAGCCCAAAAATAGGCTGAAAATGACCTGAGTGGGAGAAACCCATCTGGATGTCCCATGCCTGATGAGCCAGATAATAATCACAAATATGACTTAAATAACATCTCCCTAAGGCCCATGAAAATTCAAAAAAAGAAATACCGGGATAAATAAATTTGAAGCACATCAGATACTGTTGGGGACTCAACCACGGATTATATTGGAATAAAAGTACCATATCCGATTTAATCAATTTGTCCCTCTCTTGCAAAGGCACTATTAATATTTTAGCATATGCATATTCAGCATCGTCTATATCTTGAGCAATCCTTGTATTGATCGAATTAATTTCATCATTTCTCTTCTTAAGAAGATCTTTAAGCTTTTTGTTTTCGTCGGAGTTTGTTGAATGACAGCTTTATCATTGGTCTGCTGATTTTTTAAGGAAGTGATCTCCTCGGAAGTGGATGAACGCAAACCATTATAGTCACATTTCATCTTATCACGACTGGACTTTGATTAAACCAAGCTCCTCACTAATTGTCTTTATTTCTTTACCAAGATTTTCAACCTTACCTTTTTCTTCCTCAACATAATTCTTTAGACTCAGGTTCTCATACCGAAGGGAAATGTTGGCTTTAACTTGAGACCTCACTTGTCTTTCCAAATCAATGATTGGCCTCACAAAGCCCAAGACTGCATACACCAATTCATCATTCTCCTTAGACACTTCGAAGGAAACCCCATCATATATTACAGCATTTGCATTGTTGGTGGACTCAGGGAAAACATGCTCAAAAGCTTCGAAATTGAAGTTCGCTAGATTCTCCATTTGATCATCGCTTCCAAAATCTGACCTATTAGCTAGCGATTGTAGTGGAGAAAATAAATCAGATAATATGTTTGTTAGAGGAGGGACCTCAATTTGAATGGTTGAAAAAAGAAACTTTGTGGCTGATTATAATCTCTGAACCAACTGAAGCATTCTTTTTTTCTTTTCCCTCTTATCGCTACATGTTTTACTCTTTTTTTTACCTTTCTTCCTCTTAGAAGTGGAATATTTTATTGGCCTAATGTTTCTCCAAATGTGACAGCAACAACCTTCAACAAAGCTCCACCGATCTCATCAAGCTGCCCCCACTTCCTATTTTGGGAATGAATTGAGTCGGTCCATCTTTTTTAATTATTCTTCACCTTTTTCTTGTCCCGGTGACTGGGGGGTGTATTCTTGATTGGCAGAAAGAATTTTCCATAGAGTGACTCTGTTTTTTGAGGGTTTTCGTAGATCGTGGAAGGATAACAAATTTTTTCTATGAGAGTTCTCGGATCGGATTAATCCTCCAAAGATGGCTCCTAATAAGATTACCCGAGGTGAAGCATTTATGGAACTTATTGGACCATTTTTTTGTTAGCCAATTGATTTAGTTTCCCGAAATTTACTTTTCCATCCTCCAAGTATTGTACAAAGGCCTTCGAGATTAATGGAATAAAATAAATCTAAGATAAGTAACGAATACTACATAATAATAAGAGTAAAAAAAATCTTGAAAAACTTACGTGAACTCTTCCAATATCTTGTGAGCATGCTCGGATTCTTCTTAGAGGTGCTCTTTTTTCCATTTTCCCAGGCACCGCTGATAAAGAGAAACTATGTCTTCCGAATCTTGTTTGCCTCTAAAAGGTCATTTACCATCTTATAGATATTTCTCGTATTGGAGTAATAAAATAGATATAACCATTGCGAGACAAACCAACCACAATAGCAAATTATTTCATGGACATCAGAATCTTTGATAACCTTGAGGCTATGATACATGCTAGTAATAAGAACCAAACATTGGGGCTAGCGTGACTTGGGCACAACTTGACCAAATGGAAATATTTCACAATTTTTGGGTTTAAGACTAATTCCGATAGATTGAGTCAACCTCTTTTAGTAAGAGCGTTTCTAGTCGTAAACATACGAACCCTAGCAAGTGCTGGGAAAACTGATTGATGATGAACAAGGTAGAGGAAGAAGGAAAAACCTGGTTTGAAATTTTTAAGTAAAATACTTTCTCTATCTAGACTTATAGACTAAACCATTTTTTACTCTATAAATAACAACAATAAAAATGAAAGAAATTTGTTATAAATAGGGAGAAACGTTTGAGTGCCCTACTAGAGAACGAGAACCGACAACGCTAGCTAAAAGCCTATTAATTGTGACCACTTCTTTCTTTTGATTGGATGTTCTTAACTAGGAAAATACGAATTTGTGAGTCCAATATCAACTTGACACGTGCCAAAAAAATAACCAAATTAATGTTGTGACATTTGGATGGTAACCGTTCTTAACTCGAATTTTTTTTGAACATATTAGATCTTCCAAAATACTTCTGAGAGCTAACGAGGCTAGATGATAGGGTCAGATTTCGTCGAAGGTAAAATGAGTAAAAGGATCGGATTTCTCTTGAAGGATATTCCTGACTTATGATAAGAGAAATACCTAGTAAAGTGGGTGCCTGGTGACTCATTTGAGTGCTATATTTACATAGTTGTGGGCCTACGGGCTCATGAGATTGGCCCATACACGTTACCCGACTTGGTTGGCCCATGGATCTAGATTCATTCTATAAATAGTCCAAGAAATAGTATTAAATGGGTTGATTCACTCTCTATCTACCTATTAACAGTGAGCACCTAAATTATTCTTCTACCGTGTACCCAAGAATTAAATGCACATCATATTACTTTTACACCATCTGAACCATATTTATTATTATGAGTTATGTGACATCACACCTCTTAACTTGGTGTTTCTTCTTCTATTTATAATATTAATGAAGAAACTCTTATTCCTCAAAAGATACTCAAGATTAAATCTCATTAATCAAAGAGTGTAACAAAGTCCTAATCATAAAATAGGAAACCTCATAAATAGGAAAACCAGATAAATAGAAAATCGAATTAAAAAGAAAATCTCAATTAATAGGAAATATAATTAATATAGGAAGACTCATTTAATAGGAGATCCAATTAAATAGAATATTACATCAATAGAAGAAAACCAATTCAATTTAGAACTTAAGTCCAAACCATTTGAAGCATCGGCTAAATAAGAACTCGATAGCTTCATATCAAAGTTGTTGACATCATGTCATCAGATGGGATATCAATATCATGCATCATATAAGAGCATCGGTTAGGTTCATCAACACATGCCATCGATTCACTCAATCGGCTAGATATTTGGCCCAATATAAAAAAATATGCATGTGGTCGGCAAAAATTTCCTTTAGTTTCCAACAAACGTCTTTGTATGTACGTCTTGACCATAACTCTGTCTTGAGCGAATCCAATAATTCTTACCTATATATGTCCTCTGCTAATCCATATTCTCTCATATAGTCTTTTGACAGTATATCAGTTACTTCTAGCCTACACCTAATAATATTCTTAATAAGGAATTAGAAATAAGTACTAAGAACATGGTTTATCGTGATAACATATGGTTACATTAATGTTACGCGCTATATAATTATCATCATCACGACAACAAATCAGGACGCGCATTGAGTCTAAGTTATTTTCGTAAAGACCAATTATTAGAAACTTTTGGTAAATTTCACCACGGCGAGCCCATAATCATTGCTAATTCATTTTAACAAGTTGGCCCAACTCTAGATATATAGTATGATATTTTGTATCGCAATACAACAAATAACATGTTTTATCATGGTGAACACGTACCAAGTTCCCTTAATTTTTGTGACATATTACACACTATAAGCTCGCCTTGGCATGTATCCATTTGTACAAAACTGTTATTGGTGGATCTATACTTTTTTATCTTTTTAATTTAAATAAAATTTCAGCAATCGTTCACTTGATTAAATAATATCTTGCAGGTCCTCACTGAGACAAAATTTATGTATAAAATAAATTATTTTTCGAGCAGAATTTGTAAAGATTGCTAAATCTTGGTCATAAGCTTTTAGTTGTTGTTAATTTGGACGAACGCTTCTATGGATCGATCCAACTACTTTACACTCACAAATAAATTTCCCAATTTGAGTGTCTCAATTTGAGTTTAGCACTATTATAGTCGTGTTCTTATTTGTTTTACAAATTTTACTCGAGTGGAATTCGTTATCATGTGAGAGGCGATATTGCCTTTGAATTATGATAAAGTATAATTTTTTACTGTTTTCTATTGTACTTATAAATGCATGTCACATATAAATGAATTGTATTAAAATTTCTCGATAATGACTAGTATATTCCACATCTCAAATGGAACTCATTTTTTATATGTTAGATTTTTTTCCAAATGATTTGGTGTTACCTCATATAAAATTCAATGTCTAGTTGTAAACTAGGGTCAAATCGGGTTGTCATTCAATTATAGAATATCATTAAAAAAAATTAATCCCATCGTTTTAGATGTTGAGTTTACAACTTCTTGAGCTAATAGTTTGGTACACAAATTTTTTCGTTTCTCAGAAAAATACACGTATGCGATTGATATGATTTCATCTTAAATCAATTATATATAATAGCTATGTCCAAGATTTTTATGTATAAAAGTATGATTGTAAATATCATTATAGGGACATTTCCTCATTTTTTACATTGGTTTAAATTATTTTCACCATATAATTTGGCTATAAAAATATTGCTTGTTTTAATTCAATATGTTAGACTCCAAGTTTAACAACTCATAAGATCTTATATTTGTTTTGTACGTATATTATAGATTTTGACCCAATTTTATTAATTTTAGATATATTTTTCATAAACTACAAAGATCCCAAACAAATAACCAATATTTAGGTTTCATCCTTTTGGTAACTTATACGAAGATGCATGAGTTTGGTTAAGAGAAACATGATGAATAATATTAGACATTGTTAAAACCACAACATTACATACATTAATATGAAATTTATGATTAACTAATATGTTATCGCATATCTTAATTAAGGTTTGTCACAAATTAGTGCATTCTTTACTCCTGTAACTTTCAGTTACAAAGACAAACAGACGGTCCCCCTAGAGTACCCGCAGAGTCCCCACACAGTTCCCTCAGTTCCCATAGTCCCTACAGTTCCCACAGTCCCTACAGAAACCCCAAAAGAAGTAAACAACTCCAAATCAATTCCTAACTTTAATAACGTTAGTGAGTAGTGGAAACTAATATTAGAATCTTGAAAGTTTCCAATTACTTAAGTGATATTAGTGGGTAGTGAGAATAATATTTTCTATAAGTGCTGAACTCTTTTGTTTTCATTCTTAAAGTAATAAAATCAAACTCTTGTTTGTTCAAATTATTTCATATGTCTATTTAATTTGTTTCATGGTATCAGAGCAAGGTCTCTGCATATCAAGTGTTTGATTTTATTACCTAGAGAAATAATGTCAAGTATTATTACTTTTAAATCAATATTAATGGAAGTAATTCAGCTTCTTTTATGTCTACAGAGAAGCTTGTTGGAACCAATTACCAAGATTTTCGGTTGTGTATAGAAGCCTTCCTTCAATGACAACATTTATGGGATCTTGTTTTCGGTACCGAGATACTTCCTAGTGATACTCTAGAAAACGCTGAGTTAAGGAGGAAATGGAAAGTAAGGTGTGGAAAGGATTTATTCGCGTTGAGAACTTCGATCGGTAAGGAATTTATTGATCATGTACGTGCATTGGATTCTCCAAAGGATATCTGGGATACTGTTGCCAGGTTATTTACCCATAAATATACTATGCAGCTTCAATACCTTGGGAATGAGCTTGCTTCGTTAACCCAAGGTAATATGTCAATATTTGATTACTTTCTTAAGGTTAAGAATGTATGTTTGGAAATTTCAGTTTTGGGTAGTGATGAATCTATCAGTGATGCAAGGCTAAGACTTTATTTGATTCGTGGATTACGATCTGACTTCATGTTGTTTACATCATCAATACAAGGATGGGTTAACCAACCATCAATTGTTGAGTTAGAGAACCTACTCTCTAACCAGAAAGCATTGGTTAAACAAATGCTTGGTAAGTATTAAGTTGATGCCAAAGATACATTGTTTACTAAAGACATATCAAGATGGAAAAACACACAAAGTCACTTTCAAAATGGTGGTAAGCAGAAAAGGATTGAGGGGGAGTCAACAAACCACTTTAAACGGACACGTTTTAGATGCAGAACGACTGGACACATGAAGTCGGATTGTCGTGCAGAGCTTGTTTGTAAGAGGTGTGGAAAACCATGCCATATTAAACCAAATTATTATTCAAAAATTGTCGAATCAGATGCAAATGTTGCACATGATGTTGAAGAGAGCATTGAGCGACATTAGGAAAGTTGTTTCCCGATTGAGGTTGTTAATTAACAAGACAACGTGACTTCGGTTATTAATCAACCAGTTGCCCTTGGTGCCTCAGCTATCCATGGTGCACCGATTCCTACACACGAGTCTTGTCTACCTGCAAGCCTCACACCGAAGAAGGTACAAAATGATTCGGTTGTGTTGTCTATTGGTAATAATATGGTAGAGAAGTCACAGAGTATTATCGTGACTGAAAATGGTCCGCGTGAGAGCAAAAGCAAATCGTTTAAGGTTATGTTGAAGGTTTTGTAGGGCTCTTCAAAAAGTGGTATTAGTACGTCAACATACCATGATAGTCAAGTTGAAGCAGGTTTATCTGAGTCAAATGCGGTATCGGTTCGTAAGTAGCTAGCCGATATGGCTGTTTAAATCAAATGGAGAAAATTGAAACTTGTTTATGGGTATGATATAAGGCTTAGTCAGATGCATGTTAACGGTAACTTTAAGGTTTTGAGAGAGATTGTGTGTACAAAATTGTTAGCGTTAAAGTCGGTTTTTATCAACTATAAGGATAACAATGGAGATTTGGTGACAATAACGTGTACGGACGAGCTAAGATTGGCAGAGCTGTCTGTGGATAGTAAACTTGAATCAAATGTAGCTGAGTCGGTTGTAATTATGAGATTGCATATTGTTGAGGTTGATCTTGAACAATAATCTCCTTTGTTGGAGGAAGAAGAAGAGAACCCTCTTGAGATTTAGGAAATTAAAGTGGATGAAAGTGAATCGTCTTCTCTCGGTGGTTCTATATTGAAATCTGAGATTATATAAATAAAATGGACAAAAAAGCTCAAAAAGAATCAGAAGAACCAGAGAGTAAGGAAATTAAAATCGATGACTGGTTGTTTGATTTTGTACAATGTTTCCGTACCCATGTGGGTGTTGACTCAAGGAAATGGAGTTATGTTCAGAACCACTCAAGGAAACCACTACATGTGATGAAGCTCAAAGTCTGTTTGATAAAGCTGCTGTAAATTTTTGTTTATGTGGTTTTGTTGATACTGATTGGACCGACAATGTGAATGACAGATGGTCCACTTCATGTTATTGTTTCGATACTGGTTCAACAACTTTCTCTCAGTCTAGCTGATCAAAAGAATGCACTAAGGGAGAGTGTCACAAATTAGTGCATTCTTTACTCCTATAATTTTAAGTTACAAAGACAGACAAACAGTCCCCCTAGAGTACCCGCAGAGTCCCCGCACACTTCCCTCAGTTCCCACAGTCCCCACAGAATCCCCAAAAGAAGCAGACAACTCCAAATTAATTCCCAATCTTAATAACGTTAGTGAGTAGTGGAAATTAATATTAGAAGTTTGAAAGTTTCCAATTACTTAAATGATGTTAGTGGGTAGTGAGAATCATATATACTATAAGTGCTGAACTCTTTTGTTTTCATTCTTAAAGTAATAAAATCAAGCTCTTCTCTTTTCAGATTGTTTCATCTGTCTATTCAATTTGTTTCAAAGGTTAACTTTTTATGCTCATCGAATCCACTTTGTTACAATTGAATATACTCCAAAGATTGATGAATTATTTCTTGCATTCGTAAAAACTGTAGAAATCATGTAAAAAGTATCATTCACCTCTATCATAACATAATAATTTAATCAAATCTAATTGATTTTCAACCCATGCTCTAGAAATATTAAATGTATTAAATTTATCCTTTTATGTTTTAGAGAATAAAGATAAATATATTTAAAATAGTCATCTATGAAAATTGAAAAATATACTTTACCTCCACCCGTTAAAACACCATATAACTCACATAAATGATTTTATAATTTTTTACACTTTTTATAATGTATTTTAGTTATTTTATACTATACATAATTCATAATTCATATTTTTTATATGAACTGTATCATAATTTCAAATATGAATTTAACTGTTCTCTTAAATGTGGTTTTCTATATATGCAAGTCTATCAAGGTGTAATAAATAATCATTATACAAATAAAATAAATACAATTAGTTATTTTATTAACTCAAACCTATGACGTACATAGGTTAACCATTATGTCATATGAGTATATGTTCAAAAAAGTTACACATTCTTAAAATAATTATACCTTCATGAAAATTAATTTTATGCTTCCATGACCTTCAATTTTAGACTTTATTTTGTCCCTTTGCACCTCTATTATACTACCATTATTTTTAATTGGGTTGAAAGTAGAATTATATTGATAAAAATACACGGAAGCATGAATATTGTAAAACTATCATAAATTTTTATTTTTTTTTAAATTACCGTCACCATAATCATAATATCCTCTTTCATAAATTAATACTCGTATCCTTCTTGCGAAGGTTACAAAATCTTACAAAATGACAAACGTTTCTAAAATAAAAATAATTTACTTAATTTTTATTTGAAATATCTTTGTTTTTGTGTCAAATACATTTTAAGATAAATTATGTTTAATTTCTAATAGTTCCATCGAATTTATGTTTTTAAAATTTTCTATCTTGGATTATTCTTTTGTTTTATCTTGAATTCATCTTTGATTCTTGAGTGTTTATGAAATATTTTCATAGTATACTATTTGATTTTAAAAAACATATTTTTCTGGTAGTTCTTATAAGAATAAGTTAACTTAGTTAATTAATCAAAAATTAGAATAGTTTCATAATTATTAATTACGAGCACGGGTGTGTTTATAATTACTTGAATCTTACGCATTAGACATTTTTGTCTACGAAATTATGATTAAATTATTGAGATATAAAAAGACATTGTGACGAAACTTATGGTTTTAAGTCTCTCGAAGCTTGTTGTAGATTTGAAGTGTTGAAGTCTTATTTATATTAAGAAAGTACGAAACATCTGAAAGTATGTTTATAATATATTTTTAAAAATAAGTTGTTTTCTTTACGTTTACACCATTTGTTTTTATTGATGAAGGTTCAACAGCTGACGATTCATGTACTTTTTCCAACTTTGGGTCAAGAATGTAAAATAAACGATGTATCTTGTAAAGTTTATTTCATCCAACCGATGCAAACAAATCAAATATTGGTTTGTCACTTTCATTGTTGTTGTCAACGCCATTTATGTAGACATGGTAGTAATTTTTTTAATGTTTGAAAAAAAAATGGTAGCAAAACCACATTAATGACATTGATGATGGATTTGATTGGAAAGAACTTCTTTCATAATAAACTTGAAACACATATTAGATACATTTTAAAAACAATCATAACACAAAATTTCTTTTGAGATGTAATTTTTTTACACAATTAATTATAAATCGAAAGTTTTTTTTAATAAATTTAGTAAATGAGATAAAAAGATTTAGTACAACATATATAGATATTATAAAAAATATAATTTTATAATGAATAATTCTCTAAAAAGCAAATGACTTTTAAAATATTATTATAAAATAAATTTTATAAAAATATATATTTCAATTTAATTTATTTCCCTTATTTTTTTTAAAATAAATAAATACACTCATTGCGAAGTGCAACAGTAACATTACTTTGAAAATGTTATAATAGTCGACGTCGTGGTAACAGATCTTACTGTCTTCTTGACATACCATAACACCCGGTAACGGATCACTGTCTTCTTCTTGACATACCATACCACCCTCAGTGCAGCGAGCTTACCTTATCGTTGCGGCAGCCAACCTCCCCAGAATCTAATACAATAGATTTTGGTTAAATTGTTTTCCACGAAAAGTTACGGGTTTTTGGTGTTGCTCACGAATTTTCACAATGAACTATATTCATAGCCACAATAAAGTTGTTTGTGATGTCGGAACTAGCATACATTAAAATGCTTTACAATTTACGATATATAATGTGTTATATGGCTCGTTTTGATAAGTGTGTTTTAGTTTTAAATGTTTTTAAAATTTTATTAAATAATTTTAAATATTATTATTTTGAAACTCTAAAGTTATTGTTTAACTTTTTTTTGACTTTTTCGTTTGGATCAATTTATTTAGATATAATCATGGAGTGCAAATCTGTGTATAGAATAAAAACTTCCATATAATCTTAGACTATCGAGTTTTAGAAGATATGTGATCATAAAATGATGGGTGCAAATCTGTGTATAGAATAAAAGAGCGAATTGATAAGGTGGCAGACAAATAATAAAATAATAAAATAAGCAGCAGCCTTTAGACATGTTATGCGCATTGGCCAGCAAAGCCGTGCATGCATATGTCTAACAAAAAGCCGGTCACCCAATCACCAACAGTAGCCTCTTTTGCTTGGTTCCTAGTCTTGAATAATCCAGAAAAAAAATTGAATACGTGTACACCGTCGAGAGAATTATTTTATCCCACCGCCGGTATTAAACCGATGCTGCTCTGAAGTTAGTTAGTATTTAGCTATTCTAGTTTTTATATTTATAATAAATACGGGTGCGGGTAGGATACTTTTTAAAAAAAAGTAAAAATGCAACAAATATAACAAGAATCTATATGTATATGTATGCATGATTTAGATATAGTATTTACTATTTGGATAGCAATGAAGTAGGAGAAATGGTTAGAGTATAAGTTTGTCGCTCAGGGTTTCATCATATTCAAACTCGATAGGATCAATTTCGTCGTATTCAACTTCGGTTATGCTCAATTTTATTTTCAGAATTTCGATTTAACACTTCATTTTTAACATGTTATTTTCGACTCTTCATTTTGAATCTCGTTAAGTTTATTATTTCAAATATAAACATAAAATGTTTTTGAAGTTTTATAGATAGAAGTAAAACTCTGGACGTAAGCCTAACAAATATACATAAAAAAACCACTATATACGTATCTTTTCTAAAACAAAATCTCTCTTTTCATATTTTATGAGAGATTATTATTAACCTATCAATATAGGTGTATGTTAGAATATTCAGTGCACAAGAAACGAAAAGAGTGACTATGAAGGTGATGGAGGGAAGTGTCTTACTGAGATTAGCATGTTTTGATATAATAATGTGTTAGAATATTCAATGTATTAAGTTTCTTTGTATAGGCTTTTAAGTTTTCTATATATTGAGAGCCTTACTTAGGTTTGCATTATAATAAAAAAAAATTCTCTAATAAACACAAAACCCTAACCGCTTCCTTGCGGCTATTTCTGTGAGATGCTACGTAGAACATGTGCATGTTAACAATGTATTTTTTGGACATAAGTTTACGAACGTATCGAAAATGAACAAAAGCGGTCATAGAATATTGGAAATATTTGTGATTCCATTTTTAGGAGTAATTTCATTTTTTGAATTGCTCATTTGAATACCGGGTATAACCAATTCAGGTTAACCAAACCATCAGCAAATTAATGTATTTTTTGTGTTTGTTTTAGAAATTTATATATATATATATATATAAATATGTATTTTTTTTTGTAACAAATAGTAACGGGTAAATATTAACAGTCGGTGGTTTGGATGGAATCCGTTAGGTTTAGATATGATTACGAATTAACAATCTCTGATTAGTTGCGTAGTTTCACTGAAACCCAGTCCCGAATCAGAATATAAGTATACATTCCTCTCTCATGAATGTTAAAAAGTTTATACTTTGGCAGAAAATAAAAATGTAGTACCAGTGTAACTCTATGTTTTTCTTGTGCTTTCATATCAAGTAAAAGCTAAGAAAAAACAAAAGCAGAAGATGGGTCCTCCTCAGTGAAGTTGGACTGGACTTAACATACATCAATAGTTCACCAATCTAGCTGTTGTCAACCAATACTATACCCTATACCATACCATTTATACCTTTATTTAAACGCACGTACTAGAATAGAGAATTATTCTTCATTCACTTGCACGTACTAGAATCGAGAGACATGGAGGCTAAAGAAGAAAACACTGTTGTCAAGAGAGGTTTGTGGAAGCCTGACGAAGATTTCATTTTAAGAAACTATATTCAAACTCATGGTGAGGGCAGCTGGTCCACCGTATCTCGAAGATCAGGTATGCGACTCATTATCGTTTTTCAATCCGACAATTTATAAAGAACAATCAACGTATGTCTTTAATAAACAGGTCTAATGAGAGGAGGGAAGAGCTGTAGGTTAAGGTGGAAGAACTATCTACAACCAAACTTAAAACGAGGAGGAATGTCTGATCAAGAAGAGGATCTCATCATTCGAATGCATAAGCTTTTAGGAAACCGGTATTGGTATTACGTTTAAGTCTAATACTCTTGTTCTGTTTCAATAAATGGTTTTCGATGGTTCGTTTCATTTTATGTTAGGTGGTCGTTGATTGCTGGTCGGCTTCCTGGCCGAACGGACAATGAAGTCAAAAACTATTGGAATACTCATCTCAATAAGAAACGAGACTTCACAAAGAGAAAGAGTATCGAATCAGACAACAACAAGGAAGGGAAGAAACAGCTGTTGGTTAGTCCTCAGCCGGAGAATGGAAGTAACACTCTTTGGATGGAGGAGTTCTGCAATGGGATCCAATCCCCGGTTTTGATTCCGAATGAAGGACCTTCTTTTCTTTGTTTCGATTCTTTTTGTTTCTACTAAATCACTAGAGATGATTGCTGTGTAGGATGCAAACTCTAGTTTTTATCTGTTTATGATGGCCAAAAGTGGCGCCTGTATAACAACACTGAACCGAGG
Organism: Limnanthes douglasii subsp. nivea; assembly: GCA_036936605.1. Classification (NCBI taxonomy): domain Eukaryota; kingdom Viridiplantae; phylum Streptophyta; class Magnoliopsida; order Brassicales; family Limnanthaceae; genus Limnanthes; species Limnanthes douglasii. The sequence continues at coordinate 43,976,210 of JAUPFV010000004.1, forward strand.
AAGGTGTACCCCTATTGACTATCTAAAGATGGAAAGAAAAGTTTAACAAACGAACCAGTCTTTTTGCGAGATTTCATCCATGCATCATTGAGAACTATTTAGGCAGCTTAACATAATATAGATTTTAACGTGTTTACATAAATTCTTTTAAAAAAAATTATTATTTTAGTATGCTAAAACTAACACGAGGAATAAATAATTTATTTATATAAAAAATGGAAAGGTATAATTGGGAACAAAAACTTAATCGTATATTTGGAAGAAAAAAAACATTCTCTTCAAATCTTAAAATATATATCTCAAAACATTTAATAGTCTAGAAGATAAAAACTTAGCTAGCTAAAGCCACAGCTGAACATCGGTTTGTTATTTCAATGGAAGAAGGTTGGAAGCAAAAATGTTATGCTAACTAGATTCAAGACGGTGACACGAATACTAGAACTTATCACAACTGTGTCAAGAGAAAGAGAAGAAAATGAAGGATATTTGGAATCAAACTCAATAACATGTGACATTCTAATGAAGAAACAATCAAATCATCACCAGAGGATTACTTCAAAGATATTCTTTCTACTCCATTTTATTCTAATATAAATCAACGCCTTGAATATATGAACACTGACATATTTAGTATTATCCCAAAAGTAATTAATGAATGAGATAATAACCTTCTTTTATTTAAGCCTACTGAACAGAAGGTCTGGAACACAATACAAAGTATAAACTGAGTTGGAGCAGCTGGAATAGATGGCTTTAATAGGTGTTTTTTCACTACATGTTGGAAAATCATCAAAATATATCTATGTAAAACATTGATATCTTTCATGGAAGGTCATCCCTATGGGTATTTTAGCTACTGGAAGTTGTCTAATTCCCGAAGTTGAAAATCCTTCCTATTGGAACTAATATGGACCTATTAGTCTTTGTAGTGTGATGAACAAAATTATCTCAAAACTGATTAACAATAGATTGTCTATTCCTTTGCCTAAAGTGGTTTCTGAGGTGCAATGAGCATACGTAAGAGACAGATCAATCCATGGAAGACAAAGGCAGGAAACATTGTCATCAAGGTGGACATGTCAAAGTCCTTTGACAACCTCTTCCACAATTTCATATTCAAAGTATTACAGAGCTTTGGTTTCAATAACAAATTGATCAAACTTATTGATAATCTCATAAAAGCAGTATATGTTTCCATTCTAATAAATGGAGAATATGTTGGTTTCTTTAAATTAAATAAAGGAGTCAGACAGGGGGATCCTTTATCCCTTAGTCTTTTTCATTTTGGCAGAAGAAATACTATTAAGGGGATTAAATGCTCGTTTACAACTGATAAATTTTTAAGATTCTCTAATAAAAGAAAAATAATCATCTCAAGTTTAGCATTTGCAGATGATCTATTAATTTTCACTAATGGATTAACTACTTCTATGAGGAAAATTAGAAATTGTTTGCATGTATACCAAGATATCTCAGGATAATCACTCAACAAGGCAAAAACAGTAATTATAACAGCAGCAAACATGTCCCAGAACACAATAAGAACATTGGCTACATTAGAATAGAATAACGATTTACCTTCTATATTTTTTCAGAAACCGAAAGACTATGGGTACTCTGTCTCTTGAAAATTGAACAATGATGAAAAAGATCTAGATACTGACGAGAAAAGATCCACAACTCACAAAAGGAAAATCCAAAAACCTTTGATTGATAATACAAACTTAATTCTCTCAAACATGTAGTGGATGAATCGAATCCAAAGACCTCTCTTCCTCCTGATCTGGAACCCAGATTCTATGAATGATTGAAGTCTGCTACAGTGATAATTATGGTTCTAAAGCTCAAAGATACTAAGAAGAATTAAGCTTCCTTTGAGAAAAGTGCTCAAGACTAAGCTCTCAAGGATTGAAGTCTGGTTCTAGCTCTAAATTTTCAAATAGGAAAAGGAAATTTTAATTCATCAAGACGTCATTTTTGTTTTCTTTTACCGTAAAAACTAAATTATCCAAACTTACCTTGTAAGGCCTTTTTCATATGACCCACTTCTTTGATAATTAATAAAGTATCTTAGCTTTAAAAACATCTTAATATATATATATATATACATCAATAATTCCAATATATTAATATTTAAAACTAAAACAATTATATGATTTCGATTTATTTTCTTCAGAAAACAGGTTCGTATATATAACAAATTATCAAATTAAGTTCAAAATAAAATTAATGGTGTCTTGAGTTCCAAAACAAAGATTTTTGATCTCCAGAATTCCTCTTTCATTCTTCTTTCTTTATTCTCTTAGTTTGTTTATGCTTCCTTCCTTTAGCCTTATCGCTCTATGAATAAATTTTCCAAGCCCACATTTGCCATGAATAATTTCATGGCATTCCACCACATAAATATGTCTTGAACCAACGTGATATCAATGTAAATCCAAGAAACAACAATAAAGTTATCTATCAAGATAATATCAGCCCAAACCCTTACAAATCCTGCGCTGATATTATCAGGCTATCTACAGCGAATACTGTTATCACTCCAACAAAGGTTCAAATTCAGGATGATCACATCTCCCTGCAATATCAGCAAAATGACAAGGATAGTCTGATGAAAGCTACCATATATACACTCATTTGGGAAGTTTTCTCAAGGTTTACCAAAGAAAAACCTGAGCAATCAATTCTTCGAATCCAAGAAGTTCAAAGGCAAATTCAATGTGCTAAATTTCGATTTCAGATACATATTTATCGAATTCTCCTTAAAAGAAGATATGTGTAAGTTATGGACAAGAAACATATGGTCTGTTGGTGAAAATGGCATCCGAATTTTGAAACGGACTCCTACATTCAACCATAAGCTTGAATGTCTTATAGTTCCTATATGTATAAGAATCGAAAACGTCCCTGAATACCTATACAACACTAACATTATCCACTCCATTTCTTATTCAATAGGTCAGATCCTTAAAATATTCGTTCCATGGAAAAATCGCACCATATATAATGCTTGCTACGCTTGGATAGAACTCGATATCATTAACTAACTTCAACACAATGTGTAGGTACATTTTGAGGCTAACGATAACCGTTGGCTCAACATCAGTTACAAAGATATTCCAAACTTTTGTAATTTCTGCTCTCATATTGGTCACAATCAAGATTCATGCAAAAAATATCTCAAACATATCCAGTATAATTAGAAAGCTATCAACAACAAGAAGGAAAAAGATTTGCAGCAAACTAATATACCTTACAACCAAGAATCCCCTAAATTGAAATCTATCATAGTCAAGCCAGAACAAGACAAAATACACAACTTACGTTTAGAAGAACATATTATACCAAATGATGAATCTTCTAAAGACAATTATACTTACCTGAAAGATCCTAAATCTTTTCAGGATGAAAATATTATTGAAGCTATTATGAATCTTGAAGAAGGATATTATTTATCCTACAATCTTGAATTTGGAAGCCAGGATACTGAATGCCACACTCCAAACCAGCAGAACATTGGAAGCTTACCTCCAACTCCTATACTAAAGAAAAAAGAGGTTGACAAAGGTTTTCAGGAGTTTCTCAAAAAAGATTAAAAGAAGCCAAACATAATCAAAAGAAATGAAGTATTGTGTTTAAGTCTCTTTATGCGACCAATTACTCTACCAACCATGATCATCTTCACTATTAAGTTCATTTGCTGGAATATCTGTGGTATTGGTAATAAATCCTCCATGAGAAGGCTCAAATCTATTATTACAAGTGAAAAAATAATATCATGGCTATTCTTGAACCTTTTATCAAATTTGATAGTATATCATCTATTGTTATTAAGCTTGGTTTTAACCTGTTTTTTCTAACTCTACTAAGAAAATTTGGTTGTTTTGCAAGGATAATTTCAGCATCAACACTACTCTGGATCACCCTCACCTTATTCACACAGATGTCACTCACAACTCCTTGGACAAAGATTTCTCTCTCACTATAGTTTATGTAAAATAAAAATATTAAATATATTTGAACTTTGGAAAAGTCTTAAAACAATCTTTTTTTCAATCAAAGAATGGTTAGTAGTTGGAGATTTTAATACTGTTTGATATTTTGATGAACATATTGGATGCACTACTTACTGTTACAACCGCTCTAAAGATTTTAATAACACTATCAGAGAATGCTCTCTTGAGGATGATGGTTATGCTAGCACTAAATTTACTTAGCCTAATAAAGCTAAATGCAAACGTCTGAACCGTGCCCTATTCAACTCAGCTTGGTTTGACTATTTTAGTAAAACTAATGTTATGAATTTTTCCAGAACATGTTGAGATCACACCTCCCTTTATGTATCTATTCCTAATGATAAAAGTCCTAATAAGTATAGCTTTAAATTTTTAAATATGTGGACTCTTAATGCTAACTTTCTATATATTCTGGATACTAACTAGAATGTGGAGATTCAGCATAATCTTATGTTCATTTTCTGGAAAAAAGTGAAAAGACTCAAAGTTTCTCTCAAGATTCGGAATAAGCAAAGTTTTAGGAACATTTTTGACAGAGTCAAAGAGGATAAAGAGATTGTCACTTGTATGGAAAATAAGCTCCAAAATGATAACTTGGAGAACAGAAACAATCATTCTATATCTAATGTTATTATTCTTCAAGCTCTTACCTAAGAAGAATCCTATTGGCATCACAAAACTTACTCTAATTGGATCAATGATGATGATAAGAACATGAAAATTTACCATAATTTTGTGAAAAAAAGAGGAAGAACAACATTCTCAGCATCAAAGATGGTTCCAATTGGATCACTGATGATCATCAAATTGGTATCTCTGCTAAAGCCTACTTCAAAGAGATTATCGCTGAAAACTCATACTTTAATCATGAGGAAGAGATCTATCTTATGACAATATCACCCTTATGAGATCTCCTACTAAGAAAGAAATTCTTATTGGCTCTAATAGTTGTTTCTACACAACTTGTTGGCATATTATTAAACATGATTTATGCGCTACTATGAACTCCTTCATACTAGGTTAGAATATTCTTTTTGGATCATTGGAAACTAAAATTTGCCTCATCCTTAAGTCCTATAATCCTACGAGATGGAGAGATTACATGCCCATTATCCTTTGTTCTTTAATGAACATAATCCTGTTTAAGCTCTTTAATAGCAGACCTATCAATTTTCTTCTAAACATTATTTCTAAAATTCAAGGAGCTTATATTACAGGAAAATCTATTCATGAAAATATTTTACTTACAAAAGAAATGATTTATGGTCTTAATATGAACACTAAAGTTGGGAACATTCTTATCAAAGTGATGGCTAAAACTTTTAATAGAATATCCCGCAACTTCATTGTTAGAGTTTTACTTGCGTTTGGTTTCAGCACTAAGTTTGTTAATTTAATTGATAGGATGATAAGGAACATTTACATTTCCATTCTTATCAATGGTGAAAGAGTAGGTTATTTCAAGACCAAAAGAGGCTTAAGACAAGGGGACCCCTTGTTCCCTAGACGCTTCATAATTGTAGAAGAAGTTCTCCTTAGAGGTTTGAGTAATCTTTATGAAAATAAGAAAACTTTAAAATATGCTTCAAGAAGCCACATTACCATAACTTACTTAGCTTTTGCAGATGATCTTCTTATCTTCCCTAACAGTCTTGATACCTCAATCTGTGTTTAAGTTCATTTCTATAAGAATATCAGAATACTTCTGGTCAGCTCATCTATAAAGAGAAAACTATGATTATCACATCTAAAAAATTATCTATTCATAGAGTCTCCTCTTTAACAAACTCTACTGGTTTCAACCATGGTAATCTACCTACTACCTACTTGGGCGTAACTCTCAACACCAACACAAATGCTAGGAACTTTGACATCTACTTAAAAAAATTAAGCATAAGATATATGAGTAGGAGGGTAAAAGTATTTCATATGGAGACAGACTCACCCTCATTTCCTTTGTTTTAATGGATATCCCAACATATTGGATCCAACGTTGCACTATTCCCAAGTGTATTACCAACAGAATAGAGATTATGCTTAATAAATTAATATGTGGCTCATATCAAGATACTAACAAAATGAACTGGACTAAGTGGAGTAATGTTTGTAAGCCTTTCAATGAGGATGGTTTAAATGTCAGGAGCCTAAAAGACATACATGATACCTTTTTTTGCAAGTTGTGGATTAATTTCAGACATAAAAAATCCCTCTTGTTGGATTCTTACATAGTATCTTTTGCAAAAATATTCATTCTTTTCAGGCTAACTACATCTCTAAAGCTAGATCCCTGGTCTGGAAAAGACATGCTAGCATCAAGAACATTGTTGAACCCTGTATCAAATGGAAGTTTGTTGTGGGGAAATCAAGTTTTGGCTGAATAATTGGTATAAGCACTCCCCCTATCATTTTAGATGATAATTCTGAAAACAACTAATATAAGCATGCCAATTTTAAATAACTTTTCTTAAAATAAGAACTGGAATATGCTTAAGCTAAGCAAAATCATTACCCTCATTGATATAGAGATAATTCTGAAAACAACTAGTATAAGCACTCCCCCTTATCATTTTGGATTATAATTCTGAAAACAACTAGTATAAGCACAACAATGTTAAATAACTTTTGGGAAAATAACAACTGGAATATGCTTAAGGTAAGGAAAATCACCATCCCTATTGATATGGAGACTATTGACAAGCTTTTAATTCAAGAAGCTCAAGAAGACACTATCAGATGGATGGCTTCTAAGAGTGGAAACTTAATACAAAGGATACTTGGAACCATATCAGAACTTATCATAATAAATAAAATCTATTTGACAAATTTTTTAATAATATCACTCTTAGAAAGTGCTCTTTTCTGACCTGAAGACTCCTTAACAACTGGCTTCCTATTAATATAATCATGTAGAAAAGACACATGAATTTGTCCTCTAAGTGTCAATTTTGTGAGAGCATTGAGTCTACTAATAATTTCTTTGTTAATTTTCCCCTCTTTTGGGCTATTTGGTCTTATTTCTCTAGTACTTTCAAGATCAAAAATGGTTGATTCATGACCATTACTCATATAATTAAAGTTGGTTTTGGTTCTCTAGAAAATATGTTAATATATGTTATATTTTTCCTAGTTAGTATGTTAGTTATTTGGCTGGCCAGATATAAGTCCAAAATCAATGGCCAATCCATCAATCATGTTACTTCAATCAACTACAATAAGCATATCATCCATGGATTAGATCAAGCTTCTCTTTTTAAGCAGAAGCACTAGACTCCTAAATTAAATCCTACTATTATGATGGGTTGTTTCCATCATTTAAGGTTCCTCAAAAGGCATATATACCTACCTTGGACTCCTCTTAGTCCTAACAAAATCAAGGTTAATACAGATGGTTCTTCCCTCTTAATGGTGAGTCTAGCGGTGATATTATTATAAGAGATAGCAAGGGTGATATAATCATAGGTCAAGGAAATTTGTATGGTAAAATTACCCCAATCATTGCTGAAGCTAGAGAACTCATCGACGGACTCCTTATTTGTAAAAAATAATGGCTTAGTTAATGTTGATATCGATACAGACTCCCAAATTTTAGTCAATATTCTTTCAACATGTAACAATCGTTTTCTTGTTGAATATATTCTCAAATGTTGTAGAAATTTAATCTATCCTCCTATGGTAATATCTCACATTTTTTGTCTCTAAAATAATATTGTCGACTGGCTAGCCAAATGGATGTTAAGATGTAAAATGAAACTGGAATTTAATCAACTTAATATCCTTAATCAACTGAATGTTATTACTTTCCTTGAGAGTATTGGCCTAGGTTATATTTGAAACAACACAAAATTTCCTAGTCATTGGATATTATCGGTATTGTTATCTATCTAATGACACATGCAGGTGATCTAACAAGATTATGCCAATCTTTTTCCTCTTATCTTAATTTATAAGTTGCAAGATCTTAGCCAATATTTGTATTAAATACCTTTCCATGTTAATAGTTTGTGCCTCTGTGCCTTTGAATGAGTATCACTCTAGTCTTTTGTAGGATTAAACCTACTCCCAATCTAGCTTCTGTTTATTCGTGTGGCTCCTCTTGTTGAGCTCAGAGTTTTTATGTAATCATTTCCTTTTCAATCATGTTTCTTGAAAAATCATCTCCATTTTGGTCATCTGGTGAAAATATCCCTTAATGTGCTTTATTTATCTTCTATAAAGCTTATCGAGCTATGTTCATCATGGTCGCCCCTTGTATTTCTTTGGTGGAAGGCTGAGATTTATTTGTTGCTCTTTTTGCTCCATTTTCAGCTAATTAAGGATTGTTTTTCTCCAATTGATGGAAAAGCGAGCTTTTGAACCAAACAATTATCAAAATGTTGATTATCTCATTCAATTGCATTGTAATTCTTGGCGGTGGCGGGAAGTGTAAAAAAACTTTATAAATTGATTTTATCTGATGTAACTATCTTTGGGTGGATATTCAAACCCATTTCTTTTGTGTGGGTATTTTAAAATGGTTTTATAAATGAAATTGTTTTTGGCTAAAAAACTAAATTAATTATATTGGAAAAAAACATATCATACAAGAGAGAAGACATAAATAATTATATTATTTTGTTGAATGATTTAGAGGCTATAACTCACTTGTCTCTCTCATATGAAGTGGTTCGTGTAGATATTTTGAAACAAGATCTTCCTCTTTCATTTGAATCAATCTGTACAATAGTGAGAAAAGAGAAGATAGTCACACTACAAATTTTGAAACCAATAACCAACAACGAAGGTATTTCGTCATCACGAGAAATCATAATAGGATTAGCATGAAAATTAGTAGGTTTTTATAACAAACCAGAATCGGAAGAATAAAAAATATAAAATGGCCACCAAAATCTACTCGAAGGCCGTAGAAATGTTCACCACGGGATGATCGATCCAAGTTAAAATGTACATATTATAGAATGCACAAACATACCAAACAAATTTGCCTCTATTTAGTGGGATACAAAGAATAGTCAAAAGATTGCCACAAAAAAGCAAGACACATGTTGTTAATAACATCCAAAGGTCACTGAGGCCACCTCTGGCATTGACAATAATCGAAAGACAAAAAAATAAAGAAGCCAATCATGTACAACAAGGGTTCACATGACTAAGTCATGCAGGCGGTATAAATATTCACAAACTCTCTAAAACATATTGTTATATAGATTGTGTTGATAATAATTTAGTTTAAAATGTAAACCTATCCTCAAATTAAGTCAACTCACAAGCCTATCAAACTCAATCTAACTTTGGGAAAATAATATAATGGATTTTAGACTATGGGGGTGCAAACACAATGATCCATTACCTATCATATATTATTGATCGGATACCATCTTCAAATGTTAATGTTAAAACTGCAAATATGGGTTTAGCCAAAGGAAAATGAGAAAGATCTATTGTTATTTCTCCATAGTTTAAATTAAAACATGCTTATATGTTTCATCAGTATCTTGCAAACTCTTGTTCTTGAATCATGTAATACATAAATTGAATTGTGTTGTACTAATATATCCTCGTTTGTGCCTTTTACAGGACATTCATACCAAAAAGATTATTGAACGTGGTATAGAGCGCGAAAGTCTCTACTAATTTGATGAAGTGGTTCACCAGGGGCAGCCTTACTTTCTCACGGGATATCTAATAAACAATTATGGCACTGATGCTTAGGTCACCCCTCTATTGGTTATCTTTGTTTTATACTTCATGCACTTTTAAGAATAAAGATAATCATTTATCATATGAAACTTTTGTTTTGGTAAAAATTCATCTAACTTCTTTTAGCCCAAGTAGCATTCGGGTTCAATCTATTTTTTCTGTGATACACTCAGATGTGTGGGGACCTACATCGTATTGTAATAAAAATGGTTTTCAATATTTTTAGTTATATGTTGACACTTTGATGAAGTGGTTCACCAAGTAACATTGGTTGTTGTTTCTAGTAATGCATGTATTTTATCCGGATATTTTGGTTTGTGTTTTTAAATTTGAAGTATGCCTAATTTGGGTGTTTACTCGTTTAGTTTAGTTTTGGTTGGAGTTTGATAAGAAATTTTGTAAAGAAATATTATTACTCAACGAATAACTAACAGAGTTTAGTCACTTAAGCATGACCATCCCGCATCAACAACATTGAAAAATATTATCGAAATTTGATTTTGAGTTTTAATGACATGTAGAATGTGAATTAACAAACTCTCGTATGTGAGAATTAAAAAGGTCACGCATCTATCATCGAAAAAAAACAAAGTCTCGCATCCATCATAGAAAAAAAACAAAGTTTTTGTATGTTAGATAACAAAGTCTTGCATCTATCATAAAAAAATATAAACGTCTCGCATATAACATTGAAATATGACAAAGTCACTCATGTGCGAATCAACCAAGTCTTGTATCTATCATTGAATAATAACAAAGTCTCAAATGTGAGAATTAACAAAGTCTTGCATCTACGATTGAAAAATAACGAGCCATGTGGCGTCTTGTCTTGCAACTGCAAGGCAACACAAGTCTTGAACACATAAAACCATCTTCCTCGCGAATCTTACCTAAAGTACAGAACAGAAAACACAACAGAACCTACCTAAGACCATAAAATCAAAATAACTTAAATGTTTCTTTCTACGTAAGACAAAAAGAAAAAACAACAAAATCAAATAAAATAGAATTCAAATGTTACGTTAATAGAAACCTGCAAGTTGAATGGAATATGAAATCAAGTCTATATCAATGAAAAAATCAACTACAAATTCACAAAAAACTCAAAATATAAGAAGATATAAATATAAAATAACCAAAAAAACTTAAACTTAAATGGAAGATGAATCGTCACATTAGTTGTATTGACTGTCGACAACTATGGTTTTAGAGAGATAGAAATATGCCAAAAATATTAGGTTTTTATATAATTTATTAAGGTTATTTTACTTAGTTAAAAAATAGTATATAGTAGATCATAAATAAAATAGTTAAATGAGTCTTTGTTAAGAATAAATGATAATAAGGATACTAAATAGAGAATGACTTTATTTGTAGGTAGTTATTTATAATTTACCCAAAAATTAATTAATTTTTAAATAATTAAAATAGTATTATTTTGAAAATTAATAAAAAATTAATTGAAAAACAAATTAGCCCATGTTTTTTATTCAGCCTTACATATTCCACCAAAAACCCCCCAACACACCAAATTTTAAATTTCAATTTTGTAAACTTGAGTACATAAAATCATACATCTTACTTTTTTGAATTGGTTTTTTAAATACTTTAGGTAAATATTGGTATAGAAACGAGTCGAGAACATTAAAAAGAATAACACAAGTAAGCATAAGCTTTTTTACCCATATTCCTTACATGATTCTTAAATTAAAAAAACAAAAGAAAGTATGTGTTTTTCCATCATAATACAATATCAAAGGATAAGTACGAGACTCAAAACCTTTTTAACTATTTTAAAGCGTGATTGTTCCCACATCAACCATATAGTCAATGGTTATCTTAAAAAATTGATTTTTTATGGAATGTCACATGGGAATCAGGTGACTATATAACCATGTAGTATGCCGATTTCCAACTGATCCATTTTGACAAAAATAGAGATTGTTCAACTTAATGTAAAATTTTAGAAATATGAGACATAATTTTTATTATATGATATATCCAAAAATATGTATACAAAATAAAATGATAATATAAAGTGAAATTAAATTGTAACTAAAACAAAGTTCATCAAAATACTTAACTCTCGTTGAATCTAAATATTCTTCAAACCAATCACACAAATTACAATGATTTGTTTGTGAAAGATCTTGTGTGATGGCGTTTTAGTGAACAGATATACATCCATAAAATTGATGTCGATATGTTTTACCTTGATTCGAACATTCTAAAATATTTTTTTACACATAGGAACTTTATATCTATATATTTAAAGTTCTTTGAGAAACTATTACAGTTAAATAACATGATAGTTAAATTGTTGTCACAGTATAAAAATAATGATCTTTCAATTTCTTCGTTTTTATGTAATCTGGTGACAAATTTTCTTAACCATAATGCATGGCTTGATGCTTCAATGAAGGCCACATATTTGGCATCCATATTGAATGATGTTGGTGTGGTTAATTTTCGTCTGAGGGTAAATTTGTAATTTGTTTTAGAGTTTTTGGAGGTGTGTAGGTGTTTAATGTTTGAGTAGAGAGTAGAGGGAGAATTAAGCAGCCTGGTTGTATTTAATTTTCATTACCCATATTAAATGTAGGTGGTTGGGTATTTATACCCTTATATTTGGGCTTTATGGGTTTTCAGGTCATGTTTAATGGACTCGGGTCATGTTCAAAGACCCATGAGATCTGAGTAGAAGAGCAAGCTGCTTAGTCAAGAAGTGTTTAGGTTTTTAAGTACTTTAGTCATAGTTTGAACAGTTCAATGAGCTAAGTGTTTGAACTGCCCTGTCCGGTCCAGTCGTCTTAGTCCGAACTGTCCTCGTCCAGAGGGGTAGCAATATTCGGACTCATCAGATGTGACAAGGATCTGTTTCACACTCTTTCACAAAATCTCACCTCCAACTTAAATGAATATATATATATATATATATATATATATCCACTTGTGGATCTTTTGTGTTTAAAAAAATAACCAAATCAATACCGAAATAGCCCATGATCTCTAGGTTGTATGATCTCATGTATGGAAATCTGTAATGTTTGGTTTTCTTTAAACAACATAGGACCCTTTTTACTTATTTCCAATGGACAATATATGAGTTTCTCAAGTACCTACCGGACATTGTTACTATGAATGATATGTATGCTGTGATAAACAATTTAGCATATATTTAACTTCAAACAACCAAATTATATGGATATATGTGCATGAGGTGAATATAAATTTTTATCTTCGGAAAATATTTAGTTAGAAATTATCACTTTTGGCTATATGTGTATCTATAATTTTGTTATTTCCATACTATAACATTTTAACATGTTCTCATTTTATGCATTTTATGATAGACACGAGGGTGATCCATGATAATATGGATCATTACTACAAAAGATACCTCACCAAGATATTTCATATTAAATTCCTCTAAGGTATGTGATACGCTTATACCATTGGTAGCGATGAGTGTATCATCAACATACAACACCAAATAAATTATTTTACATCAATATCTTCTAATAATTCATTTTGAATCAAAATGATGTGATGATTTCTTAAACATTATAGTAACATTGAGGAGAGGCATGTTTTAGCCAAGTGATGAATTCATTTTTCTTATATTTGATCGATTTTGGATCACTATTAGAAAATTTTAAGGTTGTTTCATGTAAACTATTTATTTAATGTTTCTGTTGAGAAAGGTTTTCTTAGCTTTAATATTGATGAAGCTCTAAATCAAAACACTCAACTAGAATAATTATTTCTCTCAACGATTCATTTGATGAAACTCGAGAAATGTCTTAAAATAGTTATTACCTTCACATTGAGTATAAATGTTAACTGCAAAAAAGCTTTATATATTTTCATGTTCATTAAAGCATCGTATTTGGTTTTAAATAATTATTTGCATCAAATAGATTTGTTTCCCATATGTAATAGGAAAATATCTCATACTAAAGTGTCTTACATTGATTTGAACTCAACATTGTTGTTTTATTTCATATATATATATATATGTATTAAAATCTCCATTCGATCCTTAAAGTTGATTCGATTGTCTTACATGATCTTAAAGTATTCCTCATATTCATTAGAAATTCTTAAATAATCTAAAATCATAACACTTCATTTGTCTTTAGTGTATCGATATAATATAAGCTTATATGGTTTCTCAAATTCTTGAGGTTATTCACTTTGATCACTCTGACAACAACAATTTCTTCTAGACTATAGACTTGGAACATTTTCTTGAGGTAGTAAATTCTCTAGAATATTTGATATAATCGATAAACTAACTTCAACCAGTGTATCAATGTTAGAGAGTGAACTAATTGATTCTAATTTTTCTTAATGAAAATATTTTTATTTAAATATTTTCCTGCAAAGTCTAGAGCTTCAAAACAAATTATAGTTCACATCTAAAAAATTATATGTTTATTAAAGAGTAAAACTTATAACCTCTTTTGTACTTTGAATAACCTATAAAATAACAGCTAACTATCTTGGAGTGCAACTTCTGCTCGCTTGGATAATAAATTTGTGCTTCAGTTGGATAATCTAAAATAGTAAGTGTTTAAAACTATTTTTTCACCCAATAAACAACTCGTATGGTGTATTAGTTGATACTCTCGTAGGTAATTTGTTAAGAAGATATGTTACACACTTAATTAATTATCCTAAAAAAGGAACTTGTAAAGATGTGTGAGTGATCATATTCCTAATCTATGTAATATGAGGTTTCATCGCTTATATGTTTATTTATTGTAGGCAAACCTTAAATGGTGTTTTGAGAGATAATCCACACTCCTTTTGGTAGAGATAAAATCAAATAGGACATTATAAATTAGATCCCTCATATCGAACACAGTACTTACCACTCTGGTCATATTTAATGAATTTAATTTGTTTACCAAGTTGTACCTTAATATTTTCCTTAAAATATTTGAACATGTCAATGACTTTAGATTTCTCATGAACCGATATAGTTATATATCTTGTTAATAGTCGTCTATTGGTTATATAAAGTATATTTTATCGTTTCATGAGGATGTATGGAATGGGTCATAGATGTCTATAATAATTAATTCTAAGACGCGTGGTGCACTGTATATATCATATTGTTTAGTATACCACAGGTCTTCCATGTTTGTCACTTGTAACACATCAGTCCCTATTCTTTGTCTCTGTAATAAACGAGTCCCCTATGTTTTAAAAATGTAACAAACATATCCTTTTTTTTGTAATAAATAGGTCCTTCATGTCTGTAATAAACAGGTCCCTCACGTTTTCAATTTGTAATAAACAGGTCCCTCAAATTTTCAGAAAAGGATCTGTTTGTTACGTTTTTAAAATATTGAGGACCAATTTTTTACAAAGACAAAGAATATGGACTGATGTGTTACAAGTGACAAACATGGAGGACCTGTGGTGTTTTTAACCCCCTAACATATATCTTAACGTCAGTCTAACCAAGGGATCCAAGACCACCAAATAAGCTTATTAATTATTATTTTAGATACTTTACCTATATATATGGCAAAAGTAGGCTGAATATTTAGACTTTATTTTGTGTGTTACTATCATAGAAAGATGGAAATTAAAAATATTATATAACATATATAAGTTATCATTACAAACCAAGATATTTTTCCCAACATAATGATTTTTGTAAAATAGTTAAAATTATTTATTTCCAAAAGTACAATTGTAACCACACTTGTCCGAAAAAAAAAAACTTGAATTCCTTATATAAGAAGGTAAATATAAAAAATTATCTAAATATAACAAGCCTAATAGTTAAAACCAAATTAAGACTACAAATGGTATCTATGAGATATGAAGACCCTTGATTATAAATATATAAATCTATTATCATTGTAAAGTGTAAAATACAACAATAAATAAGGATGAGTTTTGGCTGCTTCATCTACCCATCATGTATTTTTTACATTAAAATTATATTAGCTTATGAACATATCGAGGAAGTGAGTTATCTTTTCTAGTTATTCATGTTTTCAGACATCATTAGCATGTTTTAAGCAATACGGGGCATTGTATTGAAAACAGATCCTCAATTTATCTATGTATGTTACCTTTTATGTCACCATCCCGAGAGCCGGAACTAGAAGTTTTATAATGTGCATATGTAGATTTGTTCTTTTTTTTTTCCTTCTAGCCATTTTGTGTTGCACACTATGTTAGAAACATTGTTCTTTAAAGCATATTTTTCTCCATCGTGCATAAAGTTAGAAATAAGAGTATTAAAGTCCTATTTCACCACCTAATAGTCGTATGTCACCTTAAACATGAATATGTAAGACACAAGAGTGGGCTTTTATAGCTCAATATTGAGTGTTTTTAACTTATTATGTTAAGAGATTATTTTTATAATAGGCTCCCGGATTTTTTATTACCATTTGTACTTTATAATTGATATTTTCTCTCAAGTCCTTGATTTCAACTCTGAATACTTAACGAACCCCTTATCAAGGTGTGCAAACACATCATTGAAATACTGTATTGTTTTGGAAAGAACACTTAATAACATTTGTGGAACTCTCTTCCGTAATACATATAAATCAATCTAGTTAGAATGTTCCCATTTCTCAGAACGCATCTTTCATCCATAATGATTTTATCTTTAAGAGGGACGTTTTTCTTCCATAATCTAAATATTTACATTATTGACTTTCAACATGATAATTATTTAACACTGTTATTCCTTAACATTTCCCCCGAATAATGGAAATATCAACAATATTTATCAACTTGTTGTTTGAAATTAAACAATAACAAATAACAAATAAAATAAAATAATAAATTAATGAAACATTTTTCTTAAATAACCAAAACAAATTATGACATATAGACTAAAATTCTCAAGTCTTAAGTTTGGATAGACATTGATTTGAACTTACTCATCGTAATACTTAGCGGAGACCTTCAGGCCTTCGCATTATATATTACTTATAAAGAACACTTTTGTAAGAAAATAAATGTTGGTTAGCGATAATAATTGAAAACGACAAAACCTATTTGTGGGCTTATTTAACTATTTTTTAGTTGTGTATGAGTATGAATCTCGAGTTGTAACACAGAATTCACAACACCTAAATCTAGCATATTAAATTGGTCCAAAATAAATCTATTCTTAGCATGTAATAATTCATTATCATTTGTAACCAATAATATATCATCAACATACAATGCTAAAAATATAAACTCACTCACACTAAACTTTTGATATACACAATTCTCAACTACATTATCTCAAAACCAAATTAGATGTTTACTTTGAGAACTTATTGTACCAATGTTGAGAAATCTATTTCAGCCAAACTTGAGGTGAGCGTATCACTCATCTTCGAAATTATGTGGCTTAAAAACAGGCCTTCTTGATATGATTAGATTTTACTTGGGTTATTTATAACGTGTTTGTTATGGTGCTAAGTGAGCAACAAGATAGTGTACAACCGATGGTTTATATGAAACCGTTATTGGCGAAACTAAGATGGCAGATTAAGTATATTTTCTAAAAACTGATTTAATTATCTGTAAAATAAAAGTGTTATAAAAACATAACTCTTCTTACAATAGGAATTTGTTGTAGTAGTAACGGAAAACTTCCAGGCTTAACGATGGTTAGCCGAGCGAGAGGGAAAATTGTTGATTTAGAAATGGCCGCAGCCCTATAGGATCATTACCACTCCAAATACTAGTGCTGGATGCTCTGAGTGGCCAAAGTGGAGATGCTTAAATAAAAAATTCCTCATCTTGACGAGCAACTCATGTTAGCGGTGTAGGTGGCGAGAAAAGTCGAGTATGCAGTGGGAGCTGCAAGAGGCCGAGTTGGAAGATATTTGACACTAATTTCTAACATCTTATGTGGACCTTTATCGGAAGATAAAAGCGTATATAGTCTGGATATCAATTAAACTTGGTCGGACGTGCACTTGGGTACATTATTAGATCTAATCTCTCATGATCAATGATCGAATCAGGTCGAGTGACCCTTGACACATACAGACAATTGCTCTCTTATGAATTATAACAAAAAATGATGCATAATAGGGTTAATGAGCCCATTCTTATTCAAATGAGGGAACCCTTCTTTTCGAAGATGGATGAACGTTGCGAGAGGAATAATGAGAAAAAATGTTCGAAGAGGCATAAAGACAACTTTGAGTATCTCACCAAGCCAGGAATTCGAGAAAGGAAAAAAAGTAATCAAGACAAAAAGGACCTTGGTCCGAGAAACAGGATAGAATAGTAACTGTCGGTAGAGAGGAGCAAGCTACGCCTCACATCCAATTCCCGTTACGGGAGCTAGAGCTTCTAGTACCGCGTAAGCAATCAATACATGAGTCTGTCCAAAGAGGGTTTGTACACCATTGCGAACGAAGTTCCCGGGGGAACTATGTACAAAGTCGGCATAATTAGACATTATCCTACTATTTCAAGGAGATTCTCCATGGGTGTCTGTTGAAGCGGTTCGATATCTCGGGGTTGGAAAAGTTCGATAGGACTCAGGACCTGGACAGCCACATAGATCAGTTCAAAAACTTCATGATTAACTATGGTGATGATGATAAGTGGTTGTGTAGGAAGTTATCCCAAACATTTAAGAATTGTGCCTAAAATGGTATAATCGTTTGACGTGGGGCTGTATGAAGAACTTTGACATATTTTCTAACAATATTTTATGGGAAACAAGAAGTTCTGCACGAATATCGACATGATAATTTATTATAAACATAAAATATGGGAGAGCCTGAGATAGTACACAAGGTGTTTAGTCAAGACTAATACCGAGTTGAAAAGGTGTGAAAACAAAATGACACTGATAGTGTTTCGAATTGAAATTTTTCCCGGTATTTGGAAAGATAATGTTGCAAAAAAACAAGCTATTACGTTTAGAGTGTTGTTGGTCTAGGTTGAGAAAAGAATTTTGGTGGAAGATATTCATGCCTTAGAGTTGGCTTCAATGCTTAGATTGAACATAACCAGTTTTCTTTGGTTGCGGTCTACCGTCAAGCACTCACACAGATTCCTCAGTTTACCACCCAATAACCAGTATCTGATCTAGAATTTCAAATCAACTACCCCTGAGTCCGAGGGTGAATCAGTAGGTGGAAAACAAACCGCAATCTAGCAGTAAAATATCGAACAAATGGGTCTGACCTACTTATTTCACCAAAGTGATCGAATATATAGATACAATCTTTGATAAGGCTCAAAATCACATACAGTTTTGAAATCCATAGTCGATCAAAACTGTAAAGGAAAACATAGGCAACATGTATTGTAAGTACCATAAAGACTTCAGATACGACATAAAATACTGTATAGCACGAAAAAAGAAATCCAAACGTTGGTTGAGAATAGAAAATTGACAAGAATCATTAAGAGACACTCTCAGCATGATCTGATAATGCGGGAGTTTGTTACACCTCTGAAGCAATAATTTTTTTTGATGATTTTGGAGCCCGTTGTTTCGTTTGACGTCTCTTCGGAATATTTGGATCTTAAGTCGGACATGAATAAGGTTATGATGGTGGAGGAACCTGCAGTAAAAAGGAAGGTTAATGAATTATGTGCTCCTTTTGAATATTTGACAATTGTTGGGGGTGATACTGTTTCAAGAACTAAAAACTTATCCCAGAAAAGGCACATTGTGAGCCTTGTTACTCAAATGGAAACAGGTGCCTCACCCCATTTATACTGAAACCCATCCACGTTATTTTTTTTTCAAGGACAATGATATGAGACAAGTAGCGGGACCGCATGAGGATGTTGTCGCAATCGTGGTGGGAATCGGTGAAGACAAAATTCAAAGGGTTCTAATAGACACTAATAGTTCTACTAATATTCCATTCATGGTGACTTATGAGCAGATAGAAATCCACTCAGCCATTCTCCGACCTAATTGGGCAATTTTAGGCTTTACCCGAGTAACTGCATAGGTGGTCAGAGAATTCAAAGGAAATAACGGAGCTCAGTTATCGTTTGTTCAGGTACGAGGTGACAGTGCTGTTTATCGTGGTGGCGCACATACTGTATAATATGATATTTGGAAGGTTTTGGTTATCCAGAATGCATGTGGTTGCATCGATTGTTCACCAATATCCAAAGTATATAGTGGGAAACAATGTGGCAATGATTCAAAGTAGCCATTAAATGGAAAAAGAGTGCTACCGAATGGATTTGGCCCCAACGCAGATTAAAGAAACACAACCAAAGCCAATGTAGTAGTTAGTAGGGTGTACTTCGGGGTCCGATCCTATTAACGATTCGAGGGAGACCCCCACGTTTTTAGTCCCTGATGAAAATTTCATGGATTACGTGTTTCTCAGCGATTTGTTTTTAAGATTGGTGCAATGTTGTCTCCAGAGATGAGACAAAAATTAATTTACTTTTTGTTTACAAAGTTATACATGTTCTCATTGTGCACTAAGATTATGTGCCATAGATTGGTTATCTGAAGCAACATACGCCCAATTATCTTCAAAATAATGTCATTTTCTCAAGAGAAGTACGATGCGATTATGGTTGAGGTAGATCGTCTATCAAAAGTAGGGAACATAAGAGAATCTCATTATCCATTGTGGACAGCCAATCATATTTTAGTAAAAAAGAAAATGGAAAATGGAGGATGTATGTAGATTCTAGTAAATTGAACAAAGTTTGTCCAAATGAACATTTTCCTGTCCCATAAATCGATCAACTGTGGAATCCATATCGGGAAATTGATTTTAGTCTTTCATAGACGCGTATGCGGGTTATAACCAAATCAAGATGTATCCAAAAGAACAAAAGAACACATCGGTCATTACTGGAAGGGGCCTGCATTGTTACCAAGTTATGCCGTTTGGATTGAAAAATGTCGGGGCGACTTACCAGCTCTTGATGAACAAAGATTTCGAGGCTAAATTAGACAAAATGTTGAGGTATATATTGATGATATGTTGTTAAAAAGTATGAGGGAAATTTTTTGCAAATATTGATGAAACATTTAGAAACTTGAAAACAATAAACTTGAAACTGAAATCGGAGAAGTGCACGTTTGGAGTACGGTCTGGTAAATTTATGTGCTACATACTCAGAAAAAGAGGGGTAGAAGCCGACCATCAAAGAGGTACAACTGAATGCTTTGAACACTATGGCTCCCCACCAGACCATCAAAGAGGTGCAGATATTGACCGGGAGACTGGTAGCTTAAAGTAGATTAATATTTTGTCGGTGGACAAGTGTGCCCTATTTTTCTAGGTATTAAAATATGAAAACTGTTTTGATTGAACCACGGAGTATATTGAAGCCTTCATAGGAATTAAAAAGTATCTTTCTTATATTGAGATTTTGACAAGCCTGGTCCAAGGGATAAGTTGTTCATTTCCATAGTGGTGTCTGATTACGCTATAAGTGTTGCACTGATCTGATAGGTCAAGAATTTCCCGCGGTCGGTGTATTATATCACCAAAATCCTTCTAGACACGGAGAACAGATATTTAAAGTTTGAGAAGCTAGCCATTCCATTGGCAATTCATCTCAGAAGATGAGGCTCCATTTTCAGGACCATTCGATTATCGTCCGAAAATATTTTCCTTTGAAGAACGTTTTACAAAGGCCCGATGTATCAGGTAGAAAAACTAAATGGTTTATTGAATTATGTGACTTAGATATTGACTTTGAGCCCCGAACGAAGATCAAAGCTGAAATCTTAGAAGATGTTTCGATCGAGTTCCACTCCGAGCGACCCGATATGAAAATATATGACGATAAAACAGAGGTTGAATGGACCATTCGAACATATGGAGGTTCAAGTGCTTCGGGATTTATGGTGGGTGTTTAGTTGATCTCTCTGGATGGTATCGTAATGTACCAGGCTACACGCTTTGATTTCAAGCGTCAAATAATGAGGAGGAATACGATGCTACTTTGGCAGAATTAAGACTCACCCACATATGCGGGGCCAAAAAGGTTCAATTGGTAAGAGACTCCCAACTCCTCGTATATCATGCATATAGCTAGTCCAAAGCTAAAAAAGATCACCTAATAAATTACTTGGACGCTTTGATTTGGCAACTGTTTTTGAAAGTGTAAAGTATCAACACGTCCGCAGTGCTAGAAATTATGTGGCTGGCTCTTAGGCTACTAGTGCATACTGTGAAAGACACCCTTAGATACTCATGCATGAAAGTCCTTCAATCGTGAAAGGTTCTGAGCTGACTGCGGGTTCATGTGAGGATTTCCATCTCCCAACAAGCGCTGAAAATAATTGGAGGCATAACATCATAGAGTTCCTAGCCAATGCAACTTATCAATTGACAAGGTAGTGGCCAAGAGGATACGATTCAAAGTGTATGGCTATGCGATACTTGAAGGTATTTTGTATAATAAATGTTTAAGCATTGCCTTACTTCGATACCTCAGGGAAAATAAACTGCAAATGATATTTTTTGAACTACGTGATGGTGAAAGTTAAATGTAGGAGACAAGGTCCTCATGAAAGTATTTTTACATACAAAAGATAAACGGCTTGGTAAGTTGGGACCTAACTGGGAAGGCCTGTACATGCTAACTGAAAAGGTAAAACCGGGAACGTATCAGCTTGAAAATAAAGAAGAGAGAGTTATTTGACACTCTTGAAATATCGAGGGCCCAAAGTTATATTTGGAATGAATGTAAAAGTTGTATATATATGATGTTTAACTTGTGTAACGGTTGATGACATATTTTTTCATACCTTGGGGGAGCAGGAAGGTTTTAATGAGGTGCCCGCATAGTTGATTTATAAATATAAACTATTTTTGCCATTTTAATATTTCTTGCAGGTTATCAAGCCACTTTTTGGTGCCGATATAATTATTAAATTTTCTTGGACCTGAGGGGTCTTGCAATGAAAGTTGGTCAACAATACTTTAATTTTCTTGGACCTGAGGGGTCTTCATACAAAAATTGGTCAACAATCATTTAATTTTCTTGGATCTGAGGGGTTTGCCAATTGGTCACAAATCGTTTAATCTTGTTGGACCTAAGGGGTCTTTTAATGAAAGTTGGTCAACAATCACTTATCTACACTTGGATCCGAGAGGTCTTCCAACGAGAGTTGGTCAAGAATCACTTAGTTGTTTCTTGGATCCGATGGATCTTCAAACTAAAATATGCTTAACATTAAAATTGTATTTAATTGTTTGCGAAGAAAAAAGTTCCATTAATAGTGTCTGAAGTACAAAATGCCCCGATAATGCAGGGACTTTACACAAAATACCACGAACACCACAAGTGCCACAAAAAATGGGTAAACTAAAAAATTACACAAGTATTTTCTACTATAAAGGATTGTCCTTAGATCCATTTTCTGACGATTCGGATGAAGAGATCCCCAACCCACTAAAGCTCTCAGACGACTAACCATTATCTTCTAATAAAACACCTACGAGGCGATACTTCTCAGGCACGAGCTCTCACTAGCTACCCAACTTCAAGTCTGGAAAGCGTTCATGCAGATCCAATACCATAACGGACTTCACCTTAGCATCTCGAGCTTCCAATTTGGCAGTGCACTCTATAGCATGGGCGATAAAAGCGGCCTTCTTATCAGCCTCAGTCTGTTATTTTTCCAACTCTAAGTCATTGACGACCCAATTGAAGTAACTTTTGTTCTTCTCATACCCTTCGGTGAGAGTACAGATAAGTAATTCCTTCTCCGTATTAAAACAGCACGACATGCTCTCGCTCACGGTCAAACAATTCTTCTTCCATTTTTAATTGTTTCTCTACCTTTTAGGCTTGCTTGAGTTGTTTTTTTTTGTAGTCTGCATAAGTTGGATGGCTTCATCTTCCAACCTTTTTACTTCACTTTTTAGCCTGCAAGCTTCCCCTTAAAGAAATTTTTACGCGACGTTAGTAGTTTGGCATTCATTCCAAGAAATACCGCGGGAGAAATAAGGTCATTAATCCAAAGGGCCAACCTATCATTACTATAGAGATTGAAAGTCTTTAAGTTTGGTTTGGAGAGCCAGCCTCGTGGTGCTCAAGAAATTGAATATAATCTCCTTTGGTCTTCTTGAGATACCCACTAGTATCGTTTGACTTGGCAAGCTCTTCGTTCGACGCCTAGGGCAAGTCTTAATCAATGATAACAGAACTTTCAAAAGATGGAGGGTCAAGATCTGCCATGTCGTGATCCAAGGAATCCACATTCTCTCCACCGTCCCTATTGCCCTCATTGTCGGTTGGGCGTTTGTATTTTTTTGGACGGCTGTCTTTTTTATGACCTCTTGGAGCCATCACCCTCAGCAACTACGTTCTCCTCCATAGAGCAAACCCCCTCGGCCCTAGCTTCAACCTCGGTATAATTTTTATTTTCAATGTTACTTTCACCTTTTTTGGATACTTGGTGGCTTAGAGATTTAGATCTCGTCGGTAAATAAACGAGTACACCAGTTGCTTCCAACTACTTCAACACGTCGGCTTCCGTGTGGGGCACAATGAGTTCCTATAACATTAAAGTTTTCGACAAGTCGGCCCTCTAAAGATGGCTCTTAGCTAGATTTTACGTGGTGAAGCATCCATGGAATTGTTGGACCAGGCAGTTCTGGCCCACTTGCTCAACTGAGCAAATATACTCTCTCAATGCTCTTTGAACGCCCCTGTAATCCTTATTTTTCTCCAATATAAAAAGAAAAAGTTATAAAAATAAGCACATAAATAGAGCGTGTGAAAGATCAGGTCAGATAAGAATGTACCTTTATTGGTCCAGTTCAGAGAAAACCAGCGTGGCTTTTCAGGCAACGCTTCGAACCCAATATCCCACAACCCCGAGACGAAGAAAAATCTATACTTCTACTTCTTGTCGGCCTCTAGAAGATCATTGACCACCATGAACTTATTTTTTAGGATAAGGAAATAAAAAGAGACGTATGGGTTCTTCGAGACGGTAGTCAGCCCGACCAATCGTTTTATAGAAACCCAACCCCAAATATTCTTGACGCCATGATGTAGGCCATCAGTGTAAACTAAAAATTCGGCCCCGCTTGAATAGGACATAGGTTCATTAGCTCGAAAACCCTAACCATGGTTAGGTCAAAGGGGAACTGAAGCCCTTAGTTGAGTATCCACGGGAAAACAACAAGTTCCTTATCCCCAACAAAGAAAGAATTTTCTCTAACATTGGGAAACAAAATAGTGACCAAGCTTGGGATACCCTATAGGTTCCAACGCTTCTCTTCCTTGGATCTATGGTAGTAACGATAAATCACTTTATGCAAGGTGTTTGTTTTTTACTTCACGAAGGTTGTTTTCAAGTATAGACTCAATATGCGAGGGTAGTTTCACATCTACTTTTTTTCTTTTTTGACTCCGAGGTTTTCTTTTTCTTTGTAGGGGTTCCAGTATCAACTTTATATTGGGAAGCTGGCGCCTCAGGTTGAGTAGTAGCTTTGTTTTGATCAGATCAAGCAACAATATGGACTTCATTTTTGTTAACCCGAACAACAACCTGACTTTCGTTCTCATCAAGCTTATTGACCAACTGCCTTGGCCTCCACTCCATCACTGGCTCGAGGGAATATATTTCCATGGGCGCGACAGTAGGCATTGGTCTTTATATGCTGACCAATAATAGGGATATATGAGCCACGTTGTGAAGTACTTGTATAAATATTTTCAAGAGTGGTGGACTCTTGAGCCAATTTGACTTTACATACCGCTTGTTTATGGGTTTTGAAAACCTTTCTCTCTTCGAAGCATCATCTTTCAATCCTCCCCTTTTTTTATGCTTATTACCTATCGTAATATACGAGGTCATGGGGGCTCATTTTCTTGTAGTTATGATGTCACATTTATCATGCGTCGTATAAGCTTGACTGGGAGCTAAGTACTATGAGGTGTGGTTGAGGTTCTAGTATTTAAAGCTTCTATCGCTTTGTATTGTTTCTTGGTAGAGGCCACAGACCGTAGTATGTGGTTTGACTGATAGTCAACGGTCATGGCTCATCTTCTTCTAGGCCAACTGCTTTTCTTTCTTTAGCTCTTTGTTTATGGAAAACCAGTCTAAAGCGGTAAACCTTTTAGGCATGAAAAAGGGTATACGAGAAGTAAAAACGATGAAAGAAAAAAAATTAAGGGATTTTTTTAGAAAGAATGGGCAATACTTTCTCTCTCTTAAGGCGTCTATCTCCCTAGATTATCAAACAAACAATTTTAGGTTATGAAGGGTAGATGTATTTATAGGAAACTATATGGGCCTCTAACGATAATGAAAGCCCAACCAGACAAAAGGTCTCTCAACCTTTGAAAGACTAAGGGAGAGAAAGAGTCTCATAGTTTTTTTTCGAAAGTTTAAAGAGTACACGTATTGCAAACAAAAGAATTTTTTGACATGTCAATTCACCCAGAGGTCACTCTAGAAAGTTTTTATGCCAACTTCAGAGATCAAGAGACATGTATGGAAAATAGCACACACAGTGTGTGGTTGCCAGGTTAGAAATCTTCATAAGAACTAGGGGTTACTGATAACGGTGAAAATTATCCGGATTACGTGTCGAATCGGTTAAATATAATCCTAATTTGGCTTCACATAAGTCTTTATAAAATAGGTCCAACAAATGTGTAACATTGAGAGCATTTTGAGTAATAAGTAGTAATTATGGTTGATATTAGTGAAATAATGGAGGGAAATAGCCTTAAATGGACCATTAATATAGTCTTTAGGCCCACCATCACTACTATATAAAGGGGCCTCTTCCTTATGGGGAAGTGTGAACATTTATTACTTTATTCCTACCTTTGTCAACTTCTCTTTCTGGCTTTCCCATGTTTATCTCTCTAGATAATCACTAAAGAAAATATCTTAGACTCATAACTCCACTCGGAAATCTTTGAGACTATCACATATAATTTTCTTTCCACAAACAAACTTATTTTGAATGCAGCCACAACTGCATTTTCCTTACATGTTACCAGAACATTCATCTCACGTATGAACCTTTGCACATAACTTTTCAACATTTCATATTTCCTCTGGTATAAATTCATAATCTCCTTCTTTCTTATAAGCTTTATTACCAATGGAAGGATTTCTGAATGCATGCCAAAGTCCCTCAAAATTATGAATCGTTCATTTAGGAAACAAATTAAACCAATTCAATGCATTTCCATTAATGTCATTGGAAAGCTCCATAAAACAAAATATCATTAGTGTTGATGCTCATCATCATATTCATGAAGTTCTCAAAATGATGTTCGTGATCACCCAAACCATCATAAATTTCCACATGATATAGATTAAACTTTCTTGGAAGTTTCCCCTCTAAAAGTTTATGGATAAAATGAGATTCTTGAAGCATGTACTCCGCTATTTTCAGTTTTCATCATTATAAAACATTACCTTCTCTGTTTAGATTCAACACTACTGGACCGTCCTTGCTAACTTTATGATTCATTCCCTTCAACAGTTGCAATGCTTATTAATTTCTCAAATCTTGTTTTACTTTATACTCGTTTTCAACTTGTAACTGGTTAAATTTGATATGTTCCAGCTTCAAA
Organism: Limnanthes douglasii subsp. nivea; assembly: GCA_036936605.1. Classification (NCBI taxonomy): domain Eukaryota; kingdom Viridiplantae; phylum Streptophyta; class Magnoliopsida; order Brassicales; family Limnanthaceae; genus Limnanthes; species Limnanthes douglasii. Next base: position 44,003,473 of record JAUPFV010000004.1, read on the forward strand.
TCCTCAATTTGAGCTCTCAAAAGTTGAACACTAGACGGATTCGTAAGTATACATTGATTAATGAGATTTATACCCTGAACATCAAGAGATACAAAACCTTATGCACAAACTGATGTATCACCAGATCTACGTTAAACATGATCAACACTAGATGGTACGCCAGTTGATTGATTTTGATATGCTATAATAGCCTCAAGAGTTATGCTCAAGACCAATTGTATTACAAGTTTCAGAAGTCATACCTATACATTAATTTCCAGGTACTGAAGTTTCTTCATCAACGGGTAAATTTAGCGTAATTCTTGGAATAACCACTACAGTACCCTGAATCAAATGAATCTTCTGAGATATTTTTTCAATTCCCGATCACGTTATCACCATTGATAAACAAAACTAAAAACTTTAAAAATAAACAAGTTCCCATAAATGACATAAAATTTGTTAAAGAAGTTTATCTCCAAAAACTTATCGAGAATGATAAAGTGAAATTAAGAACAAAAATAGAATATGTTTCCTATTTTTTTTCTTATTGAAATATGTGATCAACCTCGAAAATAAAGACTTTCAACCTATTTATAGAATTCACATGAAATATTCTCTCGATCATTAAATTACACGTGTCCAATCACTAAATTCCACGTGTGTCCAATCAGTAATTTACACGTGTCATTATGTCATAATTATCTAACAAAATTTCTTTACAACGTCTAATAAGATGACAAGTGTAAATACGATTATAATCGTCTAACAAAATTTTAACGTGCTCGTCTCAGTTTTTCATACAACCCCTGTCATAAATCTGAATGCAAACCTCGTCATAACTTTAAATTTCACTCTTATCATAACTCTGAATGCAACCATTCTCATAATTCTAAATTCTACCATTGTCTTAATCCCTCAACATATGGTCATCTTCATATGTATAATTATGACCCTTGTCATGTTTCATTTTATATTCTCGTCTTAACCTTTTGGCATACGACCTTTGTCATGTTTTCTACTATATTCCATATGTGGAATATAATCTTATCAACAATAGTAAAACTATGTACTTGTTTGTATTTTCAAAGATTTATAAAAACACACTATGTTACGCGTTGTTTTTTATAAATTTCAAATTCAAAGTGATTATGAGTAATTTGAAACTTATCAAAAACAATATGCGGAAGGATGAGAGAGAATGTGCAATATATTCCAAGAAGGGACCTTATCCTCTTAAGGTACCTCTTTCATCGAAACTCTTTCGATTCTCTCTCGAACCAATAGTTTTCCCTGCAACTGATTCCTATACAGAAGAACAAGCTTACATTGCATCGAATTTCTTGATCATCAAGGTAAATATCATATCAATTCAAAGAATCACAAAATGGGAGTAGGGTTTGAAGAAATAGTTGGATTGAATCCTCTCAATGAAGAAATTGGTGGTTAGGTTGTATAAGCTTAAAGAAGCATCTCAGTTTGAAGGATTCAATGTGATTATTATATCAATCAAGGAAAATATTCTGAAATCAGAAGATTATAAAATCAGGGTTAGCAAAGAAAATCCAAGGTTGTGCGCTCATCATGAGAAAATTAATCAATTGGAAGCTCTAAAAGAAGAATCTCAAAGAAAAATACAAAAGTACAGTTCTATTCATGGATTTCATTTTGGAAATTAGGGAAACCCCCAATCGATAAGGAATTTGAGAGCGTCGCCAACTCATGTTTGAAGACTCAGTTCTATCAACATAAAAGATAGAAGAAACTGTTCCAGATCCAGTTATTTCATCATTTCATCAACAAGAAAGAATGGAAAAAAATCTATAATTAAAAGTAGTTCTCAGAATGAAATAAAGATGAACAAGATTCTAGCACAAAAAGAAGGTAAAGAGATGAATGTCTATTCATAGTAATATGAAGACCACTTCCCATCTCTCAGTCAGAATGTTACAACTGTTCATCTTCATAGCAGCAATTGGAAATCATAAAGAGAAGTTATCAGGACACGTACTACCAACAAGGAAATCCACCCCGAGAAGGTTCTCATCACCAGCAGATGAGATTTCAAATCAATACGCTTTACTGCCAAAGATAAGTTACTCATCATTGACTCTTCTAAATTCACTCTTGTAGAAAAATTCTCCTTATGTAGACCATAATTGCATGTTATATAATTTCTTTTAAATAAACTAAAACTAACTGGAGAAATCAATTTTAAACTTTGGAGTAAATGACATGTTTTTATAGAACTTACTCAATATGAAGATCTTAAAATTATTTGAAAATAGACTGTTTGGTCACTTGGCCAACATTTCACGAGACTTGTCAAATGAGACCCTAAATTCAGCTCAAAGAAAGAATCATATGTAACCCTTGGGTGGGTTACATTCCTAAAATTACCAGTGTTCTTGTATAACTATGACACTAGCAAGAACATAGCCAAAATAATAGGTAACTCATTACACATATGGGTTCCTAATTATTTTTTTTGCTAAATATAATTGCTGCCATGTTTAGATAAAAATGGATGTATCCAAGCCTCACAACAACAAAATTTGGATTGAATTTGGTGAACAATATGGAAACTAGATAGACATTGTACATAGGAACATGCCATTATACTGCATAGAGTGTTTCCATCTTGGTTACAACAACAGTCAATATAAAAAATCATTAAAAAATTGGATAATTCTCTAGAACTGAATACAAATATAAGTTTATGACAAGAAATTATTGACAAGAACAAGTTAACTTCCAAAGTAACTGAAAAATGGGTTCTTAAACTAAAATCTGCAATATTTAAAGAGAATAACCAAGATATTACCAAATCAAACTCTCAAAGAAGTAGGAGCATTAGTAGAAATACTAATATCAAAAGTAATAATGATAAAATTAAAAGACAAGAGAATAATCTCCTAATGACAAACGATTAAATACCATATGAAGAAATCAACTCTAAAATCATAGAAGCTGTACAATATAGAAAGCTTGGTAACAGATTTAATTGTATTCATGACTCATCTGATGATGAACCGGAATTACAATCTCCAAACTATACATTAACATGAAGTCTTTCTGCCTCTCCAGGCCATAGAAATAATAATAAACAATTGAAACTTACTGAGAAAAAAAGGAAAAGTAGGGCAAAACAAAGGTTAAACAACATAAAAAGAAACCAACGACTCCCAATGAGTCACATGATTCAAACCTTTCTAATTTAAATGATTGTTAAAATCTTGAATTTGAGTACTAGAGGAGTAGGTAACAAAAGGAAAACTAGGAGATTAAAATCAATTATTAAATCTAAGATTATAAAGTTCTTGTCATTACAGGAACCTATGATTCCAGATATCAGACTGGACCTAATCTTGAAAACTATAGGTTTTCATCATGGTATCTCAAACATAAATAACAAAATTTGGATCATTTGGAATGATCCTTTTATAGTGGGTGTAATTTGTGATAGAAAAAATAGCTCATCCACTTAAAAGTTAATCACTCAAATACCAATAAGTCTTTTATTTTAAATGTAATATATGCTAAATGCTCCAGAATTCACAAACTCCCTTTATGGGACAACCTGAGAGGGTTATCCAACAATTCTTTTGAGTGGATTGTAATGGGTGACTTCAACTGTATTTAACAACCTCTGGAGAACAATTATCTTGTTCAAATATGTGTTTGAGAAGTCTTAATGACTTTAACAACACAATTTTAGATTGTTCATTCGAAGATGTTGGTTTTATAAGATCCTCATTTACATGGACTAATAAAAATAATTGGAAAAGATTAGATATAGTACTAATTAATGGTCAAATGATAAACTACTTTGATCACATTCAAGTTTAACATTTTGCCAAACCTGTGATGATCATGCCCATATGATTATTACTTTGTCAAGTAACAATCTAAGACCTAAAATATCCTTTAAATTTATGAAAATGTGGGTGCATCACCCTGATTTGAATCAAATAATTGAGAATTCCTGGAATAAACCAATATTTGGCACTCCTTTACACGTCTTTTGTCATAAATTAAAAAGGTTTAACGTTTCTCTTAAGTCCTTGAATTATAATGTCTTTGGCAACATCTTCATTGTTGTTGCCAAAGCTGAATAAGAAGTCATTTTCTATGAGAATAAATTTCAAGAAACTAAGCAAATTGAGGATAAGATAAATTTAACTAAAGCTAAGGCCAACCACTTTCTGCTCTTGGCAAGAGAAGAAGCTTATTGGGAGCAAAATATTTACATTAACTGGTTTAAATAAGGTGATAAAAATTCTGCTTTTTCATAACTTTTTAAAGAAAAGACAAAAGAGAAACATAATAAATATGATAAAGCATGATAGTAACCGGATTGAGGATCATAATAAAATAAATGAATCGGTAGTAAATTACTTTAAATATATTATAACTAGTAATAATCATGTTAAACCTTATGAAGACCATATGCAAATTATTCCATCTATAATTACTGATATTGTTAATACATATATGTTGGCTACTCCAGTTGTTGATGAAGTTCAAAAAGCTGTCAAAAATCTTAAAACTAACAACGTTGTTGAGCCAGATGGCTTCAATGCAACTTTTTATTAAACTTGTTTGAATACAATTAAAGATGACCTTTATTTAGCAACCAATGAATACTTCAATGGAAAACTTGAACCAGATGGTATATTCTCTACCACAATCGATCTTATTCCTAAAATTGACAATCCTAATCAGTAGAAACACTTTAGGCTAATAAGTATTTGCACTGTTTTCAACAGGATTATCTCTAAAAATATAAATGAGAGGTTGGCCAATATTCTTCCTAAGATAATCTCCCAAAAACAAAGAGAATTTGTTCATAGAGGAAACATCAATGAGCAAACCCTTTTATGTCGAGAAATCATTCATGACATCAATAAAAAAACAAAAGGTGGTAATATTATATTAAAAATTAATATGGCAGTGGCTTTCGACAAAATATCATACACTTTCATACTAAATATTATGAAAGCTTTTGGTTTTCATAACAATTTTATAAATCTTATCAAAATAGTATAAACTTTGTTTGCTTCTCTATTTTGATTAATGAAGATCGGAAAGGTTATTTTAAAGGTCTCACTGGTTAAGGCAGGGGGATCCAAATTTCCTCAGCTTAGTTATTATTGTTGAAGAGTACCTAATTAGAGGTATTAACAACCTATTCAATAGATATCATGACATGAATTTTAACAACCTATTTAATAAATTCATTTGGAGATCTAAAGAGTCTACTAATGTTATTCACTCCTCAAGGTGGGAAACCCTTTATAAAACTTATAGAGATGGTGCATTGAATGTAAGGAAATTCAATGACCTGCATGATACATATGCCTACAACCTTTGGTTTAACTTTCGTAAATAAATCTCTTTGGGCCAATTTTATGCACTTTATTGCAAAAAAAGACGTCATCTTCAAATTAAAACTGTTAAGAATATAAAGCCCATATAAAGCCCAAGCCCAATCCCGTTAGCTTTCTTTTATTATAAATAAGAGCATATGTTGTACTAATTTATATACTTCTGAATAATACAAAAACCCTAGCCGTCTAGCGGTTTGTTCCTTTTGTTCTTTCTTTAACATGGTATCAGAGCCAGAAGTAAACTGATCGCGTAAATGTAACAATCAGATTTATCACGTATTTGATTTCGTATTAGATCCGATTGATAAAATTATCCGGTATTTGATTTCGTATTAGATCCGATTGATAAAATTATCAGGTATTTGATTTCGTATTAGATCTAATTGATAAAATTGTAAGTGGAATTTATCGGTGAAATTGGGGCTTAGAAGAAATCGAAATTGCAAAAGTATTGGTTAAGAATATTTTTTTGGTAAAATTGCATTGTTAACTTATTGTTAAAGTTACGTCTCGGGGAACAATCAGAATTGAATTAAGAAAGATTGGGAAAATTGCACTGTGTAAATTATTGGTAAAATTGCATAAAAGCATTGTTCGGCAAGAAGAGTAGCGTCTGAGATTATTGTGTTTTGGTAAAATTGCACTGGATAAATTTCAGGTAAAATTGCACAAAAGTATTGTTCGGCAAATAAAAGTTTTCTCCGATAAATTTGGTTTATTGAAGTAGTGGTAAAATTGCACAAAAGTCCGATGAAATTGCAGAAGAGTTATTATTGAATTATTAGTAAAATTTCTAATAAATAGATATAGTTTTTGGTTTTCGGATCTGCTGTGTGCAGCTCCAATAAAATGGTCCGATCGAAAGGAAAACAAAGTCCGTTTTTGCTAAATTTTGGAGAGCATGTTTGGGACATCCGGCCCTTCAATATGACCGGTCGGATTTTGATTCGGTGCTATAGTTTGGGAGAAATTGCAACTGGAACAGTGGAGCAGTTTTGTTGAGATTGTGGATCTTATTGCGAACATGATAGGAAAAGATGATAAGAAGAACTTTGTTACATCTGCATACCATTCGGGTATGTCCTCGTCTTCCACTGAAGGTATTGATTCATCATTGTGGATTTTGGATTCGGGTGCGTCTCATCATATGTCACCTCACATGTCGAACTTTGTTTCGTTGTCTCATGTTTCACCCATATCTGTTTTGTCTGCTAGTGCTACACCAATGTCAGTAGAGGGTATTGGCTCTGTTTGTACCCCTCATATATCGTTATCTGATGTTTACTACGTTCCAACCCTTGCTTTGAATCTTGTTTCGGTTAGTCAATTGTGTAAATTTGGTTATTGTGTCTTATTTTCCGATTCTGTTTGTGCTATATAAAATCAACAGACCCAAAGAGGGATTGGGACAGGTCGTAAAATAAGGGAACTCTATGTTTTGGAGAAACTCGAAGTAACAAATATGGATGTCTATGGTGTTGATAGTGAAAATACATACTTGACTGATATTGCTGCCTCTGGTGTTGATTTATCTTCGTTTCGTTTGAATCCTTCATCGTCTAAGTTTTATCTTTGGCATTCTCGTCTTGGACATGTATCTACATCGCGTTTAAAGTTTTTAGTCTCTACAGGTGCTTTAGGTCAGCTAAACACTTATAATATCTCGGATTGCAGTGGTTGTAAACTTGCAAAATTTTCGGCGTTACCGTTTAATGAAAGTATTTATTCCTCTATTGCTCCGTTTGATATTATTCATTCTGATGTCTGGGGTCCATCTCCTGTCTCCACAAAGGGTGGTTCATCCTACTATATTTCTTTCATTGATGATTATACTCGATATACTTGTGTTTACCTTATGAAACGGAGATCAGATTTCCTTGGAATTTATAGAGAATTTTGGGCACTTGTTAAGACTCAACATTCTGTTGTAATAAAATGTTTCAGGTGTGACTTGGGGGTGAATATACATCCAATGATTTTACTCAGTTACTTGCATCTGATGGTACCATACATCAGTCTTCTTGCACTGACACCCCTCAGCAGAATGGTGTTGCCGAAAGAAAACATCGTCATCTTATTGAGACTGCTCGTTCTTTACTTTTATCTGCTGAGGTTCCTACTATTTTTTGGGGAGAAGCAATTCATACTGGTGTATATGTGATTAATCAAATTCCCACTGCTCATAATGCAGGGATGTCTCCTTTTCAGAAGTTATATGGACAACTTCCAAATTATTCTTCCTTACGAGTGTTTGGATGTACATGTTTTGTCCTTCATCCTCATGTAGAACGCAACAAATTGGGCCCTAAATCCGCAATATGTGTTTTCTTGGGTTATGGTGTTAGACAGAAAAGTTATCGTTGTTTTGATCCAACTAGTCTGAAACTTTATGTCTCTCGACATGTTACTTTTCTTGAGCATATCCCGTTTTATTCGATTCCAACGAAATCACATGATATAACAAGTACCAAACTTCAGACTATTGATCCCTTTGAAAATAATAACGACATACCCATTGATATTGATGTGCCAGCTCCTGAGACATCAACTACAACTGATACTACTTCTGCTTCATCAAATGCTGATTCAGCTTCTTCTTTTAGTGAACCACCAGCTCCACCCCTTAGAAGATCTAATCGTACAAGTAAGTCTACCAAACTACCAGATTTTGCGTATTCTTCTTACTCAGCTCCTTTTGCCTCTTTCATAGCAAAAATACATGATTTATATGAACCTCAGTCGTTTAAAGAAGCTGTTTCTGATCCTCGTTGGCAAAATGCAATAGTCGAAGAGCTCACTGCTCTTTACCAAACTCATACATGAGATATAGTTAAGCCTCCATCCGGTAAGCATATAATCGGTTCTCGATGGGTTTTTAAAAGTAAAACAAAATCTGATGGATCTGTTGAAAGATATAAGGCTCGTCTTGTAGTAAAAGGGTATTCACAGAAGTATGGTATGGATTATGATGAAACATTTGCCCAGTGGCAAAAATGACGACTGTTCGTACTCTTATTGTGGTTGCTTCTGTTCGCCAGTGGAAAATCTTCCAACTCGATGTCAAAAATGCATTTTTGAATGGTGATCTTCATGAGGAGGTTTACATGAGTCCTCCTCCAGGTGTTGCTCATCAACCAGGTGAAGTTTTTCGACTTAGGAAAGCCTTATACAGACTCAAACAAGCTTCTCATGCCTGGTTTGAAATATTCTCCACGGTTATAACTTCACTTGGTTTCCTTGCAAGTAATCACGATTCGGCCTTGTTTATCAAATGTACTAGTGTAGGACAAATTATTTTATCCCTATATGTAGATGATATGATCATTACAGGTGATGATATTGATGGCATTGCAGCACTAAAACGTGATTTGGCTCAGCGTTTTGCGATGAAAGACTTGGGACTATTATGATATTTTGTAGGTATTGAGGTGGCTCACTCTCCAAAAGGTTATATTCTCTCTCAGACAAAATATATATCTGATTTATTCGAACTAGCGCGACTTTCTGATAACAGAACGATAGATACTCCTCTTGAAACCAATGCTCGGTATTCTCCGACTAATGGCGTTCCTTTGTCAGATCCAAGTCTATATCGAACTCTTGTAGGGAGCTTGGTCTATCTTACAGTTACTCGGCCAGATATAGCTTATGTTGTTCATGTGGTCAGTCAGTTTGTTACTGCTCCTACATCTGTTCATTGGGGAGTTGTTCTTCGAATATTGAGATATCTTCGTTGTACTCAGTTTCAGAGCCTTTTATTTCCCTCGACCTCTTCACTTGAACTGCGTGCCTATAGCGATGCTGATTGGGATAGTGATCTTCATGGCCGAAAATCTACTACCGGTTTCTGTATTTTCTTTGGAGATTCATTAATATCATGGAAAAGCAAGAAACAAAATGTTGTCTCTAGATCGTCTACTGAAGCTGAGTATCGTGATATGGCTGTCACCACATGTGAGATTGTTTGGTTACGATGGCTTCTTGCAAATATAGGGGTTAATGTTACTAAACCAACTTCCCTACATTGTGATAACAAAAACGCCATGCAGATAGCAAAGAATTCAGTTTTTCATGAGAGGACGAAGCACATTGAAATAGATTGTCATTCCACTCGACATCATCTTCAGATCGGCACCATCTCGCTTCCGTATGTTCCATTAGCTTTGCAGATTGCTGATATTTTCACAAAGGCTCAGTCCACAGCGCGGTTTCGTTTTCTTTGTCACAAACTCTCAATGCTTATTACTGTTGCATTGTAAGCTTGAGGGAGGGTGTTAAGAATATAAAGCCCATATAAAACCCAAGCCCGTTAGCTTTCTTTTATTATAAATAAGAGCATATGCTGTACTAATTTATATACTTCTGAATAATACAAAAACCATAACCGTCTAGCGGTTTGTTCCTTTTGTTCTTTCTTTAACAAAAACAACCTCAAATGGTTAATTGGCCTGGAGAAGGTTAACTTATATAAAAGATATTTTTAAGCCTCATATTCTCTAGAACTTTGGCACTAGAGATATTAACTTTTGGTTAGATAAATAGATTGGAAACAAGCCTCTAATCCACTTATGAAATGAGGAAAATAATGATTGGTATTCCACTAATAAAGTTAATTATTTTTAGATTAATAGCAACTAAGATTTAAATAATTTGAAAACTAGAGTTACCACCTTTGATATTAATAAGATTGAGAAACTTAAAGTCCATTATGATATAGAGGATAAGAAAATATGGATATTAGACAACTCAAGTGAATTTAACACTAAAACTACCTCGAAACATAAGACAAAAATACCCAAATTTGAATCTGTTTGCTAAAATATGGAATAATCCTATTCCCACAAAAAAATTCCTTCCTTTTATGGAAAACCATGAAAGGATGGATTCCAGTTGTAACTAACTTGTAAAAGAAAAATATTAGCTTGGCTTCAAAATGTATATCTTGTCAAGATATAGGGACAACTAATCATGAATTTGTTAGATGTCCTATATCTTGGGAAATCTGGAACCACTTCTCCATTTTATTTGGTAGCTATATTGAAAGATATGTGATAATTTAACATTTAATTAGATGTTGTTTTTGGTCTACCAACAAAATGATACACATTAAAACTATTCTTCATATTATAATATGTTTGACTATTTGGCATTTTAGAAATAAAATTAAGTATGATGGTCTTGATAACAGCAATACTCTTGATAACAATCTCTAATCTTAAAGGTTATATATAGGAATGTTGATATTGAATCTGATTATGAGCTTTTAATTAGTATATTATCCAAGAGTTTCTTAATCATGTGATATCATGTTGTAGGATTTTTATTAGAACAACCATGACTATTAAATTTATATTTAAAAATCCTAAAATCATATTAGGTGATTCTATGGACTCTTAAGTGTAAGATGGAAAATGATTTTAATAGTAATCATGTTCTTGACTCTCCTGAGTTTAGGATTAAGATATCTAGTTCAAAAGAATAAAATCTCATAATTAGATAATGTCCTAATTGTATTCATCTTTTGTTTAATTTATTGTTTTTAGTATTATTAATTTTAGGTTCAAATACCTAAATATGGATGCACCAATGTAGTAGGAGCCATAAACTTATCTACTCTCCAGATATATAGGTGAAAGAGAAATATCAACTGCAAATCTGCCAGTATAAGTTCCTCACCTAAATGGCTAAACCCAAATTTAAATCATTTAAACTTTTAGAATATTGCTAAATAGTATCTTAGAATAAAATATTATAATGAAAATTGAAAATCCATTTTAGTTTGAAATTCAGGATTAGATTGGAATAAACAAAGTAGTTCAGATCGAGGCTATTGACGAGTTGTTCAGTATCAACGACCTTCGTACTTTTACGGTTTCTTCTCGCCCTCTCTTTCGTACTTAGTCATTTCTTCTTCCTTGCTTCGTAAGGAAATCACATCACCAATCTCCCTCTCTCTCTCTATCGAATCATCATCAACAACAACTATGCGAACACCGCAAGAAGCCGAGCTACACGACTCGTCCGATGACGCCGATTACGCTGCATCTCAACAACAAGTAAGCTAAAACCGAGCTTCGATTTCACTTCTCATATACTTCACAATCCAATTCGTTACTTCAATATGATTATTGGCAACTCTAAATGCGGGGAGTCCTCGATTTTTGTTCGCTATTTATTCGCTTGTTGCTGTGAATTAGGGATCATCGAGCTTGATGCAGAGCGTTAGCAGCAACGGAAGCCACTCAGGCGAACCGGACGATGCAGAGGTGGTGTATTCGAAGGATAACATTGCTGTCCATCCAACTCAGTTCGCGTCTGATAGGATTAGTGGAAGATTGAAGCTGATCAAGCAAAGCTCCTCTATCTTTTTGGTACTTTAACTTGTGATTTATGTTTTTCAATTGTTTTGTTTCCATAGTTGTCTGTCTATTTCGTAATTGAACTACATGCCCCTTTATGGTAAATATTTTTTTTGGTTAAGTATAGATGTATCAATAATGAAGTCAATCCATGGAGTATTTTTGACAAATTTTGTGGTAATTATTGTTTTGAATTTTTGGTGATAGACATGGATTCCATACAAATCGCAAGTCTCGAATTTGAAGCTGTCGGAGGAAGGTTGTTAGCTTTCGATATCTTTATTTCGCGAACATATGTTAATGTATCCTTGTAATTGATGTTTATCTAATTGAACTATATTGTCTGGTTTTCTTATCTAGATAGGAATCTTTATACCATTAAGGCAGTTCCGTTAACAGACATGAGGTCCATCCGCCGGCACACTCCTAATTTTGGGTGGCAATACATAATCATTGTTCTCTCATCTGGTGAGCATATTTAAAAGGTCTAAGTCATGCATTATTCCATCGCGCAACCATTTTATTTTTTACATTTTATGTAGTCGAACGTGAGACCTCTAGAGTGACAGTGATGTATCTTTATTGTAACTGATTTGTTTCATGTATCTGGATCTTGATTTAGTCCTTGACGAATGGTAATAAGGTTCTTCAGTTATTTTTTTTTCCAGATCGTATGGATATGTAGTATTGTATGTATTTTACGAATTAGACTTAGCAGCGGATCTAAATATTAAATCACGGTATCATAGAATCTATGTCCAGTAGAGAATCTATTGTACTATTGTCTTGACTGTCGACATTGATTTTAGATAACACAACTATTTAGAGTGTTATTTTCCTTGATGTTTGACTAATTAGTGTTACCTACATATTCATAAAGTGCAGTAAACCTGTAAGCTGGCAAAACTATCGTACAGAACCTTCTCGTATGATATTACTCTTCCAAACAATATTACATATGCACCTAGATGTATATGTTGAAGTATTCATTCATTTTTTTTAGAGTATGTTCCTCGAAGAGGAATCTGAGTTCAAAGTTCAAAGTATTTTATGTTGTATGAGATCCTTTGAGTGATTCTCTGTGGATAGTTCAGATTTTGTAATCAGTAGCAGGAAACTTGTACGCTCTTATCTCTTGATGACTTTAGTTTTGTAGCTTTGATGATGTTATTCCGAATACATGTTGCGTGCTATCATTTTATTTAAGAATATGTTTTGCAGGGATTGCGTTTCCTCCTCTTTACTTTTATGGTGGGGGAATCAAAGAGTTTCTTGCAAATGTAAAGCAACATGTTTTCCTTGTGAGGTTAGCTTTTTAATAAAATTTTTGTTGCATTGCCTTTTTATAAATTTTCATCTACAGTCAAATGTATATTTGTGATATCACTGATATGTTCACTTCATGCGAGCTATGTAATAGAAGGAGATAGTATAGAATAGAATAGAATAGAACTACGAATCTTTTTCTGGTCTTTTAGTGCTGCAAGTTTTTGTTGATATAACTCTGTTATATTAAGTCTGGGCATTTTTAGGTTACTTGGTGACCTTTATGATGACTTGTAATTATTTTGAGATGAGATCAATGATGAAAAGACAAGGGTACATGAAGAAAATTATGCTGTTTCAAAGGAGGTGACCTTTAGGTTATACATGATACATACTATCTTACCATAAGATAAAGGAAGACACTACAGAAATCTTTAAACTAGAAATTGCATATCAATACAATCACACAACTACTGATGCAGCACCCATCAACTACGAAACTAAATTATTAAAAAGATCAAGTCGGATATTGATTGCAAAGCTAGGACATATCATTTTTCTTCAAATGCATCAAAATAAATGTTGCCTTGTATTTCGTTTATGTAAACCTTATAATGTAGATTCTTTTTACCAGGTCAGCCGAGGACTCTAATGTATTCATCATGAATGATTCTCAAAATCCTCTTCAGGTAACGATATACTGAACTATTAGGTAAATTTGTTTATTCGTATCAGCCAACTTTCAACGACCTTAATTTCTTAATGTCACAAAGAGCTTGGTTATCTGTCTGGTGCATGCTTCTGCGACAAATTAAACTCTGTATGCGACATAAGGAATGCAGAAATTGAACCTTTGCTCGTTACTTAGGTTGATATTTTTTCTGCACATAGTCCCACGAAGAGGGGGATTCTTATATTTTGTTGGTTCTTATAAAAGCTCAAAAAAATTGTTTAATATGAATTTCTTGAACTGCTGCAACCTCCTATTAGTGTTTGATTGCTGTTGCAATGCAGAGAAGTCTGTCCTCTTTACAGCTGCCAAGGGCTCTGTCTGTTGTTAGTGCGCAATCTACAGATGTTTCAGCTGGAGCAGTTTCTTCTAGTGGAAACCAAGGGTTAAGAAGTGATAGAGCTAGTGATGGAAGTTCCAGTGTTTCCCAGTACAGTGGGAGGAGGCAAAAGATTCATGATCAGACTAAGGATATTCCAGTCCAAGTATTAGAGAAGTTTTCTCTTGTAACCAAGTTTGCTCGGGAAACTACTTCGCAGCTATTTCGTGACAACAGCGGCCTTGGTTCTGTTCAAAGGAAATGGAACCAGCGGGCCTCCAGTGATGCAGATAGAGTTCCTCATGCAATCCCCATTACCTTGGAGTCTTTAGAGGTAACACAGTCTATGAACTTTTATTAACTAGGCAAAGGGTTTTCCGTAAATTGTGTAATTTGAAGCGCATTCAGATTGACTTCCCGTTTTCTTTCATATTTTATTAACTTTCCTTTATAGTCTAAGCTTGATTACCCTCCCAAGGAGTCGCATGACGCTAAAGAAGTTTCTCATCAAAGACCCATTGCCTCAGATCCGGTGGAGGTAATGGCTGGGCAGGTAATGGCTGGGTTGCTTTTTCAATTTTCGTACCTATCATTCATGTCGCAAGTTTTTCCTGTTGTCATTCTTGATTGGATCTCATTAGATAATCATTTGTAAAACAGAAAAAAGTGTAAAATTCTAGTAATTTTTGGCTGAAATGTAAACTCCTAATAATGTAACCAGCATCATTATACCTGGAAACTTTTAACATTGTGGTCAGAACATAATAAGAGTCTAGTGCTACTTGACATTTCAGTCTTAATAAACTGATTGAAAACTAGTTTCCTTCTTTAACTTATAGTTTCCAGGAGAAAACTCCTCCCTAATGCTACTCATCTGAATATTTCTTTGCTCTTTCAACTTTTGGCAGTTTGATAAGTTAAGTCTTGTGTGGGGAAAACCAAGACAAGCACCTTTGGGACTTAAAGAGGTAAGTGCAATACCTTCATTTCCAACTTTTAATAAGAAGAGAAAAGAGAATAGGAAAACGTTAACTTTCAAGTGACTTGCTTTTCATGACTTATGTAAACTTTTATAAGTATCTAGAGCCTCTATTTCGTAGCTCCTGAGTCTTGCTCACATTATATCTACTACTAATCAGTTCAATTCATATAAACTCTGTAGTCTCTACCCTTAAATATTTCAGATTTAGATGGCTCTTATCTCTTAGCCTTTTTGTTTATTTAAAAAAAAAAGGAATAATTGAGGAGGACAGACCTTGCCTCAAATCATTATCTTACCATTAAACTTCAGATTTTTTTAATTATAAAAGAGTGAAACTTATACCCAGTTCCTCTTCAATCCCACCCGATGTCCAGGCTAATTTGTGGGTCGCTAAATCAAACGCCCTTTTAATAACAGAAGTTGGCGGCCAAATGCAACAATACTTTTCCATATTCCATCTTTATATCCAGTCATTGGGTTTAGTACGATAATCCCTTGATTCGAAGCCAGCTACTAAAATATAACCCCCATGCATATGTATAGACAAACCAATAGATCGACTATAAACTTTATTGGCCACTCGTCTTCCGCAATTCCGACACCCAAAAAGAAATTACCAATAAAGCTTGCTTCATTATTTAGATTTTCTACGGACTCCCAAATCTTTACTGAAAAATCAAATTTCTGAAAGCATCCAATTTTAAGATTCGGTCTCATCCAACATCAGTAGAAAGATAATAACCCTAGCTATCATCAATTGAAGCAAGAAACATCGGAAAAATGAGCATAGTATCCGGAATAAAAAATCTTCATTCTTTGATAGTCAGGTTCGAAAGCAATTAACCGCCTATTGATGTAGCAATAAAGACCAAATTATAAGCATCTATAACTACCTTGATGAGAAAGTATATAGCAAGATCTAGTTTGCTCCATGACTTGTCCTTTCTTTAGATATACGTCATCCCTTTTAAGTCGTTCACTGTGATTTAGTCTTGTTGCTGGATTTTCAGTGGACCTCTTTCTTGGATGCCCAAGGTCGAGTTGCTGATCCAAAAGCTTTAAAAAGGAGAATTTTCTACGGAGGGATTAAGAACAAAATAAGAAGAGAGGTATGTATTTACAGATGGTTACGCAATTTATTTCCGCAGTGGGTTAAAAGTGCTCATTCTTTTGATCATTATGATTGTAGGTCTGGCCATTTTTGTTGGAGTATCATGCATATGAAACCACATATACTGAGAGGCAATATCTGAGGTCCACCAAAAAGTTAGAATATGAGACATTAAAGCAGCAGTGGCAGGTTTGAAACAATACTAAGCATCATGTAGACTTTTTGCTTGGAGAGAAATTCTACTCTTAGAAGCACTATCTAATAGAAAATGAGCTAGGCAAGTTGTGGAAATAAATCAAACTTACTATCTCGCAGTGAAAAAAAGTAGGCAAAAGTATTAAACATTAAAGCAAAATAGTTTTCTTTATATTAGTATTGTCTAAAGGACATCTTTTAGAAGAGGCATTATATTGTCAATGTAAGTCTGGTGTCACATTACGAAGCTCACAAATCTTTGGGACAAGAAGCCACCAGATTATCGTATCACTTGTAGGAAAATAATTCTGTAAGAGGTGGATTTTGGTGGAAGAGATAAACCACCTTTCTGGTCTGTTTAGGTTTATACAGATCCACAATCTGTCTTCTTGAACTTCTCCCATATTTTTAAAAGATATATCTCCCATGGAAAACTTTTTACGATAGAAGATAGTTGTGTCATTTTATGTCACTTTCATGCTATGTCATTGTTTTAATTTTCTTTTTTGTATATTCTTGTGCAGAGTGTTACTCCTGAACAAGCAAAAAGATTTACGAAATTCCGAGAGAGAAAGGGTCTTATTGAAAAAGATGTGGTAAGAATAGAAACTCACATGGATATATGCAACTAACTAGTCAGCTAATTTTGTCCAATAAATTCTATGAAATTGACATGTGGGAATCATTTTCATCTCTTTCAAGGTAAGGACGGATAGGTCTCTTGCTTTCTATGGCGGGGATGACAATCCAAATGTGGATCTCTTGCGTGATATTTTGTTGACCTACTCGTTCTACAACTTTGATCTAGGTTACTGCCAGGTAATTACTTCTCAATTATGCTTGTCTTTGTTTTACCTTAGCTTGGTTTCTGCGATGTAGATATAATCTTGAGTATATCCAATATCACTTATTAATATGGATACAGTTTAGAGTTAAAATAATTTACTATATAGCAATTGAAGATGCAGAGAAAAAGAGAAGAGGTTAAAGTTGTACTTTGAAACTGATAGTTACAAGTTCGAACTTGGGAGCCAAGTAGTCAATGTAATATGTGCCACCTGTTTCTAACTATAATCTATATACTATGACCTACATGGAGCCTAAAATGTCAGTCAATAAGTTTGAAAGCATGATTAGTGCATATCAACATCAATTGTGGTATACTGTAGGTACTTCATTGAGGTTGGTAGTAAATAACTATAGCTTTAAATATATCTTCATATGGTCAAGTTATCGTTAATGACTTTGGATACAATGAAAAGTTTTGGAAGTTCTACATTCATATTTTAAGCATACTTACGCGGACTTATTGCATTTGATAGTAGTTGAAACAGTTGTATTTTATAGAATTTTGGTTCTTTACTATTTATATTTATGCTTAATATGTTTTCTTCATATATTGTTCGGTTGTAAATATTATTTTCTTCTATATGTAAAAGCTATGAACTGTATAAGCTGGTCACGTGAACTTGTGACATCAATTTGTATTGTTTAAGTAAAAATTTCATGTAGATCAGTACGACAACTTGAATTAATGACTTGTTTGTTAACATTTCAAACGGTTTCGTTTTTTTTTTTGGGTTTACAAGAATTATCAATAACTTTTTTGTTAGAATTTCAAACCATATTTCATTGGTATTACAGGGAATGAATGACTTACTGTCCCCGATTTTGTTCATCATGGAGGATGAATCGGAATCATTTTGGTGTTTTGTGGCACTTATGGAACGTCTTGCACCCAATTTTAATCGTGACCAGAATGGCGTGCACTCTCAACTTTTTGCACTATCAAAGGTTTGCTTTTCTAACTTAAAAATTTGGCTCTGTTTCTTATTATAAAGATACAATTTAAAATTATTTTCACTTAATCATCTCTCAAGATTATGTATTGGCTTTTGGTGTTTCTCAACATTATGTGCTGATTCTCAAGTTCTGTTTTTTGGGATTTACAGCTAGTGGAATTGCTAGACAGCCCATTGCATATCTATTTTGAGCAGAATGAGTGCTTAAATTATTTCTTCTGTTTCCGCTGGATTTTAATACAATTCAAAAGGTTAGTTTACTTCGAACATATTGTCTTGACAAATTTCAAAAGAAGGAATATAATATTTTAGAAGAAATTTATAACCTAAAGTGGTGCGTACTTAAGAGGTACAAAGGGGTACTGTTACTTACGTTTTTTTTCTTTCAAGTATACACTTAGATTTATACGTGTTGCAGGGAATTTGAATACGAGAAAACAATGGTCCTATGGGAGGTATTATGGACACATTATTTGTCCGAACACCTACACCTGTATGTATGTGTTGCGATATTGAAGCGATTCCGTGGCAAGATAATGGGAGAAGAGATGGACTTCGACACACTGTTGAAGTTCATTAATGAGCTTAGTGGGCACATTGACCTCGACACAACTCTTAGAGATGCAGAAGCTCTGTGCATATGTGCAGGGGAAAATGGTCCTGCTTTAATTCCCCCAGGAACTCCACCTTCGTTACCGGTTGGTAATGTCGTACTATATGAACAAGATGAAGTATTGTAAATGTGATCCTTCCATCAGGACATATATAATCTCAATATTTGTATCGGATCCTTTTTTCATTTGTGAATTATAAATTATAAATTTTTTATTTTACAGACTAGTCACTGTAGAGCTTTCTTTTTCCCTTGCTGTCTTGTTGACATCGTTGTCTACATATTTGAGGTGACCTGTATGACCTGTATGGTGATTTAACAGCTGCAACTAATTCGACTATAAATCTGTAATTTTTGTGAATTTCCATTTTTTCAGTCTGAACCTTATAAATCACCTTAAAATTTAGACCTTTACGTCCATCTGAATTGATATAACAATATAGTATTAAATCTCTCAGGCCATATTTTTATCCATTTAGGAACTCCCAATCCAATGCATGAAGAAAACGACCACCCTCCGTATAATAGCAAAGGCTCCCTACCTTCTTGCATGAAATGCGAGATATTTGATCAGCCTATCCACTAATGTAGAGTGTCCAATCTCACAAGTGGTCCTGCGCGGCCCAAACTCCGACACCATCATGGAAAAGAACCAATGGTGCAAACTTCAAACCCGTTGGACTCCATACATGACGCTTGTGACATACACCCTAAATATCACAAGCTGACTTTATTGGGGGAATTAGCTCAACTTATTGATAAACCATCAATGGCTTGAGATCCACCCAAGGTTCAAGCTAATGGCACAAAAAAAAAAAAAAAAAAAAAAAACTTGTGACATACACCCGAAATATCATAAGCTGACTTTAAAAAATAAAAGTTAACTTCCGTTGCCGGGACGTGAACCCAGGTCTCTCGGGTGAGAGCCGAGTATCCTAACCACCTAGACTACAACGGATTCATGTTTCAATTTCACTTATTATCTATTAAGTATGATTGTATTGTATTTTTCAAGTTGTTTTTTATTCAGAGATCAAACTATCTGCAGCAGATAATGATAGTGGAAAAACGTATCCACTGTATAAAGGTTGTATTTTTCCTTAAAGTCTCGTAATAGCCGAATCTACTAATAATCGTGTCAATTACATGAATGTTAGTTGAATTTATTCAGCAGCTCTTATGAGTGTTTTATTTTTATTTTATTTTATATTACATAGATTTGTGTATCAATAGTCATAATAAGAGTAGTTGTTTAAGGTTTAGTGGTTTGATTTGATGCATGATATGTAAGCTAACCTTGGACTGTCAGGTGCCTCTTACAGAGTTCAAAGAGGTGAGTTGAGTTTGGTTATGTACTTATGTGTATGTCCCACGTGTGAACAAGTGACAGCGGAGAGACAAGATGTGTAGCAACTGGAGTTCGTCCGTTTCTCTGTTGTTTCCACTAACTGACAACATACTTTGACCTAATTCACATGCTGCATCATCTGGATTCTGGAACTTACCCCCCTCAATTGCCTCTTTCTTAAAGTTCCATTTTTCTTGTAGATATTTTCAAATTTATGTTACTTTTTATTTTTATTTTATAAAATTTATGTTTTGAAAATGCATTAATTTATTTTATTAAATATTATTATTGGTAATTTGTTGGATTCATTTAAAAACAAATAAAAATAGATTTTAAAGCTAAAAGGTGGTAGAAAAGCGTTTTTTTTTTAAATTTAAAAGAAAACTTTATTAATTGGGAAAATTAATAAGTTTTACAACTTTGAGTCCTTAATCTAAAAAGCATTACAGATAGAAGGACTAAAACTGAAATTTGAGGTTAAAATGTGATGTATCCCCTTTCCCTCTCTGAATTCAAATTTTGCTTCCTTATTTTCAATAGATAAGAAGATCATAAGAGAATAATCTGATTGAATCTTCCATTCTTTCTTTCAAATCCTTTCTTCTTTTGATTTGACCTAATTGGAACTGCAAAACAGAGGTTAAGACTAAATCAGTAGCTCATTCTTATATAGCCTATTCATAGGCTTTCCAGTTTCGAAATTGCTTCTAATCGAGAAGGGGCTTCGAAATTCTTGTAATAAATCTTTATGTTTCACTTTAGGGTCCAGCGAGCTAGCCAATCTGCAGCTCTGTTATGTTCCCTAAAGATAAAATGGACAAACATATTGCTAGTGATAAGTGATTTGATTCTATCAAAAACTGATTCTAAGAATTTTGAGGTTTTTCAGAAGAAGTGAGAGAAATGAGAGTTCTACAATCTCATTAAATATCCACTTCCCTGATCTGATGATTCTGCATAAGTGAAGAACGTCGAGCATTACCCTTGCTTCAGCTTTTAGAGGAGTAAGTTTTCCGTAGTTGTTTCCATAGCCACCGATTATAACACCTTTGATATCTCTAATAAGTATTCCCCCACTTGATTCCCCAGTTGATAAGCAGCACGCATCTGAATTTAGTTTGAATCTTCCTGGTCTTGGAAGTGTACAATTAAAGTGAGTGATTTTATGTTTAGTGCTGATATTGTTAACACAACCAATAGTTGGTGCTTCATTTTCAATGAATTTTCAGTGCTTTCTCTGAAGGAGTTTGGAGTGGTCTACATTACAAAGCATGTTTGTAATGTAGTTGATTGTTGATCTAGAAGAAAATTTATCTTCATTGATTTTTGTCTTATTTCGTTGTTGCCAAATTGCCAAGCATATTAGTGGAGGTAGGATTGTTTTGACATGAAATTTTCGTGGGGATGCCCAAGCCCAGGTTCCAAGGAAATGTTGTGTAGTCATATGTCTTCTTATGTCCACTTTAAGAATCCATGCAAAGTAAGACCATATACTCCACGCAAAATTACAGTTAACAAATAAATGATCTGTTGACTCTTCATTTAAACAAAACTACATTTGGATACAAGTTGAATGTGTATAGATTTTATTATAGAGTCAGTTGGAAACTTGTTTTTTAAGAGCCTCCAAGCAAGGAAAAAGCATTTCCTTGGTGCTATGTTATTGCACAGTTTTTCAAATAAGGAAGAACTGAAAAGAACTAGTCTAAGGCCCTGCAAAGTATCTTTTATACTGAAGTTTCCATTGCTAGATAAGCTACAAACAATTTTATCTTTAACATTTTCTATGATTTTAGTTTTAAGTACTAGATTAATGTTGGAGCTTATAAGATATCTTTGCAGTTTATTGACATTCCATCCATTGTTTTCCCAAAAGGAACAAACCTGAATGCCTTTAAACCAGCTATCATCTCAGTTATGATCCATCTTAATTAAAGGATTAATGTCATACCAGTTGTCTAACCACAGATCAACTTTACCTTCCCCTCAGCTTCCACTTGATTCTCTCTTCTGCGAATTCTTTAATATCAGCCAATCTCTTCCACGTTAAAGAACCTATTTTGAGTAGTTTATTTACAGTGGATACTTTCCTTTACAGTAAATGTTGGGCATTAGTCTAGCCCATAATGTGCTATTTTCTCTGAAATTTATCCATACTTTGCAGGAGAAACCTTTCCGATATCTTGCAGCTTTCTAATGTTTAATCCACCTTCTCCATATGATTTGCAGATGTTTTGCCGAGATGACCAGTGGATTTTAGTTGCTTCATTCGATGATCCCCATAGGAACTTGTTCAGCAGCCTTTCTATGTTGGTGATGACTGAATTTGGGAGCCAACAACTGTGGAGCCAGTACTGTGGAATTGGTATTAAAATAATGTTGATCAAGGTAATTATTCCTCCAAAAGAAAGAGCTTTATCGTTCCAGCTTTCATTTTTAGCTTTGATCTTTTCTAGAAAAGGATAGTAGTTTGATGCTTTGTTGTGAGGGCTGAGAGTAACTCCAAGATATGTAGTTAGTAGATTGCTAATGTTAAAGTTAGTTTGGATATCTAAAGAGTTCCTTCTGTCTTGAGTCAAGTTTGATGCAGTGATGATATTGGTTTTCTCTTTGTTTAGGGATTGTCTTGAGACTTCTTGATAAATCTGCATAAAATTACCAATATGCTCCAAAGAAGATGATAAACCTTTAGAAACTATCAGTAGATCATCAGCAAATGAGAGAATAGGAATTATTAAGTTACTTCTAGTTGAATATCTAATATATTTTTCCTTCATAAACAATTCATGTAAGCCCTTTCGCAAGAATTAACAAACTAGGGGACATGGGGTCCCCTTGTTTAATTTCTCTTTTCGTTTTGAAAAAACTAACAAATTCACCATTTATAAGAATTGAAAATTGAACAGATTTGATAATATTGGCAACTAGAGAAATTACTCTATTGTTGAAACCATAACATTATAGAACTCTCAAGATAAAGCAGTGGGAGATGTTATCAAATGTCTTGGACATATCCATTTTTATGATTATGTTGCCAGCCTTTGTTTTCCTGTTGATATCATGTATTCGTTCCTTTGCAATGAGAATATTCTCATGAATCAGCATTCCTTTAACATATGCTCCCTAAAACTCTGAAATTAATTTAGGTAGAAGAAAAGACAATATATTGTTTAAGAGTTTACACATTATTCTATTTAGCATTGTACAAAGACTTATTGGTCTAAACTGGTTCCATAATTGAGGAGCTTCAACTTTAGGAATTAGACAAATTCCAGTAGCTAGGATACCCTCTAGGATAGCTTGACCTTTGATGAATGATTCTATAGCATTGCATAGGTTAGCTTAATGATATGCCAGCAAGTTGTTAAAAAAATATCTGTTAAAGCCATCAACACCTGGAGTTCCTTCTGAGTTTAAGCTCTATATTGAACTCCAAATTTCCTGTTCTATAGGTACAACTAAGATAAAAGCATTATCAGTGTTTTCAATAAGTTTAGGGATAACATTAAAAATCTCACTATTCATATATTTAACTTGTTGATTTAGATCAGAATACGAAAGAGATGATAAAATTCTTTTAAAGCAATCTTCCGCACATGCTTTGATAGTATCATTATCAGAGATCCATTCATTTTGAAGCTTTATACCAGACACTTTAGATTTTATCCTTCTCCTTTTAACAAAATTATGGTATAACTTTGTGTTTTGATCACCATCCTAGAGCCAATTAGAGTAATATTTATGTTTCCAAAACTCTTTTTCCATAGTGAGGGCAAGGCGATGTTCTGATTTTTATTTGGCCATAACTATTTTGTCTTCTTGGCTGTTAGAATTGATAAAATTCTGTTCAAATAACTTCACATTTTCTTCTGTTTGATTCACCTTGTCAAAAATATTTTTGAAGTGAGTTTGTTCCAACGTTTCAGAGCCTCTTTCAATCTTTTTAACTCTTTCCAGAAGATGAATTGGGGATATCCATTAATTGGGTCTTTCTAACTGGTCTCAACAATGCTTAGGAAATCATCATCTAATGGTCATGCATTAAGGAACTTGGAACTCTTAATAAGGTTGTCTCTTTCTTTAATTAAAGATACAAACAAAGGGGTGTGATCAGAGCACGTTCCTGCCATATGGACCACCTTTGTTTCTGTAAAGTAATCAGCCCATGCCTGATTAATGAGAATTCTGTCTAATCGTTTCCACCTTGTCTTGTTAGTCCATGTGAATTGAGTTCCAGAAAGACATGCATCCTCAAGAAAACAATATTTGATTGCATCATTAAAGTTAGAAGAACTTTGGTTACAATAATTAACACAACCAGCTTGTTCAGAAGGGGATGTTATAGTGTTAAAATCCCCCATTAATAGCCATTCACTCACTGATTCAGCTATATTCCTTAATATATCCCAAAGGTACATTCTGTTTGATCTTTGTCATTTAGCATATATGCATGTTATATAGAAATACTTTGCTAGTAGACAATGTTTAATATGAGTATGAACACATTGATCGCAATCTAGAATTATATTTATTTGATAATTAGAGGACCAAAGTAACCATATTTTGTAGACACATTAGCAAAGAAGTTAGAGAGACTTAGCTTTGTAGAGAGGGACTCAAGTTGGCTGCTTTCTACCATTGGTTCTTGAATACATAACAGAGAAATATTTTCTTTGCTTATAATTGACTTCAGTCTTCTTATGCTGTTGTTTCCTATACCTTTTACATTCCAGCACAAAGCGTTGATCATTTAGGATTTATTCTTGCTGACCTTCTTGTCTCTTTACAAGGAAGAGATTGTATTGTAAGCTACTTATGATTTTTTGACCTTGCCAGCTTCAACTTTCTGTTAAGGACCTTTTGAAATCTTGAGTCTGCATCTCTTTTGCTGAAAGTTAGAGTATTGGGGAGGTTTCCTGTGTTGTTTTTTTTTGGTGTAATGTATCCAATGGAATATTCACCAGTCATCTCTTCATAAAACTGATCTGCTTCTAAATATTTGATAAGTTCCACAATGTCTTCATCAGTCATCTTTTCTTCAGCAACTGTGTTCATCTTCAAAGGATCAGGTATGATGGTAACATTGTGTTCAACTGGTTTGGGACTAAGATCAAGGACCAAATTTTCTGATCTTTTGGTAACTTCCTCAGTTACTTGATTTGTATTTTGTGCAAGCATTGTTGTTGAATTAAGAATGTTTGGCATATGTGCTTGATCTCTATTTTTATTGTTCTTTACTTGGTCATTTGAGTGCTGATCTGTTGTCTGGGATGGTTGAATTTTTTGTCAAGAAGATTTTACATGCCCAACATGATAACATTGATCACAGTATGCCTGAACATTCTTGTGACTGAGTTGAATCCAAGCACCATAGTTTTCTTCAATGCTCAGCCACATACTATGTTGTAATTTTCTTGATATATCGATCTCCATCCAGGCGTAGCAAGCATTATATAATGCTTTGTTTTTTTGGAGGTATCCAAGATTTAATTGGATTTCCTAATGATGATGCTATCGAGTAGATGATATCTTTATTGTATATTTTTTGCGATAATTCTTCAATCTTAACCCATATCGGAACTATATGACATTCTTTTTTAGGGTTAAACGAGGGTAGCTACTTTAAAATTCTCACTAAGTGGTGTCCAACAGTCCATAAACTACGACTTCAAATCTTGCTGAAATCATCTTTAAGTGAATATTCTAGGAAAAGATAATGTGAGTCCCAGTTTGTGTAGGAAAAATCTCATTCAAACCCTCTTTCTTCAAAAAAATTGTACAGAATATGCTTTTTAAGGAGCCCATTTGAGAATTTCCCAATTAGTGTGAATGTAGTGCAAGACTGTAGATTTTCAAGGATTTTCTCATTGAATTGAAGATCAATATGATCAGTCATATACTTTGTAGATTATAGTTTGATCTGGTGGTTCAAAACCGATTTTGTTGCAGCCTCAAGATACGATTTGTTTGCCGAAATCATTGTTGCTCTGAAAGATACTTTGTTTTTAACTTGTCCTGGTATTGATAATTAACGATTTTATTTGTTTTCCCGTGGGAGATCTACAAAAAATCTTAATCAAGATGAAGAATAAATCCTTAGAGAAGGATAATTGAAGATTGGATAGGTGAGAAGCTACAACAATTGAATTGGAAGAATTTCAAGAACTCTGTTTTTTGGAGCAGAAAACGGAGGCTCCTCACCATATCCAAGCTCTACAACAATTTAAACGCAAGAAAATAAATAATTGAAAAGAAATTGAAGGAAGGTTAGGGAGGAATAGTAATCAAGTCTGCTCAAAGAGTTCGTGAAAGATTGGGGTTACGATTTCCACCAATTGTCTACCAGGTTCGTCATCAAATTTGAGTTTGAGTTCATTTCTGTTTCCTGGTTGGGGAGGATTCTATGGTTTTCATAAAATAATTGTTTTGAGGCATATTGTGCTCATCAGTGCAGCTAAGTATTCACAACTTGCACTAATGAAGTTGTTCAAAATCGATATCGTATTAAAATAGTTTATAACTAAATATAATAGATAAAAATAATAATTGATATTGTCTAATGTAATCAATATAAATATGAATGTATAAACAAAATTTTTTATAAATTATTAAGTTTTTTAACGATTATCCAGGTTTATATCCATTCAAAAATAGCTTGTATATTAATTTTTTTGCAGTTATGATTATTGATGACGAAGGCCGAATACTAAAATTTAATATTGAGTACCAAACAATTGAATACAAAATAGTTTGGGTTTGTCAATGAGCTCAATTGTCAAATTTAGCCGCCAAATTTTATTTTCATCCACATTTAACTCGCTTTCAAGTTAGTAAAGAAGATGACAACTCTTTTATCTCCAAACCGTCATTTCTAAAAAAACGCATAAACCAAGGTAACAGAGTTCAAATAATTTAATCGAGGTAACATTATTTCTTTGATGTATTCAACTCAAAACTATATGTAAATCAATTTTCTTAGTAAATCTCCATGGATAAGGAAGTTCGTTGATTGTTTTAACAAATTTCCTATTCTTTTCAGTTCGAGGACTTTCCTGTAAATCCATAGATGTTTGATTCTAGTAAAAACTGAGTTCAAGTTCAGACCTTGAAGAAAGATCGTTTTAGCTTTTAAGAATAAGATTTTATATGGTTTAAGAAAAATTCATTTCTTTGATGATTGTTCTCTAATGTGATTCATATAGTTACCGCCATTTAATTGTTATTTTAATAACCTGCAATTTCAAATCCTAAAAAGATACAAGTTTTGTATAAAAATGGTTTCGACAAAGATTTGAGTTCATGAAAACTAATTTAGGAGAAATAAGATTCATAAAAACATTAGGCATTAGTTAAAGAATAAAAACCGTGAAAAATAATAAATGAACCATTTTAGAATCAAATATAGAATAAAAATAATAATATAACACATCTAGATAAAGGGATATTTTTACATATTCTTTCTCGTTGATACTTAATTGAAGTAATGAGACTTTTATCCATAAATAGTCAACCTCAAGACTTTAAAGGAAATTAATTTCTCTAATTTGAACACGAGATTGGTTTTGAGTGAAATAAAATCTATTTTTTAATGTTAAAGACCACCTAGCAAGCCAATCGGTTGAATAGTTTTGCTCCTTGTATATACGCCTTAGTGTCATAATAGGAGATATCAAATTTGTACAACAATTAATAAATGAAACTAGGAACTAATGATCTTTGTTTTTTTTAAGTATTTCAATAAGGAGAAGGGAATCAGATTCAATATCCAGATTTCTGATATATTTTTCCTTACATAAGAGTAAGCCATTTAAAAGAGCATTACATTCGGTAATGATAGAAATATGCTTACCATATATTCTGACATAAGCAACAATTATATCTCATTTATCATCCTTAATAAGACCACCACTTCTTGATTCACCAAAAATACTACAAGAGCTATCGAAATTAAGTTTAAATCTAAAACCTAGAGAAAGAATCCATTTGAGAGATAGACACTATTCTAGGCTTCCTTAAATGATAAAAAAACCTAATTCAGAATTCACATTTTTATCTTTAGACAAATGTTATATTTTTAATAGATTAGAACAATCAATACTTGATATTATGTGTTTGGTATGTTCTATAATAGATTTAGAAGTAATGACCTGGCCTTGAAATTTAGATCTGTTTCTGGAACTCCATAGAACCCAAAAGATTATTAGAGGAATTATGTACTTAATGTGGATTATTTTGTATATAGAACATAACCAACTCTTTATTAGGTGTAAAATTAGCATGTGTATCCCCATAGGAATTCCAAATAAGCCTGCAAAATACTGCCAAACTTCAATATCAATATCACAATTTACAAAAAGATGATTGATTGTTTTTAAATTGCCACAAAATTAGCCTTTAAAAGTAAGACTAATACCCTTTTTCTGCACTATGGAATCAAGTGAAATCGATTTGTTCATCAATCTCCATGTTATGAAGGAACACATTTTAGGAGTTACATTATTCTATATTGTTTTAGAAATTTAAATTTGGTTTCTTTGTTTCTTATACTGTTCCATTATCCTTAAGATTAAAGTTTTCATTCGAAGTTAGGATCCACTCCAGAGAGTATTCTTTTGATTCTTTTATTGCGGATTTCTTAATTTTCTCAATATTAGACGGAATAACCATTTCCTTAAGTTTCTTAAACTTCCAACCACCCTCACCCCATAAATTATTGATCATTTCCCTTTGATACCAGAGATTGTTTTCTCCATAAGATAGAAGGATAAATGGATTGGTATTACACCATTTATCTAACCAAAAATCTAGGTCTGCCTTACCCATGTGCTAGAATGAAAAACCTTCTCTAATTTATCTTATGTTAAGTAAACTTTTTGAGATCATAGAATTATTACTTGTAACCTTGACTTGAAGAGGATGGTACCTTGAGCAGTATACTGACTTCATATATTTGGACCACAAAGATTTTTTATTCCTAAAATTGAACCAAAGCTTTCAAGAGTAGGATATTGGTAAGCCTTATAATTTTATTGCATTTAAATATACTTCCTCATATGGTTTACATAAGTGATGACATTTAGTCCATTGAATATCCCGCTTAGCATCTTTAGTACCCTATTGGAATCTGCTGAACAATATTTCAATTTTATTGATTACAATTTTAGGTAGTAAACAACTTTGAAGGTAGAATGATGCGATCACCATAAGTATAGATTGTATAAGTATTAACCTACCCCCAAAATATATGATCTTACTTTCCCATTCAATAAGTATACCTAGGTATTTAAAAGGTAGCAAACCATGCGTGAAGCGGGAGATGTTTTCTATCACTTTAATCATTGCTTGAAATATCCTTGAGTGAGTAATTATTCTTGTTTTTTCCTTGTTAACTAATTATCTGGACCTTTCTTGATAAATATCCAAGAATAGGCTTATATTTTTTTACACTTTAAGAATAACCAAATCATCAGCAAAAGTTAAACAAGGTAAGCCCATATCACTTATAGTTTTTTACATCATATTTTTATATGTCTTAAACTAGTTTTTTGAGACCCCTAATTAAATACTCTTATGTTATTATAAAGATGATATATGAGATAGTATTCCCTTTTTTAACTCCTTGTGTGGAATTGAAGTAGCCATTTAGTTTTCCATTGACAATAATTAAAAAACATGTTGAGTTAAAGCTTTTCATTACTATATCTAAGAACCTGCTTCCAAATCCAAAAGCTTTTCATGATCCTTAGAATAAAATAAAAGAAAATCCTATCAAATACTTTCGACGTATCCATTTTAATAATTATATTTGACTTTTCTCTTTAAGGCATGGACTAATTATTGAGTTAATATAATATTGTCTTGGATGATTCTACCATTGACAAAGCCCCCTTGTTCCTCAGATATTATCTTAGAAAGAAGAGTAGTAATTTTTTTATTTAACAATTTGAGATGATTCTGCTGAATATAGTACAAAAGCTTATTGGCATATAGTCATTCTAGGATGGATGAGAATTTATTTTTGGTATAAGACAAATAGAAGTAGTAAAAATACCTCGAGGAGCCGTTTGGCCTAAGTTTGGTGATCATGTCTTAGTTTTTAGCCAATTTGTATGAATTTTTTACTGCCAAAAGGATTATTCTCTAGCTAAAAGTTGAAGTTGGTTGGCTTGAGCTTTAACTAGATTAATTTTATCTTCCATACATTTAGAATCCTCAAAACATATTTCCCTAAACTTGACTTTCTCTTCAGCTTGAGCTAAAGCATAAAAACATTCCCAAAAGTTTCACAATTTCATTTTATTAGATTTAGTTTTAACCTTTTGAGTTTTCTTTAGAATAATTGAGCTGCAAGATCATCTAAGTTATCTTTTTAATTAAGATCAACCATGTTAAGAAAGTATGGATGCATTATCCACATATTCTAAAATTTAAAAGAAGACTTAACATGGTCAGTATTTGTTGTGATTGATATAATCATAGGGGAATGATCTGACCTGGTTTTGGACAAATATTTAAATTTGGTATTCTCAAAATATTCCAACCAGGATGGATTGTATATGATCCTATCAAAACTTTTGCATTTCTTGTTATTAGTCCAAGTATATTTAGAGCATGAAAACCTCGTGTCCTCAAGTTGACGGTCTAATAAAATATTATTGAATTCATCAATACTTCTTAAACAAAGAGTAGAACAAGATACTTGTTTTCGAGAAGTTAAGATAGCGTTGAAGTCACCCATGACTATCAACCCTTTAGAGTTATCTACAAAATCTCTTAGAGAGTTCCAAAGAACAGTCCTATAATCCTTTATGCATTTAGCATATACTATAGTTACTATAAGTTCTTTATCCAGACTTGAGTGTCTCACTTTTAAGTGCAAACTTTGCTTTGATTAGAAATTGTCTCAACAACATAATCTTTATTCCACATAATCCGTGTATTTTTGTTGATGTTGCCACAACTACTATGAAAACCAATTTGTTTTACTAATTTACCTAATTTGTCAGCATAAACTAAAGGTTCTTGAAGAGCCAAAATTTTAAC
The DNA here is from genome assembly GCA_036936605.1 of Limnanthes douglasii subsp. nivea. Taxonomy (NCBI): domain Eukaryota; kingdom Viridiplantae; phylum Streptophyta; class Magnoliopsida; order Brassicales; family Limnanthaceae; genus Limnanthes; species Limnanthes douglasii. Next base: position 44,034,610 of record JAUPFV010000004.1, read on the forward strand.
TTTTTTAACATTTTTTATAGACTAAATCCTCATGATGATGGATTTACTCCCAAACCCCCTGACATTCCATTTTAATATAAAGTTTGTTATTTAAAATTGCTAGTAAAGGGTCTTCATAACCCTTAAAAACTAATTGTTTATGTGTACATTGGACCTTTAAAAGATTTAACTTTCATCTTTTTTAATTTCTTATTAATGACCTTTCTGAAATCATTAATTTCTTATCTTTGACATTTTACAAGAGATGTGGGGAGACTACTTGTGGTTCTCAATATTGGAGATGCTAATTCATTGTCTAAATTTTCAAATTCATTAGTAGAAGAGAAGACTAGATCAGTTTCTATTAAGTGTCAGGTCTCTATAATCTCCTTATCAAATATTAAAGGTTTTAGTAGTGGCTTTAGTACTATTTTTTTGCTAATCTCTATATGATGGGTAGTGTTAACTATGTCCTTGATAATGGAACCTGACTATGTTAAATTCTTATTAGCTATCTTTTAATTAATATGAGTCCCACTTATCTTTGAACCAAATGTTTCCCTTTGAGTGATATCATTTTTTGTTATCCAGATCACTTATAATGATCGATTTTATCTAAGGCACCATGTTTTATTTTGTGAATTAGGTTTGTGGATATGGTTGTCTAAAGGTTGAATTGGTTGTTGGGTTCATTAAAGTTCTCATTCTTTGTGTGCTGTGAGGTTTTTACAATATATAGCCTTATGTCATAGGTGATAACAGTCTAAGAAATATGATGGCAAGTCACCATGTAATATATCTTGCCAAAATCTTATGTTCTCTCCAAATCCTACCCAAACGTTGTTTACCAGTTTTTGTGAAACATTAATTTCCACCCAAGCTTGGCAACAATTTACTTTAGCCTTATTTTTTGTTGGTACCCGTACTTAATATGGTTTCCTATGGATTTACCATTGTTGATGATGTCCTTGTTATACATATATTCGGGAAGTTTAAGTAATGTTATGCAGAATGGGGTGATTGAGGGTTCTATTTTGAGGTTAACGGAAAGGAAACCATTTGAGTAATCTTATTATGTGTTTACCCAATGACCATAAGTCGTTTTTTCATATGTTACTTAGATCATCTTGATGATCAAGTTCTATAATTACATGTCCACTGTCCGATCAAGATAGACGGAAACCACCCAAAAATTCAATATTGTCTAGAAACTTATGTATTACATATATTTGAGGATAGCCTGCATGAAATATACCAATTAAAGAACATTTAGAAATCTAAAGAAGACTTTCATGATCCTGTCCTGAGAATTGGATTACTTTATGGTCTACGTTTTCATAAATCTTGGTATCCACATGATAAGAAACTTTAGTGATGCTTTTGTTACTTCTGCATATATTTTATTATTTTGTGTTTGTGCCAAAGGTAGCATAGACTGGGATTTTGGTCTGGATTTTTCAAAAACTAGATTACTTCAAAATTCTACGAAATGGGTATGATAGATTGGTTTCATTTTTTGTTATTGACTTGCACCAGCATAGGAAATTCATCAATGTTTGAATTAAAAGATGATTTCTGTGTTGGATTTGATCATTTTTTATTATAATAGAGTGTGATGTTGAAGAGATTATTTGGATTCATCAAGATAGATTTCGAAGACTGCAATGGATAAAGTGGTTGATGAGAAGGGTTATCTTCATCCATAACATTGCAGACTTACTAGAGATAGCTTCCAGCTAGTCTTGGAGCAATTTGACGACCTTTACCGATTTGCTTTGAAATTTTTGCATGTTAATATATGTGATAGGTAGTCATTTGACCAAATAAAGACATGCATTAGGTGATTCAAGTCGTAAATAATTTTAGTATTGATATCTTAAATCTATTTGAATATATAATTTAGAACCGAATATATAATAATCATTTCAAATCAAGTTTTAAAATTCCTTACATTTAAAAAGTATATAAACATGTTATGGAGACCTCTAAAGGAGGAAACCAAATGAGATATTATGTTCAGCAGGATTCTCCTACATAAATAAGGAATATCAATATAATTCAAAACTCAAAAAATCGATAAATATGATTTTTCTTCAACTTCAACACTAACTTTAGCACAAGTTTATACCACTAATATATAAAATTTTGGCATATAGAACACAAAGTTTATGTGTGTTTCCTCACAAAAATAGACACAATTGTCATAAAAGCTTATTTCATGGTTCATTGATTTTATAAAGGAGTCAAATTTCTTATTGTATTGTCTCGACAACTATTTATCTCATATAGAGGTCTCTTTAATAAACATGCATAACTTTCATGTCCTTCTGCAAAACCTCGTGGTTAAAACATATAGATGGTCTCCTCTAGTTCTCCATACAATAAGAAAGTAGTAACATCCATTTGATCTAGCTCAAAATTAAAATTTATCTAATAAAAATTGACAACATAACCCTTATTAAAGTTCGTTTCTGAACCGGTGAAAATATTTCATTGAAATCAATACTCTCATTTTGTGGACCTTAGCCATCTATCTAGTTATTTACCCAGATAATTCAACTCTCAGAACACCTTTCATTGTCTTGAATATCTATTTACAACTCATAAGCTTCTAACCCATCGGCTACTTCACAATGGTAATTTTTTATTATTCTTTAGAGAATTCATTTTTGCTCCCTCACAGCCTTTAACCATTTCAACTTATCATCTGCCTTTATAGTATCGCCATAACTCTTCGGTTCAAGAACATTTATCTACACTTTGAAAGAAAATTATCCATCTAACATATAATATTCGTGTAACCGTACGTTTGTGTAGGTTTATCAGATATACATGCTTTATCTCTCACCAACTGATAAATTTTAGTCTCATCATGTTGTTTTAAGTCCAAACATCTGGAGTGTTTCCATCATCAATTTTTTTGCCAAGGCCAAACCCATGTAATTGCTGATCTTTATCTATAAGAGTTGAATCCATACCAAATCTGAAACTATTTTTTAGCAGAATAATTCTCAGCCTCACTCTCTTGTTCACACTCCATCTCAACTTCATTTCCACATTTTGTAGAAAAATATATAGTCATCACCTTATTGAGCAGTGACATCTCAAATTCATTTAACACCACATCCATTCTAATTAAAGTCTTATATTTCCTAAGTTCCAGACACCACATCCTATACCATTTTAATCCGTACAGATAAACAACAAACAAATATATTTTTTGAAGTTTGTTTTTGTTTTGCTTCAAATGTGCATAAGCAGCACATCCAAACACCCTCAAATGTTTAACTACTAGTTTTTTCCATTCCATTTCTTATGTGATAATAATCCTTGAACTTAAGTAACTATATCTACATGTCTTGATACATTCTCTTAAAAAATTTTGAGCCATACCAACTGTTAGAAGCATACATCTTACTGTTTTTAAAACATTTGGTTCATCCTCGCAGTAATGCCATTTTGTTGAGGAGTTCTTATCATGGATATATGTCTAAAAATGTAAAATTTAAAATAATATCTAGTGAATGGTTTTTAAAAAAAATTAAAACCATTATCAGCCCGTAATGTTTTCAGCATCTTCAATGCCTGAATCTCCACTAGTCCTTTCGAGTCCTTAAAAGCATCAAATGCTTCATCATTGGTCTTCAAAAGTATAAATTATATTTTTTAGAATAATAATAATAATAAATCATAGACATAAAGTACATGACACCTTCATTATAGGATACCTTGTAGGTCCCCAAAAGTCGGAAAATACATATTTAAGGACATCACAAACTTTATTATTGATGGTCGCATACTCTTACCTAATAGATAGTTCTCACAAAAGTTTAAATTTTGAACATTGTCACTATCCAACAACTCATGTTTGTTAAGTTTAATTAGGAATTTATCACTCAAATATCCTGACCTCATATACCAAATTCTGATTGAACCATTCTCAACACTAGACACACATTCGACCACTGCATACCCTTTAAGAACTAACACAGCATTAGTTCTATATGCTTTCATTACAACTTGTAAGCCTTGAAGAATCTTAAGCCTTATATCTCCATATTTATAATTAAACCATTTCTCATCTAACATTCCAATAGAAATAAATTTATGTTTAACATTAGAGGCATACCTCACATTTGTTATAATCTTCTCAAATCATGTAGAGAATTTGAGACAAACACTCATTATTCCATTTACAACACGAGGTTCACCATTCTCTAGTATTATATTTCCCTCATCAAACAGTTTCATGTATTGAACAATAGTTGTTAGAAATTGTGTGGAATAAATCTCCACAGTTAAGAACCCATTTGTTATTGTACCTAAATATAAGATTCATTCATACATCATAGAACTCTTGTATTCTGGTTTACAAATTGTAAATAATATAGAATTGTAATAAAAAGTCTACCTCGTTTTGATACAACTCGTGGCTGCTCCAGACCTCCCTGCTTAAACATTATATGAAAAATATAATTCATGATTCTAGATTTGACGCTAATCTTAAAGTCTCATCTATTATTGTGAATACCATTGGAGTTAGGATGCACATATCAATTTTGCTAGTTTTAGAATTTATAACAACCTTACGAAGATTGACAACCTCATCCTCTCTCTCTTTTGACCCTAAGTATAGACCATAACAACGTCCAATGTTGGACCACTGAAAGGGGAAAGATCAAATTCATATTAAGGACACATAACATTTCATCCACACGACTACTCACTATATCGAGTGGGCTGAGTTAGTATGAAATAAGTACAATATTCACCATCATGCTTTTATCCTATACTTTTAGATACATGGTAAGTTGTCTACTCAAGATAGTTGGGGCTTAAACGTCAATTTTGACTATGTTTTTTGTTGTTTCGAGAATGATTCGACCAATCATATAGTTTATGAGTGAGTCTTCTCGTGGAGTATATGGGATTATGTGAGCAGGAAGCTCAACTTCTCTTTTATGGGCCATGCTTGGCATAACTGGTTCCACGGGCCTTCAAAGTGTCTCTTTCACGCCTTTGGCATGTTTGGCGCACGTGATTTAGGGTTACTATCTACCACATCCAGTTAGAGAGAAACTCAATAATATTTGGTTTCCCTATTGTTCATGCTTTTGTGATTTCCTATAGCATACTTACTAGCCTCTAGTTTATATTTATTGACACCAAGATGGGCTGGTTGACGTAAACCATCATATCTTTTACACCTTTACTTTATTATTGTTTTATGCAATTATCAGGTAACAATTGATGATCAATGAGTGAATCTTTATTTATCAGTATTCTGGTATATTCGACAATTTTTAAATTTAAATACAAATTGGTTGGATCGTTGATTTCAACACACTATTTTTATCATCATTTTTTGGATAAATACAGTAGACTACCAGATCGGTCTGTTTCTCAATAGGTCTATAATATACTCTTGACATCTGTTATTATTTGAATTGTTTCACATCCATCTAATTTTGAGTTACTCTTGACATCTGTTATTATTTTAACTCTTTCACATCCATCTAACTTTGAGTTTTGTTGTCGGATTTTTTTATTATATACTTTTGTCTAAGACTTTCTTCTTCGCTAAAACATGTAACATATATATATATATATATATATATATATATAAATTTTATTATTTTTATTTTAATATTTTATATTTAAAAAACACTAGCTAAACACAATATTAAGTATATCATTCTTGACTATTAAAAAAGGTAACATGGCGAGCTCTAAAAAAAATTGTAATTAAGCGTCATTAATTAACCACCTGAGTTACAACCTAAAAAGATATATAAAAAACTATTCTAAATGTGATGATAATAAAGTGCATTCAAATATTCTCTTGAAAGTATGTTTGCATTTCCAAAAATATAATAAACGACCAACATGGACCCATTTTATAAGCTCAAATTATTCTCATGTGCATGAGTAGAGACAACAACTTTGTCTCTTTGTCTCAACACTTTTTCATCAATCTTCACCTTTTTTCACTCTCCAATTCTCAATATCCATCTCTTAACCATCTCATTTATTTTTCAATATCCATCTCTTAACCATCTCATTTATTTACACTTATACCAAAATTAATAAATCTTTATAGTATAGTTTAAAAATCATACATGGTTAATACAATATTTCTATAGGTCACACCCATGAAGTATGTGTTTCCCATTTATTCCATAATTTTATATAATCCATTGTATTTAGATTTAGAATAATAAATAATGAAAAAAAAATGAAAGTTTTTGGGATCATGCATAGGATCTGGTGAAAGGGAGGGAGGAAAAAGGGAATTAGTTTAAGGCGTGAAGGAATCTATTCACGCGAACTTATCGCCCAAAATCATGAATTGACCATTTTATTTATTAAAAAGCCATTTTATTTTGGACTTCCCGAAATCTTTAGACACGAGAATATAACAAAATGAAGAAGACAATACCTTTAATATTACTTCTAATAAATAAAACAGTTAAAAGAGGAAAAAGAAACTAAGCAAAACCCAAGGAGTGTGTTCCCTAGAGGAGGACCAAGGCAGGCCTCCTTTAGCGCCGGTGTCTCCGCTCTACAATTTGTCTTAATTGTTAAGTCATACTTGTAGTCATGGCGATGGAGGGTAGTATTTTGATTCCGGGTTGGATTTGAGTTAAGGAAAGCGATGGTTTGTCCGATGATATCAGAATTCAGAAGAATTGGGATGTATGTCAGAACTAAGCTTTTAAAATATGTTAAATAGGTTCGAAGACTATTTTTGGATCTAGGAGTCGCCAATTCCATTATTTTTGTTCGAATCCGTATTTTTAGATGTATCTAAATCTAAATTAAACTGAAATTAAATCAATCTATTTTATATTATACTATCTCAAATGTTAATAAACCAGCTTCGTATCAATAATTTGGTAAACTATTCATCAATATTTAAATTTCTAATTATTATTTAATATCGAAAATTTTAAAAAGAGTAAACTATCAATAAATGCATAGACCAAAATGAAAATCTATAAAAAGAAATTATTTAATTTTTTTTAATCTATATCTTTCGAACGGTAGTTCGATTTTTTTAAAATACTATCAATTTTTTAAAGATGAACAAGACTAGATCTATTATTAAAACATGCGAGACCATGTATTATTAAATCATGCAGACAAGTCACAATAAAATTGAGAGGCGAAATACTATTTAATCATGCGGTTTTCCATCTTTGTTCAAAGAATGACTCGTCATTTCAGGATATGTGCGGTATAAAATACCTCAACAATGAGAACTTTAACATAAAAAATTGATAAAATAATAATAAAAAAGATACAAATAAAATAAAAATTAAGATAAGTGACCGAACATTAGCCGAGTGAAAAACATACAAAAAATAATATAAAAAACATATAATATGTTGAGAGTTATATGTCTTGTCAGTGACAATTATATCAGCTACATATACCAGAAGAATTATAGTCTCTTGATTAGTAACATCGAAAAACATAGAACTATCAGCTCTAGAATACTGAAAACCACAACTCACTAGCACCTCATGTAATTTAGAATATCAAGCTCGTGGTGTTTGCTTTAGATCATAGATTGCCTTATTAATCTTGCGGTGTGGTTTTAGAGGATCAATACACCCCTGAGAATATGTCATGTACAATGTCTTACTTAGAGAGCCATTTAGAAAGACATTATTGATGTCAAGTTGGTAACTTAGCTAGTTCTTTGAGACAACAATTCTTAGAATTAAACTTATAGTGGATGCCTTGACAACATGACTAAAGGTCTCATCCAAATCTAGCCATGTACATTGATGAAAACCTTTAGCCACAAATGAGCTTTATATCTTCGAAATGAACCATAAATATAATTTTTAGTCATGTAAACCCACTTACAGCCAACCAAGTTCATAATAGTCGACCAAGGTGTTATGTGCACTCAGTCAGTTAGAATCAAACAATACTTCTTTGAAAGTAATTAGTTTTATAGGGAGAACTCTAGAAGTAGTTACATTACTAGTAAAGATATTTTTAGGTTTTGAAATACCAGATTTTCCTCTAGTATTCATTAGATGTATATTAGTGACATGTGAAGAATATGGCCTATATAGTGTTGAAATGGAATGAGTAGATAATGCATGGTCTATGTGAAGTATGTGTCAATTAGGTGTAGTATCTTACCTAGAGTGTGTAATAGCTTGAGAAGAAAGTAATGGATGTGTCTGTTTAGACTGGTTTTCTAAAAGCTAATAAATATAAGTGGTTTGTGTTTGTGATACATGGCAGGTGACTGTAGATCAATAACCAGAAGGAACAAAAGATGATGGTGTGTTTGACAATATATAAGGATAGGAATCAGGTATGTATCTGTCACAAGTAGCCTTAGGTAAACTGCAATGCACGGAATCACTACTCATAGAGTATGAAAAATGTTAAACCATCATGAACTCAGATTAGACACAAATAATTTATTTTGAATAGGTTGTATAAACTTTTAGGCATAAGGAAATTATAACTCATTAAACATAACATGCCTAGTAACATGGACTTTATTAGATGATACGTAACACTTATAACCCTTGCATATTGCAGAATAGCCTAAGAATACAAATTTAATGGAATGATACTGAAACCTAATATTTTGAAATTGTATTAAATAAGGATATAAAGCACACCCAAATAATCTTAAGAAATAATAGCTTTATGATTTACAATAAACAAAAATTCATACAGAGACTTATATTTTAGAATGACTGTAGATAACTTATTTATGAGATAGGCTGTAATAGAAAAAGCCGTAAACCGAAAGGAAAGGGTAGTCGAGACTGAGCCAAGCGAGTAAATCTAGTCTCAACTATGTGTCTATGCTTTTTCTATGCCCGACCATTCTCGGCAAATAAATGTGGACAAAAGTGCATTAAATAAATACCAGGCTAAGTGGTGTGTGACACAAAATCTTGATATTTACCACCACCATCAGTCTGCAAAAGTTTAATTTCTTTCAAAATTTAACCCAACCATTTATGAAACTGTATAATTATTTTCAACTGGACGTAGTATCCAAAACAATTTTTAGTTACAACTGGAGTAGGCTCCCAAAGATCCGTGTGTATAAGATCTAAAACATTTGTTGCATTAGAGTTAGAAATATGATATGGTAGCCTATGATATTTCCCTAATTGAAAACAATGACAAAACATAGACTTTTTGTTAACATCAATTAGAATATTACACTCCTTTAAAATTTTGGATAAAACTTTAAATGAAGAATGGCTTAATCTCACATGTCAATCTTAAAACTTTGACATAATCTGCATATTCCCTATGACTGATTTAAAAACAAGAACATGTGGACTAGACTCTTCATACTTAGATGGATTCTCAATGCAATAGAGTCTTTATTTAGATTTATTTGTTCATAAAGTCTTTCCTGTGTCAAAGTAACAAAACAGAAATCCTTAAAAAAATCAACATAAATAGAATTGGTTGAATATAATTGAGAAATAGATAATAGGTTTTTAGAAATGGTTAGAACAAGTAAGATGTTTTTAAGATCAAAGTATTTTTTTATCAACTATAGGAATACTAGAGTTACCAACTTTTTCAATTAAACAGTTTTGACCATTACAAACTTTTACAGAGACCTTAAATCCAAATCAACCCTTTGGCTTATCAATCTTGGGTTGTGAGTAATATAAAGTGTTACTCCAAAATCTTCGTACCATGATGTGTCATTATTTGACTATTGATTCACCAGCAAAGCACTTGAGTATAACTTATTAGTGTGTTGTTATTATTGCTCACCAAGTATGGAGTCCACTGCAGTTGGATCTTTGGCCTTTTGTGTAGCTGTTATTGTTATATCTTCCTCTGTTATTATACTGATTTTTGCCTCTGTATCCACGACCCTGACCTCTAGAGAAGAATTTTTGGTGTTTTGTGTAGTTGTTATTGTTGTTACTACTTTGTGAATTTATATTTTATTTGTTTGGGTCATTGTTGGTAGTTGATAGAGTCAGATTAGCCATACCAGATTGTATGCTAGATAGTTGATCAAATATATTTTTAAAAGTCGATAAGGAAGTTTTTGAATCAACCCAATTAATATTTGTATTGTCTGCTAGAATCACGACTATAGGAGTATAGTTTGGGTCTAAGCTAACAAGAACGCGTGAGACTAAATCATCAATTATGTCAGTGTAACCTACTATAACTAAATTATCATAAATAGATTTTATCTTACCCAAGTAATCTTGCATAGTCCGTCCTTCCTTTCTTGTCCAATGAATTTTACTCATATAATAAATGACTATGGATATAGTTTGTGATCCAGAGAGCCTAGATAAGATAGCACACAATCCCTTAACAGACTCTTGCTCTAACAACTGAGTTGATATCTCATGGGATATGGTGGTGATCAACCACCCACGTAAGAGTTAGTTCTAAGAGTACCACTTTTCCTAAGAATGATTTGAATCATATCACCAATAGAGTTAGAGATAACTTTTAGTGGAAAGACTGAATCACCTGAGATGTAGCCTAACATTCGGTCCTTTTGATTATTGGAATGATCCTAGCTTTCTAGAGTAGAAATTTTGCTCTGTCAAGTTTCATTATGCTACTGGTATTGGTCATTTGAGTAATGTGTGATTTGTTATTCACATTCATGTCAGGTTGAAGATAACCAAAAACATTTGTGTCGGAGCTCAGGGTTGGAGAGGTGACGTTAACCATGGATAAGTCTGATACCAATTCATTTATGTAAAATATTTTGTATGTATGTTGTTGTATCACTCACCTATTTACAAGTGTAATTTATAGATATGTGGTGCTGATATTGTTAGTAAGTAACAAAAATCTAGTATACAACACATAATAATTAACTAACTATATTGTAATATACACGTGACTCATTTAATTACGAAGAGTTGGGCTGCAAGCCTATGAAATGAGGACACACGATCCGAGACTAAGCCTAACACACCTTTTAAAACAACATTTTTTTTTTGTGAGTTTAGCTCAAACTATTGCATTTTTTTTCAATCTTTCACCTTCCGTAGTTCTACTAGAATTTTCAGTATTATCTCTATCATGTTCTATTAAGGTCTCCTTCACCCCGACACCTTATTATTTATCTTAACAATAGTTGGTACCATATGTTTTCGGAGTAAATCACCATTGAAACTATAGTGATTATTATGCTGACGATTTGGAATAGAAGAATTCGAACAATATAAAAAAATGAATTTATTTCAGTTTGCATCAATTGTCCATTTAAATACGTAGATAGTTAAGATAGATCTCGACATGTATCTCCCTTATAATATCCAGGTATCTCAAACACATCCCGATATTTACATCCCTACAATAATCTAAAAAAAAAGTGGTATGAAATTCTCAAAACGTCTAAAAATTTGGAGTTTAACCTTTTATAGTAGGTAACGAAATGAGTACATGTTTATACTTTTTTATTTTTTATTGTGTCATTTCAGATATGTTTTATATTTTAATTAGATTTTATTTTATAATTTTTTTCAACCATTTCATATAATTAAAACTTTGAACACAATTAAATTTCAACATTTGAGGTATATTATATTTGTACATTAAGGTGTTTTTAAAAATTATAAACGATATTATTTTTCAATATATAAGTCTCTTTTATATATATTAGAGTATAAAATATTTAACATCTGGTTATTTGTAAAGCGTAAGTTTTATTTAAATAACTACAATTGTTTTAGTAGTAGTTCTTAGATTTATATAAAGAAACTAAGATAACTTTTTCTTGCTAAAGTTCAACTGTCTTTATGGTCTTTTTAACACGTACCCGATGGATGCTCCTGCATTGACCTGACCTTTTACAATAGGAAATTTTATAGTTTTTAGACTACATAAATTTTTGAAACTTCAATCCTTAATCTTCTTTTATCAATTATATATAAATAGTTATAGAACTAATATAAAAACTCTACAGATGAGATATTTGGAATTAAAGTTTGTTTATACTAGACTAATTTTGTTCCTTTAAATACGTGAACTTGTTTCTAGACAATATCTTTGCTGACATTCTGTGCTCATGTTTCCAATATTGTCTCACTTATTCACGAACGAGAAATGGAGTATGAGAAATGGATTTATTTTATAAGTGATCCTGATATGGACATATGAAAAGTTTTCTTATACCTACTGAAACGCATCCTCTTGTTGAAGCAGCCGAAACCTTGTTTTACATTGTTTATAGTTTAGCAATATGCTAATCATAAACTCAAATTGAAATAATAACGATAATAATACTTTAAATATTTTGCTTCGGGAGGATGGAAGTTTAATAACTTTTATCCGACATACATAGATATCGCTATAAGAACACGTTAAAATTAATCGATTTAACTGATATTTTAAAGTCAAAGATTTAATCTGGTCGAGAACTTAGAACTTAGAGATTGCATTTCTTGTATTACGATATTCAGATTTAGGTGTAAAAATCTTTGATGAAATTTAGAGGTAAGTTTTGTCGAAAATAAGCGCTAAATAATTTTTGGAACTAAAGGCACGGGTCATCATTATCTACTAAACCTAGGTGCAGAGATTTGTGAACTAAGGTTTTTGAATATTCCTATATGTTTGGAAAAAAAAACTGATTCACTAATGTGTTGAATAATTTAAATTGATGAATTAATCTCTATCATTGCTTAAGTAACCATTGATCTGCGCATGTTTGAGGAATTAACAGAATAATACAATGTACAATATCAACGATGGTGGTGTTATTAGGTGTCAGTACCTGGTGTAGTGTACGGCCGTATAAATTTCAGGATTGCAACATCATTTCCATTGAGTTGTCTTGGAGAACAAGCTGCAAGTTGCTAATGTGAGTTTGAGAGTTCAATTCACTCATCATTGATTATGTCTGTAGTGGAGAAGATTATATGAAGTCGTTGTTGGAGAGTGTGTGAATTGGCTAGAGATAGAAAGTCTCAAGCTTGTCCGGTTTTAGAAAGAGAAGAAAGGTAGAAGATAAGCATTGAGACATACATTAAGATCGATAGTTCCCACTGTAAGACGAGTTTACTTTGTAACAGAAGAAGAGTGATTGTGTTAGTTATGTTTGAAAGATTCTTCTTGAAATATTCTTCTATATAAAATCTATGTATGTTGCCCGTGGATATATGATTTCTTCACAATTCGAACCACATTAAATACGTCGTGTATAATTCATTTACTTTTTTGTCTTTCTTATAAAGTCTGTGTTGGAAGGTTCACAAAGCTGAAGCGCTACAATATTCTTGCCACACTTGCAAGGAATGAATCCCCTAAGGTTCAAGCTACGACTTACTGTTGAATCATATATAGCTAAACCATGTTGTTCTCGGCTACTATCGAATCTATTATTGTGATTACCACTGCACCTCAAAATATATTTTTTCTTGTTTAGCCAAATATCCAACAAGTGGTGTAGTGAGCGTGAATAATTTGTAATAACATTATTTTATAGACGATATACACAAATAATAAAGATAAATATCATTTTGGATCTTGATGTTATAAATTTGGATCTCACTAAAGTCACAAAGACGAGTTCTATGAAGTTCAGTCTTGATAAATTCAAGAGAGAGAATGATTTTAACCTTTGGAAAATTAAGATTCGGGCTTTCCTAATACATGAAGGGTTCTGCTCCAGATGTCTATAGAAATTGAAATACAAATAAAGTGGGGTATGTGCTTAAAGATAAATAAATCCTTCTTTTTTATCGACATATTGGATGATAAAATATTATATATAAGGATGGAGATAAAAAACTTAAGATTTTACAAGACTCACTAGTTGTTATGAAAGTTTATAGTACTAATAGTGTGTTAGTTCTTGAAGGGTCTGTAGTGACCGAGGTGCGTCTAGTCTAGAGAGACATCCAAACAAGTTTTGACATCTGATGTTAGGACACTTGAGTGAGAAGGGCCTTATTGATCTTGCCAAACAAGGGTTTGTATCATAACACAGTTGGGAAGTTGAGATTTTTTTAAACCCGTGCGCTAGGGTCAAAGGAAAAAGGTAAAGTTCATGCCTAGTAAACATACAACCAGTGATATGCTTGAATATTTTCATTCATATCTTTAAAGTCTAACAAGGTAACCCACCTTAGATGGTGCAAGGTACTACATGTATATTATCGATAATTACTTTAGAAAATTTTGGTTTATACTTTTGAAGACGAAGGATGAAGCATTTGATGCTTTTACAAACTATAAGAGGCTAGTGGATAGTTAAAATAATAAAATACTGAAGAAATTGAGAACTAAAATGATTTGGAATTTGTGAATAAGTAATTCACCAGATATTGTTCTAAATTTGGTATTTCTAGAAACCAAACCGTTAGAGAAACTCCCTAAAAGAGTGGGATTGGTGAGAGGATAAATTGAATCTAGATAAAACTGGTAAAGTGTATGCTTGTAAAAACTAGAATGGGCGAAATGTTATGGGGAGAAGATATAATGATAAGTACATATATTATAAGTAAAAAACCATATTGGCATTGCAGTTTAAATGTCCACAAGAAGTATGGACTAGAAAGAAACACATGTTGGAACGTTTGAAAGTGTTCAGATGTGTTTCCAACGTTCATATAAAGCAATATAAGCTTCAATTGGGAGCACTAAAGTGTTTATTCCTCGGCTATCCGAAAAGAGTAAAAGGTTATAGTTGTGGTCCTAGAAATTGGAAGTAATTAAACTTTGATTAGCCTATACATGATATTTAATGAGGAGGTGATGTCATTTATTAAGGCGGTAGAGACCAAACCTAATATCATCGAAAAGATATATGTAGTTAATGATGGGTTTGAATTAGAGAGTGAAACTGACGATTCTTCTGCAAAAGATGATTTCACTTGGGACATATAAGACTCATACAAATGATGTTCACTCGTTGCTTGAGTTAGAATATTATCGAGATTTTGATATTTCAAAGTATTTAGATGCTCAGATTAACGAGCAACATGATGATCTTGACAATTACCAATTGGCGAGGGATAAATAATGAAGATCTCGAAATCCTACACATATGTACGATCTCGCTGATATTATATGTTATGTTGCCTTCCTTCGGGTCATGAGCTACTTTTCTAGCTAACTGCATTCGGCAATGTGGTTCTTCTATTCCATTCAATAGCAATGCTGCTGACTCTTCTCTCCCATGTTTTTACCGATTAAAATATAAAAAGACGTTTTTGAACACGTGAGTTATCAAAATGCTATGTAGAGCAGTGATAAGACAAAGTGGTTGAACACCATGAGGGAATATATGAGTTCTCGAAATAAGAATGACCTATGGGTTTTTGTGAAGTAGCTGAACGATTAGAATCTTGTTTGGAGTAATCTATATTAAAGATGAAGCAAGATATTCCTAGATTTTAGTTTTCGAGCTACAAAGCTAGGTTGGTGCCTAAGGTATTCACACAAAATGAGGATGTTGATTGCAATGAATATTTCTCACCGGTTATGAAACAAACCTCTAAAAGGATTTCGCTGTCAATTATTGACAGATTTGATATTGAATTAGGTTAAATAGATGTTACTACCGCCTTACCGTATGGAGTACTGATAAATACTATTTACATAAGACAAACTCAAGGTTTTAAGAAGGAAAAGAAAGATATGTGTAATTATTGAAGAGATCCATATATGGATTGAAACTGTTGCTAAAGTAGTTGAATAAATGATTTATTATTTTATGAAGTCCATGAAGTATGTAAGAAGCCGCTATGAAAATTGTATATATTGTAACATGGAAATATACATGGGCATACATATCATATTTTTGTTGTATGTATTGATGAGTCCGAATTCTGACTACTCACTGGACAGGGACAGATCGGACCTAGCCCTCCGGACCGGACAGACCACTTCGAACACTTAGCTAATGAGACTGTTCGAACTATGACAAAAGTACTAAAAAACCTAAACACTTCTTGGCTAAGCTACTTGCTCTCCTACTTAGAGCTCATGGGTCTTTAAACATGACCTGGGTCCATTGAACATGACCCGAAAGCCCATAAGGGCCCAAACATGAGGGTATAAATACCCAACCATCTACATTATATATGGGTAATGAAAATTAAATACAAACAGGCTGCTTAATTCTCCCTTTAGACTCTACTCGAAATATTAAACACCCACATACTTCCACTAAACACCAAACAAATTACAAGCCTACCCTCAGGCGATAATTATCCTTACCAAATTGGCGACCACAGTGGGAGAAGAAGGTGCCCGAATCAAGCATTCAAAAAACCAGCAAGAAAAGTCAGTCCGAATGAATCCGGACGCCCCGGAAGTACCACCATCTCTGCTTGAAGTGGTGGGTGAAAACGATGAATACACCATCGAAGAGCGTGATAGGCTGAAGGGTGAAATAGAAGCTCTGAGGGCAGAAAAGGCTAGGATGAGCATGAAAGAAAAATCCAAAGCATCAGTTGCCCACCACACCGATAACCCCAGAGAGCATGAGCCTTCAAAGATTCATGTGAGTACCAAAAAGACTCATGCCAGCTCCAAAAAGTCTCACCGGTCTAAGCCAGTGGAGAGCTCTGACTCAAGCTCAGAATCTTCTGATAGCTCTTCGGATGATGAGGGCGTTGGAGAATCCTTATCCTCTAGCAGCGATGAGGGTCGAACTAAAAAGAAGCAAAAACAGATTAAAAAGTATTCCAGAAAAAGAGATAGACATGGAAAGATGAAGAAGAATATTGGTAAAGGGTCATCTCATAGCCGGAGGCATGTGGACCGGATGCTGATGGATCCTTTCGGTTTTCACGATGAACCAGGTATCTTTGCAACTCCAATGAGGATAATATGTTCAGTCGTGGTAGAAATTGGAGGCAATCTCCATTATCTTCTAAAATTCTGTCCGGAAGCCTCCCTAAGAGGTTTGACAGTACTAAAATGGAAAAGTACGATGGCAGTACCAATCCGGACAACCATTCGGAACAGTTTAAAAACTTCATGATGAACTTTGATGACGATGATAAGCTAATTTGCAGAGTATTCTCCCAATCATTTACAGGGAGTGCTCTAAAATGGTATAACAGCCTGCCATAGGGTTGTATCAAGAATTTCGATACCTTTTGGGTGGCCTTTCGAAGGCAGTTCGTAGGGAGTAAAGAGCTAAAGGGAAATGGAGACACAATAATCCATTGTGCTCAGGAACCAAACGAGTCCTTAAAAGAATATATAAGTCGTTTTGTGAACACCAAGAATGGGTTGGCTGATTGCTTCGAGCAAGTGGCAATAACATCCTTAAGACAGGGCTTGAACCCTGGCAATTTGGCTGATTCAGTGACAAAAAAGAAGGCCATCACCTGGGGAGGGTTGTTGAATCAGGTTGGAAAACAGATTAACGTAGACGAAACAAAGAAAACAAGAGTGCGCATGCAAGTGAAGTCTGCCCCGGTGGCACCAAATCCCAATCAGAATCAGTCCGGGAACAAGGCAAGGGAAACCGGACAGGGGCATGGTAGGGCTAAAACTCAGTCTCAGCCAGCTGCTCCTCCTCGGAGTAAGAAATCTAGAAACAATAGAGGGCCTTGGGTTCAACCAGAGTGGTTCGCAGAATTGAAAGAAAGTGTGGCCACCATTTATGATAAAACAAAGGAAGATGTGCACTATAGAAGACCAGCCACACTGCAATCTCCTAAGGAGCATAGCAATAAATCTTTCTGCCAGTATTACAATGACACTGGCCATACCACTGATGATTGTATAGATTTGAAGCAAGAGGTTCAGAACTTGATCGAAAGGGGAAAACTGGGGGCTTATGTCAAAAGAAGATGAGGTAACAGGCCTGACAATACTCACCGGGTTGGTCCAAGTAATGCTGCTCCGGAGGGAGCCATGGTTATAATTGAGAGGTTTGATGTGGAATCTGAGTACTTGGATCCTGATCCGACTCGAAACAGAGTAGGTGCAATTGAGGAATGTTCTAGGACGGTCTCTGGGCTCATTAAGTTTTTTCAGTCACTTACAATTTTCGGAGGGGATACTATGACAGCTCCTACTGCTTCTTCGAGTAAGAGGCATGTACACACTTTAGCCACCCAACTAGAGGGAGGCATGACTTCCTATCAGTCACAAATTCCTTTCCCCTTCATTATTTTTGATGAAGATGATTTGAGAGATATAGTTGGCCCTCATGAAGATGCTGTTGTCATAGGGGCATCTATTGGGGCAACGACATAAGACGAAGTTTGGTGGATACTGGAAGCTCATCCAATATCCTTTTCTTAACCACATACAAGAGGATGAAAAATCCAGCTATAATTCAGAGTTCGGACAGGTCAATTGTGGGCTTTACTGGCAGCTCAGCAGATGTGATCGGGGAGTTCGAAGAAGAAGTTTTGTTGGGCAAGGGCCCTTTCAAGAAAATGGTCAGGATACTTTTTATCGTGGTGGATTGTCCCACTTGCTATAATGCTATTCTAGGGAGGTCTTGGCTCTCTAGGATGCATGCAGTGGCTTCAACTGTCCACCAGTGCTTGAAATATGCTGTTCAGGGACAGGTGGGAGTCGTCCGGAGCAGTCAAAAGGTTGCAAGAGAATGTTATGCTACAGCTCTGGCTCCCCGAACACTGGGGGCAGTTCGTATCAACGAGCAATAGCAGTTTGAGGGGCTATCTAGGGTTGAGGGTGAAATTGATGACCCCAGAGAGACCCCTGGAGTGTTGATACCGGTCGAAGAGGTAGAGACACATTGTTTAGAAGAAGGAAAAAGTGTCAAGATAGGGTCTAAGATGCCACCCGTTTTGAAAAATGAAATGTTAAAGTTTTTGAAGAATCATCAGCACGTTTTTGCTTGGTGCAATGCTGATGTTACTGGGGTTCCAGCAGAAGTAATATCACATCACCTGTCCGTCCGGAATGACATAGCACCAGTGGTTCAAAAGAGAAGAGCTTTTTCTAAGGAAAAGGCTGATGTCATTGTGCAAGAAGTTGACAGGCTCACAAAGATGGGGCATATCAAGGAGTCTCAATATCCTTTGTGGACTGCCAATCCGGTTCTGGTAAAAAAGAAAAATGGCAAGTGGCGCATGTGCATTGACTTCACAGATCTCAATAGAGCTTGCCCAAAAGATTTGTATCCAGTCCCCCAGATTGATCAGTTAGTAGACTCCACCTCTGGGAACAAGCTGCTATCCTTTATGGATGCCTTTTCCGGATACAATCAGATCCAGGTAGATCCAAAGGATCAAGAGCATACTACATTTGTCACTGACAGGGGTCTTCATTGCTACAAGGTAATGCCATTTGGGTTGAAAAATGCTGGGGCTACTTATCAGAGATTGGTCAACAAAGCTTTTGCTGATCAGATTGGAAGGAATATGGAAGTATACATCGATGACATGATGTTGAAGAGTGTGGATGAGCAATTGCATTTGGCAGACCTCCAAGAAACTTTTGCCAACTTGGTAAAAGTGAATTTAAAGTTAAACCCAGAAAAATATGTGTTCGGAGTGCAGTCCGGGAAGTTTCTAGGCTATATTATAAGTAAGCATGGGATACAGCCCGATCCGGAGCAGCTTAATGCTCTATTCCAGATGGAGCCTCCTCGAAATGTTAAAGAAGTACAGCGACTAACGAGGAGATTAGCTGCTTTAAACAGATCTATCTCAAGGTCTTCGGACAGGTGCGCCCCGTTCTTTCAAACCTTGAAGGGTGCAAAGGGATTCGATTGGACCTCACAGTGCGATGAGGCTTTTAATGAGATCAAGAAGCACCTGTCCTCCCCCAAAACTTTGTTTAAACCAGTTGACGGGGAGACACTCTTCGTATATTTGGTAGTTTCAAGTTGTGCCATTAGTGCTGTGTTGGTAAGAGAAGTGGATAGTTATCCCCATCCGGTGTACTACATTAGTAAAATTTTGATAGATGCAGAAAGGCGTTACTTAAAACTCGAGAAATTAGCATTAGCCCTGGTAATAGCTGCAAGAAAAACGAGGCCTTATTTCCAGGCTCATCCTATCATCGTCCGGACTTCTTTTCCCTTGAAGAACGTCCTCCAAAAGGCAGACATTTCAAGCAGGATGACTAAATGGTCAGTAGAGCTGGGAGATTTTGACATAGATTTTGCTCCTCGAACAGCAGTTAAGGCCCAAGATGTGGCTGATTTTTTGGTTGAATTTCACTCCGACAGAGATTCGGAGCAGGCTACTGACATAAAAGATAAAAAGGTATGGTTCGTTCGAACAGATGATGGATCTAGCACTATGGGATGTGGTGTCGGGGTGTGTTTGACTTCTCCATATGGTGACAAAATGTACCAAGCTATATGTTTTGCTTTCAGGTCATCCAATAATGAGTCCGAGTACGAAGCAGCTATAGCTGGATTAAAGTTAGCTTACATTTGTGGGGCTAAGAGGGTCAGGGTACTAAGTGACTCCCAACTTCTTATTCACCATGCCCAAGGTCAATCTGAGGCTAAAAAGGAGCAGCTTGTGAAATATTTACTCCTTCTTAAAAATGAAGCACTCAGGTTTAAAAGTGTTACTTATGAACATATACCCCGGGCAGAAAATGAGTTAGCAGACTCATTGGCAACCATAGCGTACACAGAGTCATACCCATGGATCCATGTGCTAGAAAGCCCTTCCATTCAACTTAATATGGGTAAAGAAGAGGAAATTTTTGAAGTACAGATGAAACAACCTCAGAACTGGAGGTTTCCTCTCCTGCAATACCTCTCCGATGGTATCGTCACTCCGGATAAATCATTGGCAAGAACATTGAAACACAAAGCTCGTGGTTTTATCATATTGAGAGACCATTTGTATAAAAAGTATTACAGTAAACCTCTTCTGCATTGTTTGGGGGGTGATGAGTCTCAAGTAGTCCTCTCTGAATTGCATGATGGTGAGGGATCAGCTCATTGTGGATTCAGTGCTTTAACAAGGAGAGTTTTACTGGCCGATTACTATTGGCCATCTATCATGAAATATGCTAAGGAATTGGTAAGAAGGTGTGACCCATGCTAGAGGTACAGCAATGAAATTCATGTCCCGGCCATTCCTTTAGAGTCAATTTCTGAGCCTATTCCTTTTGCGCGATGGGGGTTGGATTTAGTAGGGCCTCTCCCTATGGCATCCGGAGGACGCAAAACTATAATTGTTGCTATAGATTACTTTTCGAAGTGGATTGAGGCAGCCCCTCTAGCAGGAACAACGTCAAAAGCTGTCATAAAATTCATTATATCCAACATCTGTTGCAGATTTTGTGTCCCACGAAAGATAACAACAGATAATGGGCCACAGTTCGACAATAAGGAAATGGAGAGCTTCTGTGCCTTAAGGGGTATACAACATTGTTTCTCTTCACCTTTCCACCCACAAGAAAATGGGCAAGTTGAAGTGAATAACAGAACTATACTGTCCGGTTTGAAGAAGAATTTGGTAGGGGCTGCTGGGAAGTGGCCTAGTTATTTACAAGAGGTCTTGTGGGCCTACCGGACAACACCTGGGGCTGCAACACAAGAGTCACCTTTTGCTTTGGTCTATGGGATGGATGCAGTAGCTCCCATAGAAGCAACTCTCCCATCATTTCGTGTTCACAACTTCTCCGAAAGCGCTAACAAGATGGCTATCAGAGGTCAGCTCGATCTGGTAGAAGAAAGGCGAGTTAAAGCTCACCTTAGAGTTGCACACTATCAAGGTTTGATGAGGAGCAGATTTGCTTCCAGAGTTAAAAGAAGAGATTTCCAACCGGGGGACAAGGTATTGAGGAAAGTCTTCTTACACACTAAAGAAAAACTGTTCGGCAAATTGGCTCCGACTTGGGAAGGACCTTATATGGTTGTTGAAAGGCTTAAACCTGGAACATATTGGCTAGAATACAAGGATGGAAGAGTTTTGACTCACCCTTGGAATATCGAACATCTCCGGATGTACTTGGAGTAGCATTTGTGTAAATATTTACTTGTTTAAACATCCATGTAAATATTTGGGGGCATACTCTTTCCTCCCTGGTGGCACGACGAGGTTTTAATGAGGTGTCCAGGATTTTGAATAAAATTTGATACCTTCTTAAAAAATTTCTGAAGTGTTTTAGTTTTGTCCTTTGTCACACCATCCAGATTGAAATAAAAGAATGATGACCACTTAAACATTCTTCATCGGAGAATTTAAATACTCTCACTGAAATAACTAAGGGCTATTTAAACTCTAGGTGGAGAATTTAAACGCTCTCACTATGAAATAACTAAGGGTTATTTAAACTCTAGCCATCAAAATTGGAACAGACTATGTAAGAGGATGAGAATTGCACAAAACAAAGATATTCATTAAAATAACTTAAAGTGCCTTGGCCTTCCAAGGACTTTCAAATTGTCAAAAACAGAATAAAAGACCTATCCGGTCAAATACCGGACACACTTACAAAAAAGAGTGCCTTGGCCTTCCAAGGACTTTAGTCTGGATAAAAAGTAAAAAAGTAGTTCATAAATCAAGGCTGAGCCTTTGAAGATGGCTCAGCTTCATCTATCTTCTTCTTCCCCTTGGGATCATCTATCTCTTCGTCTGGGCTCTCCCCAATGTTTTCTTCAGCATCGGATGAAGATGCGCTAGAGAAGCCAATCCGGTCGCCTTCAGCCATCGTGTGATATGAAAGGTCTTCAACCTCTACATGAAGCCATAGATCCCCTAGGTTCCTCTTCGGAAATTTCTCATGGAAGAGCAAGACCATGTCTGATCTTACCTTGGCATACATTTCCTCCTGGGTGTCGATCATGTTGTTGGCATACGCGTCGATCTTGGCTTCCTGCTCCCTTAGCAAACAAGCTTTCTCCTCGACAGCCTTGGACACTGTATTCTCAAGAGCAATTTTATCATTGGTCAAGTTGGTGATGATTTGGTCTTTGGCCTTGGATTCCCCCTTTTAGGTGGCAAGATCTTTCTCCAGTCCGGACAGCTTCTCCCGGAGCTCTGTGATGGTGTCCTCTAATGTGGTGACTTTTATGGTTGGCTCTTGGTTTCTCTTCAACTCCTCGTTTTCTTCCTTTAGAATGACAGCATTTGAAGTGGCAGTGCGAAGGTCATCGGACAACCTCTCTTTGTCAGACTTAAGATCCTTGATAATGTCTGCCTGACTCCGAACTTATTTCTCCAACGCAAGTACAGGCTGAACATTTCTTAATAAAGAGTGGGCTATGACGTCCCTTTCACTTGAAACAATAAAGGTCTTACCATTGAAAGTGACTGTATTTGAGGTGCTCGGAGGGAGATAAGGCCCAGCAAAGTCGTCTCTGAGAAGATTAATGAAGTACTCACCAAGCCCACCAAGACCGGTGATGTCTACCCCATCAATGTTGAGATCTCCCCCTTCGACCTCATCGGTATGGAAGTCGCCCGGTATCTCCTCCGCTAGTGTTGGGTCAGTAGGATCAGCTTGGGAAGGAGGATCCGGAGCCCGGAGAGAAAGCTCGTCACCCTTAGAGGTCTTCTTCTTCTTGGCCTCCCTGTCGTTGCTTTCACTTCCCTGTTTAGGATTTCTTTTGGAAGCCCTTGGAGTTTTTGGGGGGTGCACTTCTTGCCTTTCAGTCTCCTGCTCCACCACTTCCAGGAGAGCAGCATCAATTTGGTTGTGGACTGGCCCCTTCGGATTTATTGGTGCATCCTCCTCCGCCTCAGCAGGGTTAGCTCCACCCACCACCTTCTTGCCTTTCTTTTTACCCTTCATCTTGCTTGGGGCTTTGGCCCAGCCTTTCAAGTAGAGTGTCCCATCTGGTTCATGGGTCCTTTTAAGCACAACATCCGGAGGAGGCTGAGTGGTGAGCTCCTCCCAAGGCAAGTCTCTCCGACCTGTGGTGTTCCACAAGCGAGACCTTGCCAAGTTGCCTCCGGTAAAAGCAGCATGGAACCGGTTCCCCCATCTCTCAGTAGCCCAAGCATTGATCTTTATGCAAGTAGCCTGCCCAGTTTTCAGGTAATCACTGAATTCCTTGGGCAGTTCTGCTGAGGCAAAAGTAAGACCAATTAGTTTAAACTAACTCTAAAAAAAAAGATAAAAATATAAAGTAGGAGACTTACGGTCACTCCTCCACCTGCTTCTGAGAAGGCTTGGGTTCACTCCGGACTTGATCTTCTTTCCGTTCTCCCAAGCACCACTAACAAACAGGAACTGGGTCCTCCAATTCATCTCCGCCTCTAACAAATCATCTACTTCTTTGAAATTATCCCTCATGTTGAAATGGTAAAAGGGGATGTGGTGGTTTCTACAAAGACTGGCCACAGCAGCAAACTCCTTCATTGGCAGAGGAATCCCGGAGAGCCTCGAAGCCATGATGCAGGACATGAGGGTGTTCCAGGCGTTGGGGCTCAACTGGCTCAGACAGAGTTTTATCAGATGGAAGTATCTGACAATTTCTGGGTCCAATGGGAGTCTGAGCCCCCAATTAAATAGCTCCGTAAACATGACAACCTCGCTTAATTTGCAATCCATGGGAGTCTCTGGGTGTATGGGGATCCTGATCTTCACATTCTCCGGTATTCCCCACTTCGTACGCACCCGGCCAAGCTCAGCTGTGTGGATGAATGCGTAGTTGATCTTTTGCAAGGAGAGGAGGTACTTAACGCTGACCTTGTGGAAACAAGGCCCCACCTTTCCTTCAAGACTCTCCGGCAGATCCGGATGCCTCAAACACAATTTCTCTTTGCCTTTGTCCTTTTTGGAAACTATAGCACTGTTGGTCTGACCCGAGGGCTCAGACTCAAATGGAGCCTCTTCAACAGAGTCCTCCATTACTTCCTCCATAATTGTTGAAGGATTTTCAGCAGCAGTAGTAGGGGGAGGGTTCAAATCTGGCTCAGCCTGGTCTCCGGACTGCTGGGCCTCAGTGTTCTTTTGGATTCTGGCCTCCGGTTGGGGCTCTGGTGCAGATGCTTCTCTTTGAAGACTTGGACTGGTGCCCTCCAGACCGGACAGTCTGTCCTTGGGAGCTCTGATGGGCACTTCTGACCCAGTGCTGCTGTCTTTAGCACCCGATTTAGAAGGAGTGCTCTTAGAAGCGTGACCTTTAAATAACCGGCCTCTTCTCTGGTCAACTAATTTTTTAGGGGAGTGCTCAGTATCTGACCCCATAGCTATGAAGGGGGAGGGTTTTTTGAAACTGGTTACAGTGATGCCTGGCTCAACCACAGGTTCTGATTCTTGAACCGAAGAACCTGAGATAATGGGGGAGAGATTGGTTTGGAATAACATTTTCGGCTTGGTGCCTTTAGAGGAAGAAGAGCCTTGATCGAACTCTGTGGCTGAAGTTACTGGTCTGTCGATGGGCGAAACGGGTAGTCCTGCTGCGATGTGTCTTTCCCTTTCAACCTTTTGCGCCTTTTCTAATTCAGAAAGGTTGAGTCACCCACCTTTGATCAGTGCATTCCTCCACTGTAAACATAAACTATCTGGGTAAATTTTTTGCTTTAGAGAGAGAAAGTTTTAAGAAGTTATAGAGTAAACTTGAGAGAGATGGTAAAACAGTAGAAAGTGTTTTAATTTATAGTAAATCTGACAATGAATTTGATTCCTAGGAGAATTCGAAAAGATTGGTAATGATTAAAGACGGCGCTGATGTCACCACCTTTAATTAAGAGGTTGCTTTTCGAAGAAGGTGGGTTCGAAATTCAAGTTGAAAAAATGGCTGAAGCAACCAACCAGAAAGCGACACATGTCCCACAACCTCTGGCAAAAACCGTTTTGGATTCATGAAGCTTTATTAGTCCGGATAAACCCATAGCCCAGGTTGACAGACCTGTCCGGATTAAGACCACCCGTGATGTCAGACTTTTTTTCAGGTTTTTGACAAAGGTATTTGAACAAACACCTAAAAAAGGGGCTCCTGATGAGTCCGAATTCTGACTACTCACCGGACAGGGACAGATCGGACCTAGCCCTCCGGACCGGACAGACCACTTCGAACACTTAGCTAATGGGACTGTTCGAACTATGAAAAAAGTACTAAAAAACCTAAACACTTCTTGACTAAGCTACTTGCTCTCCTACTTAGAGCTCATGGGTCTTTAAACATGACCCGAGTCCATTGAACATGACCCGAAAGCCCATAAGGGCCCAAACATGAGGGTATAAATACCCAACCACCTGCATTAAATATGGGTAATGAAAATTAAATACAACCAAGCTCCTTAATTCTCCCTCTAGACTCTACTCTAAATATTAAACACCCACATACTTCCACTAAACACCAAACAGATTACAAGCCTACCCTCAGGCGATAATTATCCTTACCATGTATATATCATACTGATAGATGAAAATGAAAATATGACAACTAAAATAGTAAAGAATCAGCTAAAAGCGAGTGGTTAGGTTGATGCGACGCTGATGAGGTATATTTACTATGATTATACAATCTCAATTGATACAATAAACTCAACTTTAGGTTATTTGTTTACAATGTTTGGAATAGTGGTTACTTGGAAATCATCTATTTAAAATGTCGCTTCCTTATCATCTACGAAATTCGCAGATATGGTTTTTACTGAATCAATGAAGGAAGACATGTACCTGAAAGGATTGTTGAGTGAGATTACAAATATAGAAAAAGATGTGATTTTATTCTATTATAATGCTAGTGGGATTAATTTAATGAGGAATCCAAAGTTCCATGAGAGACCTAAGCACGTTTGTATCAACCTTTACTTCATCCAAGATGTGGTGGGTAAAGATCATGTGAAGGTGGAAAATATTTTAAGTGTCTAAACCCTTCAGATTCTATAACTAAGGTGTTAACTTCATGTACCACATGAGACTTGTGCAATGGATACTAGAGTCACTATATGAATAAGTGGAGCTAAAAGTGACTAATACAGCTCCGTCAACTTAAGTTCCAAAGACTTATGTAAGAAGAGAACTTTGAAGTTGTAGATGTCGTATCTCTAACTGGTAGGATGCTCAACCAAAGACTTAGGTGCAAAGATGTTTACTGGAACCTAAGGATGAGATCTACCGAAAACAAGTGTTAAGTAACTGCTAGAACTAAAGGTGCATGATCATTACCTATTGGACCTAGGTGCATGAACTTGTAGCCAAAAGCTTCTAATATACCTATGTATTTTATAAGAAACTGATTCACTAATGTGTTAAATATTCTAAAATTGATGAATTAATCTCAACTATTGATCAAGTAACCATTAATCTAGGAGTGCGTAAGAAATAAGCATAATAGTACAAGATACAATGTCAGTGTTGGTGATGCCAGTACATGGTGCAGTGTACGGCCGTACAGATGCTATAGTGTCATTTATGTTCGACTGTCATGGGGAATAAGTTGTAAGTTTCTAACGTGAGCTTGGGAACTCAGGTCGACTATCATTGATACTATATATAGATGAAAAGAGGTATAAATTCGTTGTTGAATTGTATGTGGATTATCTAAAGAGAAAAAAATATCAAGCTTTTTTGTTTTTAGAGAGAGAAGCGAGGTAGAAGACTAACAATGAGAGAAATAATAAGATCCATAATTCCTTCTGTAAGTCAAATCATTTGTGTAACATAAAAATATTGGTAATGTTATAAAATATGTATTTTTTGCACATATATGTAGGATTTATTCACAACCCGAACCACGTTCAATCTGTCTTGTGTGATGAGTTTACTTCTTTGTATTTATTATAAAATGTGTGTTTAAAAGTTCACAAGAACAAAACTCTACTTCATTCTTGTCAAACTTGTAATAAATGAATCACTTAAGATTTAAACTATACTCTACTGCCAAATCATATATAGATTGACCATGTTGGTCTCGGCTACTATTAAATCTTTTATTGTGATTACCATTAACTCTAAAATATAAGATTTTTTGTTGGGAGAATCTCCAACACCGGAAAAAAATAAAAATAATTAGACTATTTATTTGTAAAATAATATTAAAGAATATATATCCATAAAAAATTTCTTTAACTCTATATGAGATGCCACTAATATTACTAATATATATGTATATATACTTAAAAATTTTAAGTATATAGATTGACCATGTTGGTCTCGGTTATTGTTAAATCTTTTATTGTGATTACCATTGACTCTAAAATATAAGATTTTTTGTTGGTCGAATCTCCAACACCGGACAACATAAAAGTAATTAGATTATTTATTTATAAAATAATATTACAGAAAATATATCCATAAAAAGTTCTTTAAGTCTACATGAGATGCCACTAATATTACTAATATATATGTATATATAGTTAAAAATCATAAACCTGAAATCAAGTTCTTTTTTATGAATCAGAATTATAAAAATACATCATTCATAAGATTTGGATTCCATAATATATTTTTAAAATATTCTCACAAATATTTAACCCCAAATATAATCCATTGATTATCCATTGTTTAAATTAATACATTATATAGTAGTAGTCTTTATTCATAAAATTCTAAATTATATTTCAATGTTTAATATGGATTTAATATTTACTATTTTCTCTTCACTGCAATGTCTGCTATTCTTTCTCGTGACGCAATTGCGAATCAATTTTTAATACTTTTATCTCTGATATAACATTTTTTTACATTGTTACAAATCAAATTATACACTTTAAAAATTAATTTACACATCACATTCTTCCGATCACTATCACAAAAAATCTTTAAAATTAGTAATAAATACGAAGAATAAAACTATTTGAGTATGAGATTTGTAAGTTAAAGATTGGATAGATTCTCTTAGAATGAAAAATGAGAGGTTTGAAGAGAAACTATATTGATTTTTTATACTATTCAAATGTGTATCGCATGAATGCTAAGCCCATACATTAATATATATAATCTCGTAAAAATATAAACTCTTATCAAAATACAGAATAAGAAATTTCTAGAAAGATGCAGATATATCATCTTTTTTTATTTGTCCATGTTCTTTCTTTTTGCTCATGGTTCACCGTAATTATTCATTATTTTCCTTTTATATAAAATTTACAATTAGACGTTAACTTGATCTATTTGCAATCACATTCTTTTTTTTGTGATTATGGAACTTAACATGTATCTTTTTTCTTTACAAATTAGTCCATCAAACTTTATAGTTTAGACTTAAGTGTCAACTTTTAGATTCGATCATTCATATAAACTGAAACTGACCTAACAATCCCTATTCATTTTATTACTTATTAACCGGACTGTTATCACCAATTGTTAATACATGAATAATCATACGATGATCCATCATAATAGATAAATTATAAAAATATAACTCTAAATTTTACGGTAACTCTCGTTAGCTTGTCAACCACTTTTTGAGAAACTTCAAAATTAACATTAGATCAACTTCAATGAGAGAGAGTGTTTAAGACTCGGCTCAGTTGAAACTGAACAGATCTTAAATGCTATTTTTTTTATCTTTTCAAATAATTGACGAGTATATTTTCTTTCATTAAAAATAGTTACTAGTTTGAGATTGTACCATGTGTATACCACTAAATTATCTTAGAAAATCCATTTCTATAGTTTAAAAACATACGATAATATTTATTACAACAATATTATTAAAAGTAACTAGCTATATCATGAACACATATGCTCCAAATAATTTCTTATCTTTATGGTTACTAAAGGCCCATACGTTAAAGACTTTTTGAAGAAAAAAACTTTAGAAGCTCTTATGAAACATTTGTATCAACGTAAAATTGTTATAATTATCAGACCCGAATATATTTATGAATTTTCATATAAATCTTTTCATGTAACTTTTTATTCAAAAAACTATACTAAAGAGTGGAGATAAATTTTGAACCATCAATAATAGCTATTTTGGTTAATATTTGACATTCACGAGCTTGATATGAGATAAAAACATATATATATTTTTTCAACTATTTTCTAAACCATTGGTCTATCTTATGTTTTATTACTTGAATCAAAAATATACTTTAGCGTTAAAAGATCATTTACCTACAAAACGTCTTGCGGTGAAACAAAAGAATAAAGAATAAAAACTTATTACATTTGAATGATCAAAACTTTTAGATTACTATATTTTCGAATTATTATAATTAGTAAAAATATTTTAGGCCAATTAAAAACAAAATTACAACTAAAATACATTTAAAAGAGTTTTTTTAGTATGATATAAAAAGGGAATTGTAGTAAAAAAATAAGAAAACATATGATCATGATAATAGTTTAGAGGTTAATAATATTAATGATTTTAATTAAACTGAGTTAGTTCAATATTATAAATCAATATAAATATTGAAAGTTTGATTTAAATAAAAAAATATATTAACACATACGGAATAATATAATATGAGTATATTTATTTAAATTAACATAATCGGACAATCTCAAAATTTGAAAGAAAAAAAATTTAATAAAAAAATTGTAACAATAAAATATAAAAAGAAATATCTTCAAAATAAATATATAAGGATACTATTTTTAATAAATAATATTTTCGGAAAAAATGTAAATTATGTGATTTTGGAAATTATGAAAAATAATTCATACGTTATGATTTATGAATAATTTTACCTAATTTTTTGTGAAAGTTGAATCAAAACAAAATAACCAAAAAAAATAATTCATAAGGATATCGATTTCTAAAAAAATGACAAGCTAACTTGTTAATTGTGTAGACAATATAATTATATGACCATAATATTACATTAATATATATATATATATATATATATATATATATATATATATATATATATATATATATATATATATATATATATATATATATATAATAGTCTTAACAATATTTAAATAGGTTGATATTTATTTCAAACTATATAATTGTTGTGCAAGGTTTGAAGAACCGATGTTTGATGCAATACATTTGGAATTGGACAAAATAATGTGAAATAGTTATATTTTATCATCCATTTTTATAATTTTAGTAGTTTTGTTAAAAAAAATTATATATAAAACAAATCTAATTTTTTTAGTTTCAAATTTAGTTTTCATGAGATAAGATGTATCTCGGTAGCTTTAAAATGATTTTTACGTATAAATTATATCATTCGAAAGTTTTAGATCCAACACATGATAATAAATCAGTTCGAACATTTGCGAATAGTTTCATGGTTTTTTGGAAGAGGTATATATTTTAAATATATATTTTTAATTTTATAAATAGTTTAGAAGTATAAGAGACTAGACACACCCACTAGTAATTTTTAGAAACATTTCTAAAATATCATAAATCTCTCGTTTATTTTATTTATTTTATCGATCATACTTTTGATTTTTTGTTACCAAACTCATTAATCAAGGTTTGTTATATATCAATTTATTTTAAGATTGTAAAAGCAAGGGTAAGAGTGAAATGATTTGCTAACATTTTTGTGATCTAAGTTTTGTAAGTTGTTTACGTCGATTTTATTATTTAATTTTTAAAAATATTTATATATTGAATTAACTATGAATACTATCAAATATGTGAAGTAATACTTAGTTTGATTAAATTCATTTGATGAAAGTAATTTCAGAATGTGATAAAATAAATTGACGTTTTTAAAAAATAATAATAAAGATATATTATACATATGTCTTAAAGTTGGATAAACTTTCGGAGTAAAACAAATAAATACATTAAATAACTAAATGAGAAATTATGCAAATGTGAGTACAAGAGCTTTGTATGTCAGGGACATATTATCAACACACTTTAGATAACATATTTATCTTTAAACAATTAAATTTCCACGACAAAAACTTAGAATTCACTTAAGGAGAAATAAAATTGAGGAAGTATATACTAGGATATTCCTTATATTTCAATATTTTATTTATAAGTTCTTAGATTTAAAAACATTTCTCCTTCAAATACATGAGTTATAAGTAATAATGAGCAAAACCGTGACTACTAAAGTAGCATTTATGGAAATCTTTCAAGTCATGACAATAACAAAAAGATTTCCTCCTTCCTAGATGGGTTGTCATATAGGAATTATTAGTATGAGCATATTCTCAAATATTTAAGGATTAAAGAGGAATTACGTGTTCGTGATAAGGTGGAGAAAATATTTGCAACCTATAAGCCAAAAGTTCTCTTAGAGAAATATTCGTGTAATAAACTAAACGTTTTTTTCAAAAGAGTAAATAAATTTGATATACTTTCGAAATATTTGTCATTTTACGAGATTTTTTCACCTTTAAATGAAGAGTGAGAGCATTAATTTCATGTATTGGGATGTTATGACTATGATGACGAAAGTGAATGGTATAGAAGACAGTACCTCGAGTTACAAAACTTTTACACATGTGTATATTCTTAATGACAAAAATTTATTCAAGTCGATTGAATAAAGTAATGGCAAAAAAATAATAAAGATCAACAAATCCAGGGTATAAAGATATGGAAACGTTGATTTAATGTTCACAAGTGGGAAAATGATAACTCTGGCAGATATTTTGTATGCTCGTAGTGTTTGGTAATATTTTCAAAGATTCCATTATTATTGGAAAATGATATTCTTATAATAAGATGGATATGTTATCGAATTAGGATCAAAGGCCCGCACGACTTTACTCTTTGTTCATTCCTAAAAGGATTCGTACTAGTGTACACATGGCTATACTTATATGCTCACGATTGATATTTAATTGATTTGGGACATTGGTCGCATGCAAATAATCTTCCCCTCGTAAGACATGCTATTTTAGTTTGTTCTATAATTATTTTATTCCCCTGATTTTAGGCAAATCACATCGCATGAGATATGAATCTAAACCACACCTATATGTTTTGAATATGAATGGTCAATCATATTCGAATTCTAAGAATTTCATCCCCAAATGATATTTTGTTTGGGTATGGAGTTCTAACAACAGTTGTTGATAAAAATTAAGGAACACATATTTTGTTGACTTCGTATATAAACACCTCACACTACTAGACATAAATCCATACTTATATTTTTATATGTATTACAAACATGGGACTTTGGTTGCTTTCAAACAAATTCATATATTAATACAATATCAATTTTTATTTACTTTTTCTCGAATGATTCCTCTTTATGTACTGTAAACATTCGCATATACGACATAATAACATTAGAAGAATTCTTATAGATTGACTTATAAAATGTGATATAGATACATATAAAGTGTCAATGATGTTAAAATAAAACAAATATACAAAAAATGATAAAATTTAAGTACATTGATTGATGTGAGTTTAATAAGGTATGGACACTCAAGGATAAACGATATTTATAACTTTCATAAATGAATACTCTAGTTACAACTAATTATATTTTTTTAAACATAGAAATGATTCATTTATTATGTTTAAGATTTTCAAAGTTGAGGTTGAAAAAAATTAGACACTAAGATAAAACTATTTTGTAATGATAGAGGACGAGAGTGCTTTTAAAATGAGTTTTCTAGATTTTGTAAAAATCGCAATATATTTGTTAAATGTTTGGTACCAGTTATCCTAGAATAAAATTGATTATATAAGAGCACAAAAATAAAACTTTAATTATTATATGTAATCTCATGATTAGTTCGTTTAGTTTATTTATTTATTTTTGAAGTGATTATTTTAACGACATGTCATATTATAAATCATGTTCCTCGTATAGAAACAAAATTTTCACCATATGTGCTATGAAAGAGAAAACAAATATTGGTTACTTCAAGGTATGAATGTTCCTATATGGATCCAATAATATTATAAATGGGATCTAAAAGATATAATATTTACTTTTGATTGATACACAATAACATAACTTATAGAATGTTAGAATTCGTGTCCAATGAGGTTGTTCAATTTTGGGAATTAAATTTATTTCGGTTATATTTCTATAATGATAATAAGAATAAAATCAACTAGTGATTGATTTAATTTTTTATTCAAATTTAATTTTTATATATAGATGTTCCAAAAGGTATATCAGACATATGGAATATCTTCACGACGATTAATATTAAATCAATTGTTCTGTTTTTTTATTTAATTCATGTTCCTTCTTGTTAACTTTATGCTTGGAAGTATAAAAAGCCCAAGATCTGATTAACTTCTGAAACCTCTCGGGATGTGGCTAAGGTTTGGTCTGGGTAATTGTTATTAGGAGTGTGCCAGAACTTGTAAAAATATTATTGATTTCCTTAAATATTAATACGGTGAGTTTCGATATCTAGTAACAATATTTGTTGTTGGTCATAAAGACAAGGTAGAAGGGTGAAAATCGATTCTGATGTTGAGTTTTGAGACTTAGTTCTCATTGATAAATCAAACGCATTCATAAAGATAGAGTTATAAAGTTCTTGATAAATTCATAGTAGATAATGATTTTAATCTGTGAATAATTAAAGTTAGAGTATTATTTTTATAAATGAGAAATTATGTTACCATTGATGAGAAAGATACAAAAGAGATTGATGCAAAAGTATTGTGCAAGCCCTATAGTGCTCTGATAGTGAATTTGGGAATAAAGTGTTTCGATTGGTGTTTGAAGATCCTTCGTCATAAAGGTTTGGAATAAATTGAAAGCTGTTTACATGAAGAAATCCTTGGTGAACTAATTGTACCTTATAAAGTAGTTGTATATGTTGCAAATGGATGCTACCATTAAAATTTGAAGACACTTGGACGATTTCAATGTGATAATTCTTGATTTGAATACAGTTAGTATCAATGTAGAAGATGAGGATTAATATATAATTATCTTGAGTTATGTAGAAAATATATGTACAATATTTTGACACAATGCTCTATGGAAAAGATTCGTTCACGATAGTCAAAGTTAAGATTACTCTGAACTCAAAAGATCTTCAAATGAAGATATTTTTTATGAGTGCGCTAACGATTTCAGACTGAGTGTGAGGGTAAGTCTTAGATGGAGAAATTTAATCAAGAAAGATGTTGGTTCTAGGTTGAAATTATTATGCTAATGGAAAGAGGGCCATATAAGTAGATCCTGCTCTGAGAGAATGATATTAGATACTTATCCAAAGGCCAAAGCTGGAGAGGGTGGAATGGTTTCGGATGACTATAAATACAATGATGGTTTAATGATCTCATCTTGCATTTACGGTAACAAGTGAATTCTGGATTCTGGAGCATCATTCTATACGACTTCCAACCAAAATTGGTTTGAAGACCTGATAGTGTTAGAAGGTGATAAGGTCATGTTGGGGAATGACGAATTTTGTACTGTTATGGGAATGTGAAGTATTAGGTTAAACGTTATTAACTAGATTGGAGAAATTTTTAACAAATGAGAGGTATATCAATAAATTTAAACGTAACCTTCTATATGTAGAAATGATAGATGAGGAAGCGTTTAAGTACAAAGGTGAAGATGGTAGACTTTTGGTGTTTTAGTTATGGATATGTTTGTAATGAAATGTGTGTCTAATATTGGGAGTAAGTCTAATGAGACACGGTTAGGGTATTTTGAAAGCTCTTTGAAACAGGTGGAGATCCAATCTTGGAAGTACCCGAAAAGGTTTAAGGATGACAATAACTTGGTATTAATAAACAAACCATGCACTAGTCATTATCCTAAATTTGGTATGTCTAGGTGTAAAACCTTCAGAATTACTTTAAGACATGAAATAATTGAGAAAATCTTTCATACCTTACTTAAGAAAGTTAAGTGTATACTTTTGACAGCTAAACTTAGCAAGATATTGAGTGAATGAGTTGTTGCAGCAACTACAATCATCGTCAACTCCTAGAATTGTGGTTATCAAAGAGATGTAAAAGGTTATAGGTTATAAAGATTGGAACCTAAGACCACAAATATTACTTCTAAAGGTAGACTTGGAGTTTAGATGAAGTTTGAATATAAAGGATGAGTTATGGATGCTTTTGTCGAAGCTGTTATCACGATGGGTTCAGGTTTGGCTTCTATAGAGAAAGTTTAGTCATTGCATGGATTGGGCCTTAATCCAAAGCTTAATGGGTCAGAGGTTATAAATGTTCAAACTTCATAGTAACAACATAACCTTGGTAGTTATTTATCAAGTGTTGTTTAAATAGATATTGAGATATGTAAGATGAATGTTACTAATACCTTATTAGATGTAGAAGGTCAGAAGATTGTTCTGTTGGGTAGGATTGTCGGAACAGATTTTACAGGCTACGTGGGAGTTGATCACTCTAAAGATACAGGTGAACAGGATATCTCCAGTGAGTAGTTGGAGCATCGGTGCAACGGATGCTGGATTCATCCTGAGCCTAGGGGTAGAATTTTTTTATTATAGGCTCAAAGTGATTACGGAAAGATTATTGTCGAGGACTGTGACCTACTATCAATGGCTGTTACTTGGTGATGGAACTCTAACTTAATATTGAAGTTGTACCTTAGTGTCGTATACTGTAACTAAGAGCTAAAGTTGTATGCTCAATCTAGCACTAAATACCGAAAGATGAAACTAAGGGCTAATGATGGACTAAGTATTTAAGTTGATACTAGGTGCCAAAGGCTGGAACTAAGTGTTGAAGCTGAACATATGTGATTGGTGCAGTTCTGCCGGACCTTAAGGGCTGAAGGTGAGTAAGTCAAAGCTTAAAGAGCTAAAACTGCTGATTTTACGTGTGGTTGGATGCTCGATTGGCCTTAGGTGTAAAGAAGTCTACTAGAACATAAGAGTTGAGAATAATCAAAAAAATATATTTTATTGTTATAGATAGAACTGAAGGTACAGGTTAGACTCATGTTGGATAGAATGTATAGTAACTGGTTGGCTGGAGACTTCTGGTATGTTTCTATGTTAATGAAAGGAACATGATCACTTGTTTGAGAATATTATTAATTGGATAGAAGATCTATCTCTTTTATTAAAATGATTAATCTGTAGCGTGCATTTGAATATTAGACTAGATGTACAAGTGTGCACTAGCCGACAACATACATAAGGAAATGTTGTCACTACCCAACAATCGTAATTGTGACAGTGCACCAAGAGGCATTTCTTTATTTGGTTGGGCAAGGTCACTATCTATCGAAACGCTATTATGAACATGATGTGATATATTATACATCATTGAGTCTATATAAAATGAAATAAAAATGTGAAGCTTTTATCGACATATGTGAGACTTGAATAATTTTTAGTAAAAAAACGTGTATCCAATTTGTCGTGAGAGTATCGTGATATAAAAGATAAACATTTAGAAATACTTTGAGATTCATAGTTTATTTCGTAGGCTATGAATATTTTATAACAAAAAAATAAATTGAATGTTTAATATTTGAGAAGTCTTTCTTATAATCTTCGATACATAAATTGTGTTAGTTGTTTATATATATATTTTACCTAGCCTGGTGTTTAGTTTTTGAATATTTTTTATTAAATGACTAAATTTTTAGTTTAAATCTTGTTGTTACTAATAAATATTAAATAATATTAACCAGAGAGATGTATGTCAAACTAACATTCCTACATGTATCGTGAAATATGTTTTTTGTTAGGGAAAAAGTCGGATGACATATACATATGCATGGTAGGTGTTAACATACATAAATGGGGTAATATACGATCAGTTAGAAAAGAAAAGAAATGTAAAGAAAATAAAGGAATAATAGAAGTGCATGCGGTGTTAAGTAGAATTGAGTAGAAAGAAAGCATGAGGAAACCCTAAAAAGCGTAAGTTTGATGCTTTCACATCATTCCACTCACCTTCTTCTGCTTATCATCCCAAGACCATTCCCATTCCCTCACCTCTATACATTTCAACCACCATCACTTCTCACTCTTCATTCTCCCTCTCTCTCTCTCTAAAACAAAATTTGTGGTTGATTTTTTTTATATGATCTTGAGATCTTCTTACCTACTTGGGTTTACCTTATTTTCAAACTTTCTTTAAGCTTTGGATTGGGTTTTGCTTCCATTTTGAACTTAATACTAATCATCTTACTAATGAAAATCATGGCTCAATGCTGTAACAAAACCTTATTATATATATATATCTTCTCTACTTGTTCCTTTTGTTAGTGCTATTTTGTAAAACTAAAACAATTTTAAAAAAAGCACAATATTTTTATAGATCCAAACATTGAATATGCAACAATATTTTTATCAAAGTGATCTATGTCATTAGTTGTATTGATTGCATACACAACTTCATTGTGATTCTAAATGAGTAGAAATCATAATTTTGGAGATTCCCTTTTACAAAAATTATTTCCACCAGTTAACAAGACAAGCTAGCTAGCTAACCCACCAAGCTTTGCTTCCTTTTTATCTATTATAGGGACACCACTATATGCATCGTGCTTGTTTCCTTTTCATGTTTGGTGCATTATGGGCCATATCTAACATTCTTTTTATCACTTGAATTTTTATGTGACTGACTTCAGCAACTATTGTATGTTTTTTCCTTTTCCCAAAAGATCTTTTTTGGTGGACGATGAGAGATGCAAAGAAAGCGATGTTGGTGAGGTTCAATCCGAAGACGAACTTTTACATTCGAATAGTAAAATACGATCTCAGATTGAGCCGCGCCAATATCACTTCAGATTTACTTCTAAACGCGAGCTCTTCCTCTTATTATTATTTTTCAAGGATTTCGTACAAAGGTAAGATAGTTTTTCGAGTAAATCATCATTTCGCCTTCTCTATACTTGGCCCAGTTGACTTATATTTGCATATGTTACTTTTATTACAAGGTTTCTTTTGCAATTTCTTGTTCTTTTTTAATAAGCTATGACTGATCTAAGTATGTTTTGGTCCATACTAAATGAATTATTCAATGTTTTTAGTTTTGAATAGTTAAGTAATATATCAATTACATTGTATATTTCACATGAAATATGAGTTTAATTTTGTTATGTGCTTTTGTTTAGTAGAAACATGAACTTGGTCCAATCAGTCTTCAAGTATGAAAATAAAATGTTAGGTTCGTGTTTCTTTATACACGGTGTAGTAAGTGTATTCGAGAATGAATTACAAACACGTAATATTTATAAATAAAAGTGGACGCGACCGAGATAACATTACATGGCGTGCGATCATGGTTTTTTCTAAGGGTTTTTATTGGTTTAGCTGAAATTTATTTTGGTTAGCTGATAAGATGGAATGTCTTCTTTGCAAAATCAAACACTTTTGTTCAGTACAGTTACTTCTTGATCGGTAGCTATGCTCGGTGTCTGAAGTTGATAATGAACAGTCTAATGGTACATCGTATTAATGAAATAGCAAAGGACTTTTTTGGATGTTGTATTAGTCAAATACACAAGGTTTCTCTGGGATGTTATATTTTGTCTTATGTGATTCTAGTTAGAGATTGAAACTCACCAGAGAGAAGAAACATTTTGTAGTTTTTGTATCTTGTATTCAGTTGACCTGTCAACAATTTACAAGTATACTATATACAGAGAGAAGTATTGAGTTTGTTAGCTTGTAACAAACTTTGTAATTCAGCATGGGACTTATTAACTAAGTTATTCAATCACTATACAATACATTAATTAGTGTTGTATTTCCTTTAGACTTGGGTTTGCCGTCCATCCACCATAATGACGGATCCACAGCTTAGATGCCCATCAACACTCTTAGGTATAGTTCGGGCTGTCTTTTTCATTCGTTGTTGTAATAATTCGGTTAGCTCACACCAATACGGTGTTGTATGGAACAAAATCGATATAGACAATAGAAAATAATAGGATAAAACAATAATAATCAATAACACAAATTAAACCTGTAATTGAGAACAATATAAATATTTGTTTACCAAGTTTACTGGCCTACACATGGAGAGAGAGCAGCTCTCCAACTCACTATCTCCATAAAGTATTTTACAAGATATTTTCTCAAATAAATTACAAAAATAAGTCTTTTTTATTACTCTATTTACTTTTTTTTCTCTTTCAAGACTTTGTTTCAAGATTACGACTACTTAGTTCTTTAATCATATTTTCTTCGAACCATAACAGAGCAATTATAATGCTAGTTTTTTTTTTATCTAATAACAAAATCAGTTACTTCTTACAAGAATTGGTTAATTCTGTTGTAAGTAATTCTTTCACAACTTACCAGGTATTTCGTATTTAGGACATTCGTCTAAAAGACCCTTGACTAGAAGATTCTCGTCTAGAAGACCCTGCCTTATCTAAAAGACCCTCGTCTAGAAGAACCTCGGCGCCAGTACTAATAGCTTCTCCTCGTAAACCTTTGTGTAATCCAGCTCCCAACAACATACATCCCACCTGTTCTAACAAGGTCATGCTCATTCTTTCTGCAAGTCCATTTTTTTGCGGTGTGTATGCAATTTTCTATGCCTCTATATACCTTTATTCGCGAAAAAACTCATTAAACTGCTATAAAACAAACTACATGTCATTTTAACTTCTCAAAACTTTTCGTTTAATTCCTATTTAATTTTCTACAAGAGTATGTCATTCTTTATTTTTTTTAAGTGTTACTTTTATTCTTAATGACATGCACCCATACTCGTCTTGAGTAATAATTAATCATGCTAAGAAAATATGAATTCCCACCATCACTAAAGAAATACGATGGACCTCAAAGGTCCAAGTGAACATGATTAAATGGCCTACTAGACTTTTTCGGTCCAACTCTAAACTTCACATTGTGTTATTTTCCTAGTTTGTAGTTATCGCAAAACTCTACTTTATTCAAATTTATTTTTCCTAGAAAATCTTGTTTAGATAATTCAATTAAACCTCTTTCACTGACATGACTCGACATCAAATGCCATATTTTAGTTATATATATAGTTTCTACACTAGTTGCTAATGCACTAGAAATAATTATGAAACCTTTTATAATATATAAACTATTTATTTTAGACCCTTTGTGATGCAATAGATTTTTGAAATGAAACAATGATTGATGAAACCATGATATAAGGGTAACATGATAGATAAAAGCATATCTATGGTTTCAAATACTCAAACTCTTTTCAGTGATAAAAATATATTATTCAACAAAAACTATTTAAAATTTCCGGTATATGGGACTTTATATAAGAGCTCCTCAAAAACCTGATTAAAATGCAAAGAAAGAAGATACACGTTTTAAAATAGAATAATCACATCTTACTATAGTTTGATTTTATTTTAATAATATAAAATATTAGAATAAAATTAAAAATGGTATTTATTTGGACTTTTGAGTTACATCACTTTGGCTATTACTATTGTACCATGTGATATTCTTATAACCCCACGTCAACTCTAAGGCAATATCCTAGATTATCAAACATACTAATATAAATTAAATTTACCTTAAGTTTGGGAATACACCTCATATCCTTCAAAATGAAATCAATATAATCAAATCTTTTGTGTCTGATATAACCCATACCTTGAACTATGCACGCTTTATTGTTACAACGACGTATAACGCCGCCTTATTTTAATTCCAAGATCATATGAGCATCCTGAGCCCATGACCTAACTTTTGTCAGGTTCCCAACTTACCGTTGTTAGTGCTCTTGCACTTTTATAACCTTTATCTTCACTTCTAAAAATTAGAGATGATAAACTACCATTGCCTCGTCAACGAGGACAGTCCTTCTTGAAATGATCGGGGTTGTGACAATGATAACATTTCAACTTTGAAATGTCACCACCAATATTTGACATAGATTTGAAACTGTGTCTTTTTCCCTTTCCTCTATATTTGTTCTCGCTTCTTCCCCTTGAGACATTCCAACCTTCTCCACCATTATTCTTAAACTTTTAAGCTTTAAATTTGTCGATTATATGATTTTCAAAGTTGATTGGATTTCATCTTAGGGTGATTGTGCCTTCTTTTCCATAAAGCATGATATATTTGAAACTCTCATATGACCAAGGAAAAGCACACATCAGGTGTAGGGCTTTATCCTCATCTTCTAAGTTCGTTAATGTTTGCCAAATCATCGATAATTTTGTTAAACTTCATTAACTGCTTTATTATCGACTTGGTCTCTACCATATAATACAAATATAGTTGTTGTTTCAAAAACTGCCATGAATTTTAGAGCATATAGAAATGCAGAAGTTTCTCTAGCTACTTCTCACAATACCTTGTCTTGAGGCACACAATAATAGCATTGATTGCTTTATCATTCTTCTCTATTTTATCTACGGCTGAAAGATGCATTGGTATATGTGTTTCTCCATTTAACGCATCTACACATATCGGTTAGATTCTAATTTCCTTCCTCTTTACCTACCACAACCTAAATTCGTTACTTCCTGTGAACTTCTTAATTTTGAGCCCATGGTTCTTGATTTAATTTATCATGGCCCCTCGTTGGACGCCCATTATTGTGATAATTTGGTTAACTCACACCAATACCTTGATATACGGAGAAAATCCAAAATAGGAAACCAAAAATAATAGAATACAACAATAATAATTAAGAACAAAAATTAAAATTGTAAAAAAGAAAACAACACAAATACTTGTTTATCCAGTTTAGTCAAATCAACCTACATATGGGAGATAGATAAACTCTCTAATTCACTATCGTCACAAAGTATTTCACAAGAGATTCTCTCAAATGAGTTAAAATAATACGTATTTCTCCTTACTTTACTCATTTCATTTGTTTCTGTTTTAAGATTTGTTTTCAAGATTATGACTACTTAGTTTTTTAACCATATTTTCTTTAAGGAATAAAGGACTATTTATAATTTTATACTTTTTATCTTACAAAAATAAATTAACTATTAAAAGAATTGGTTAATTATGTTACAACTAATTCTTTCACAAATGATCAGGTACTTCATCTTAGGGACCCTTGGCTAAAAGACCCACGTCTAGAAGACCCTCGTCTAGAATACCCTACCTCATCTAAAAGACCCCCGTATAGAAG
Source organism: Limnanthes douglasii subsp. nivea (assembly GCA_036936605.1). NCBI lineage: Eukaryota > Viridiplantae > Streptophyta > Magnoliopsida > Brassicales > Limnanthaceae > Limnanthes > Limnanthes douglasii. Next base: position 44,077,355 of record JAUPFV010000004.1, read on the forward strand.
ACCTTTGGCTAGAATATTCTCATCTAAAAGACCATACCTCATCTAACAGACCCTCGTCTAGAAGAACATTAGGTAAGAAAGCCTCAGCTAAAATACCATGCCTCGTCTAAAAGTTCTAAGGCAAAACCAACATTCCTCAAACCACCTCTCCTTACTACCATTACATTCTTCTTGTTCTTCTAAAACTTTCTTCAAAATAACACTTCTATTCTTTATCTTCACATCCTCTCACAAACTAGATGGAGAGAAACGAAGCCTTAGTTTGTCCTACAAGAACCTAATTCCAAAGTGAGTGAGCGGCTTAGTAAATTTATGAATGGTATGATCATATGATGGTATGCATCATATTTCAAGATTATAGCGCATGAACTGATCTCTGATTAACTACACATCAATTTTGATATGCTTAGTTCTGGCATAGAAGACTAGATTTGAGGCAAGTGATGCATCCCCTAAGTTTTCGCATCGAATAACTGGGCTAAAGAAAGTTGAATTCAAAGTTTCTGAAGAACATATTGAAGCCACATTACTTCAACAGTTAGGTTGGTCAAATCTAAATATTATGACTCTATGTAAGCCACATTACTTCAACAGTTAGGTTGGTCAAATCTAAATATTATGACTCTATGTTAGACCTGACAACAAATTTTTGTTTTAATACTAAAATCTCCAAAAACTACGCAAGAACCTCCACAGATCTCCGATCATCAGGAGAGCTCGCCTAATAGGTGTTAGAGAAGCCCATGAGATACATGTGAGCAGATGGATTTATGTGTAATCCAAGGCCTTTCGACACAAATAAGTACCTCAATACACATTTGACACCCAATAAATGCACATTAGTAAAACTTTAATAATTTAAACGATTCATTAAGTAAAAAGAAGATATCGTGTCTTATATACAGCAAATACTGGAAAAAGCCTTAAAATTTTCAAATATGGTAAATGATCAAGATACATGATATTATCAAGAAGATAATGAAGTTGACCAATATCCATCGGAGTGGGACATGATTTGGAGGAATTTATTCCACGAGAGGTAAAAAGGTTTTATGTGTACCTTTTTTGAGTTAAAGCAGAGTCCATTGCAACCTTTATTTTGAGAAATAAATGAACGTTGCTCGTATTATTAAGTGAGAAAAATGCACTACCTTGTTTAGTTTGAATACAAATAATTGTCACTTTTAGACATTTGAAACCCTCAAATGACCAATACTCGTTCACCTTAGAATATTAGGCACGGGGTGCATACTTTAGGCCATAAATTTCTTGTTTAGCTTGCCCTCATTATGTGATCTCATGAAGTCAACAAACCCTTAAGGTTGGGCCATATACTCTGTCTTACTCAAAGAACTATTTAGGAAACCATTATTGATATCAAGTTGACAAACTGTCCAATTCTTTGACACATCAATACTTATTATTAGCCTTATGGTAGAAGCCTTGAAAAAATGGCTAAATTTATCATCAAAGTCAATCTCTAGACACTGGTGAAAATATTTATCAAAGAAAAGAGCTTTATACCTCTAAATTGACCCATTAACAACGTGTTTAATCTTGTAGCTTAGAAGTAACCTAGTTTATAGCATGTAACTAAGGTGTCAAGGTCCAAGTATTATTGGACTACAAAGCTTTAAACTCTGTGTTTATTGCACCTAATGAGTTAGAGTCAGCCACCACTTCTTTGAAAGTAGTTGGATCTCTAGGTAGACCTTTAGAAGTTGTTATAAGTTTAGCAAAGCTATTTTTGGATTCTGACATACAAAAGTTTCCTCTAGCATTCATAGGATTGAAATTAATTATAGGTAGTGAGTCTGACCTAGATAATATTGGAACTAAGTAAGTAGGTATGGCATGGTCAATGTGAAATTTGAGTAAATTAGATGTAATATCTTGCATTAAATGTATAATAGCTTGAGAAAAAATAAAAGGTTGTGATGAGTAGGTTGGTTTATCAAAGTCTGATAAATAATATGTGCTTGTGCTTGTGTCTGTGATGCATGAAAAAAAGTTAAAGAACAATGAACAGAGGGGGAGAAGGTGATAACGTATTTGGCAAGATATCATGATATGATCCAGGTAAGCTTCTCTCTAAAGTAATCTGAATCAAAGTGCATTGCATTAAGTCACTACACTTAGAATCAAGACTAGGAAAGCTACTAAACCATGAAGAACTTAGACTAGACATTGAGGACTGATTTGGAGTAGGTTGTAGGAATTATTTGGCACAATGAAACTTTAACTCATTAAACAAAAGATGCATATAAATGTAAACCTTACCATATGGTGCTAAATACTTATAACCTTTATGAACAATAGAGTAGTCTAGAATGAATACTTGAAATAATGATATTGAAACTTATGTTTTTTAAATGGTCTTCAACAAGGATAGCCAGCACACATAAATAGTCATAGAAAAGAGTAATTAGGTTGTTGGAAATAGAGATTTTCATAGGGATATTTGTATTGCAGTATAATAGTAAGGAGGCTATTTATGAGATAAACTGCACTAGTAAAAGCATCGAACTAGTAAGAAAAATGTAGTTGAGACTAAGCCAAAAGTGTAAGATTAGTCTCAATTGCTGGACCAAGAGATTGAGCCAAAAATGTAAGACTAGTCTCTCTCCCGGACAATTTTGGGTAGAATAATAAGGATATGAATGCCTTAGTGGTATTCTAGACTGAGTGGAATGTTAAACAAAAGTCTCATATTCACCACCACCATCAATGTACAATATTCTGGGTTTTTTTTTCAAAAATTATCTTAATCATTCTTTGAAACTCTATAAAGGTTTTTAATCCATCACTTTTATTTTTCAATTGATAAATCCATGATAACCTTGAAAAAATCATCTAAAAATAAGATGTAATATTTGAAACCAGTTTTGGTTACCACTTTGTGACTTACTCTCCCCTATTTTTGAATTGTTATTGGTAGCTATTAGTGACATTTTCCATATCAGATTGTTGACTAGATAGTTGATCCAATCTACTTTCAAAATTCAGTAATGAAATTCGTAGATCAACCCAATTTCTAATGTTATTTTCAACTAGATTTAAGATTATAAGAGTGTAGTCTGAGTTTAGGCCAACAAGGGATCATGAGACTAAGTCAACAATGGTGATAGTGCGACATACTAATACCAAGTTATCAACAATAGATTTCATCTTGGCCAAGTAATCCTCCATTGCATGTCCTTCCTTTCTAGTTCTATGAAACTCACTATTACAGTAAATGACCCTGGCTCTAGTTTATAAGCCAGAGAGCCTATTAAGGAATCTTACAATTCCTAAACAAACTCTTGGTCTAGCAATTGAGCTATTATTTTATAGGATATAGTGGTAAGCAATCAACCTAACAAGAGTTGGTCTCTAGATTACCACTTATCATATGCATAATTTTGAATCATGTCACCAACAAAGTACGAGACAACCATTGGGGGATAGAATGGTTCACGTGAGACGTAGCCAAACATACGGGTTCTTTTGATGATTAGAATAATTCCAAAGTATGAAAATAATTTTGTCTAGCTTCATTATACTGTTGTTTTTACATATTTGAGTAATTTGTGACTTATTGTTTATATTTATGTCAGGTTTGCTAACCTGAAGCAGTAATGTCAGATCTTAGGGCTGGAGAGGTAGCACTAGCCATGGATTTGGCTATATTACCAAGCTATATATTGAAACTAAGCATGGAGAAGCTAAAATATTTTGTAATTTCTGTATCTTGTACTCAGTTAACTTCTAAACAATTTACCAGCATATAATATATAGAGTAGTATTAAGTTTCTTTTATCTTGTACCAAATTTTATATATCCAACTTATTAACTAGCTTATTCAATCACTATACAATACATTAGTTAATTTTGTATTTTCTTGAAATCTTGCATTCTATGAACCAAAATGAACCCATCCATACCTTAGAATCCCAATATGACTTAGGAAAGAAACACTCTTAGGTTAGGTCGAGTTGCTTATTCTTTTTTCTCATAACATCATCTTCCTCAAGCCCATGCTCTTCACTGTCATTACCCTATTATTCTCCTTCTAGAATTTACTTCAAAACAAAACTTTTATTCTTTATATTGGCAATTCTATCATTGTAACATTAAAATTTGGCATAAGTAATGTAGGTATATGCACAAAACAAATATTTATTTTTCGAACTTGTGGTAACCTAGTTCTTTTGATACTTTTTCTTACACTAAAGCCAACACTTGTTTTCTACAATGCAGATTTTTAGTTAGCAGTTATAAGATTCATATGTTGTAAAGATGGTTTCCAAATAGTATACATTTTGAATTTTGAACTCAAACTTAAGAAACCGTATAATTTGAAAGTATTCATAAAATTTCGTAAGGTTTAAAATCATGCATTCTTAAAATTTTAAAATAATATTTCAAAACCAAAAAACCAATTTAGAGATAGAAAAATTTCTTTCGACACAAAATCATAAAAAAGTTTATCAGAATTACCATCATTTGGAAACTATAATGTAATCACATGATCTACTTAGAAAAATTATAATCCAATTACATCATCAACTTTTCAATCAAATAAATTCTTAAAAAATGAAATCTTTCACTTCCTCTAAATATTTTATTACTATGGCACTAGGAATACTTGTAATATATGGTATTAAGTCTTTACAGAAATCAAATTTTCAACAAGTGGTATCAGGCAAGAGTATGTTTTTGGAACTTTTTATTCGAAATTCTATTGTGAAACATGTTGAAATTTGAAATTTCTAAAATATACATAGTTCGATTAATTATTGCTTTTATTGATATGTATCAAGGATAAGAAAAATGAAATTTATAATTGAGTATAGAGGTTTTGAGTTTCAAACCTCAAAATTAAAAAAAAAAAAGTGAAATTATATAGTTTTAGATAGTTTGTGCGACATCATCATCACGACAAAAAACCAGAGCAACAACGATATTATAACCACATGTCACAAAATTTATCATGATAAACAAATTATCAGCATGTTTAAACGACGTAAAAAACTTCGAGTACATGTCTTGGGTATAGTTTTGTGATAACATGTTTTCATCATTACGGTGAGGGTTGGCATCGCTAAGGCAACTGACATATATTAACCTGATAAAGTCATAATTGTTCATCTTACCGAGCCCTTTTTTTTGGAGTCGTGAATATGTAATTGGTATAAACATAAGAAAGTGTACTCGACACGACAGCATATATGTGTGATTTTGAGTTTGATTCTATTTTTTATGAATATAGAAACTTAAAAATAAACGATTAGATTTGAATACATTTTTATCTGTATGATATAATTTAATGAGATTAGCATCTTTAGATTTGTCTGAAATCGGAAAAATGATTAAATATCACATAAATAACAAATCATATTTATATTTGTGACCTGTTTTATTTTTTATTTGCGATAAGTTTATGATTAATAATGTTACATGATTCTGTCAATGGAAAAGAATGTTAATTTTTGGTATAAATTAGTCATAAAAACAAAATTATTGTTATGTGTTGTTTTATTCGGCCAACGTATGTGTTTATAACTCAATATGTAACATAACTCTCATATTTGATTGGATTAAATTTAAAAAATGAAAATAGATCTTATATTTTATTTAATGTGTCATAATTATATCTTAATATTAAGGGTTAAAAACTCACATATTTTACTAAAATAAATTCTCATTCGGAAAAGAAAACATTTCAGACATGAAAATAATCTAATCGGTTGAGTATGAAAATAACAAACAAGTATACCATTAGCATTTTATGGTGTAGTTTAAAAAAACATAAAATCACTAATTCAATATTTTTTCTCGAAGATGTAAATAATTGTTTTTCCACTAATAATAAGGTAGTTTTTTCTTATTTAGTCGACTTTCATTAAATATTACGATATAAAGATTATAAGAAAACATATCCTAGAATTTTCAAGCATTGCTTAAAAAATTGAAAGCAATTAAGATTGAACTTTCGAATAATGTAGTTTTGAATTTCGTGTTTTATCATTTTCGAGGTTCATAACAATTTTGAGATATTTAATAATTTTTAGTGCAAGAAATTTTCTCTCAATCAGGTTAATTCTCAAGTTACACTTGTAAAATAAACTTGGATCCCAACGCCCTAAAACATATATAAAGGATTCTTAACCAGAAAACCCAAAAACTAAAGAATAAATATTTAAATACACAAGCATTCGGTCTAGGTACATTAAATGTAAGGGTTCATCCGATAAAATCGTTGTATATTTTCTAAAAAATCACGATATTCGTTTAAAAGAATAAAAACTACAGAACTTACAAAAAAAACTATATATATATATATATAATTTAGTTTTGGTGTCTAAAAACAATAGGTTGATAGAATGGCAACCATTCATTTTCATGATTACTTATAGGACACCATAAAAATCTAAATCCACGATATTGTTTAAATATCCATCGATAATTTTGTGTTTAGTTTTAGATATTTTCTACTTTATTTTATTGTATTATAGCTGACGTGATTTGTATTTAAAATATGTTTACGAAAAAATAATAATGTATGATAACTTGTATTACCAAATATTGTTATGAATCACAATAAATATTATGATAATAAATATAACCAGGAAAAAATAGTAATAATGATTTTTTGGTATTTTTTTTTGCACAAACAAAAAACCATATTTTTAAAATTACAATTGAAAATATTATTGTTAAATATTTATTAAGTTTCCTAGATTATTCTGATTTAATAACTTCATCGGTTGTATCAAGGAAAACACATGAAATTGAAAATTTTGGATGCATATAAAACAAAACAAAAGTTGGAGAATAGATTGTTCTGTATATTTGCATATAGATGACAATATTATGAAAACGTAAGTGACATTATATATATATATATATATATATATATATATATATATATATATAAATTAGTGGTCATTGCTTAGTTAAACGATTTTAAGTCCGGTGCTGAAAAACAACTTGGTAAAAATATCAAGTGTGTCAAATTTGATCGTAGTGGTGAATACTACCACAGATATGACGGTTCAAGTAAATAAAAATGTGAACCATTTGGAAAGCTCTTAAAAAAGTGGGAAATAGTTTCTTAGGATATATTTTATGGTTCTTATAACATGAATTACATAAATGAGAGATAAAATCGTACATTAAAAGATGTCATAAAAATTCTGAGAACCTTTAGAAATTATCTAAAAATATGTAATATTTTAAACTAATTTTGGTTGAGATTGGAGCAAGCCCCCAAAAGTCTGTATGAATAAGATATAATACACTAGTTATATGAGAATCAACCTTAGGATAAGGCACTCTGTTAGATTTTATAAGGTGACAATAATAACAAAAGATAGATTTTTTATTACTATCATTTTTTAATATTACATTATCTTATATTTTTAGATAAAACTTGAAATGAAGGATGACCTACCTCATATGCAAACCCTCTATTTTTTACATAAAATTCATATTACCTATACCAGATTCCTGAAACTTATGTGGTTTCTTAATGTAATAGATTCTTTCTATAGATCTTCATGTTAAAGGAGTCATCCATGTGTCCAAATCCTTAACAAAACAAAAATCTGTAAAAAATTCAACATATATGGGTTGATGTCAACTTAGAAATCAGAAAGTAGATTTTAGGAAATGGTTGGAATATGTAAAATGTTTTTATGAGCTAACTGTTCTTATCAACTATAGAAATGTTTGAGTTACCAGCTTTTTTTAATAAGAAGTTATGACCATTCATAGCTTTGGCAGAGACCTTACCTCCACTATCAAACCTTTGGCTTATTAAGCTTGGTTTATGAGTAACATGGCGTGTTGGTCCAGAATTAACATACCGTGTTTCATTGTTGTTTGGCTCTCGATTCACCAAAACGGCACTTGAATTTGACTGACTTGTGTTTTGTTGTTGTTGGTCACCAGGTATGGTGCCCATAGCATTTGGATCATCCTTAATAGGTTGTATTTGTATGACCAAACTTTCCACAAATTGGGAAAATTAGTTTATTTGGAGAATATTTACTTCTACAACCCTGTAAGTATTATTATTACTTCATCTATTATTATACTGATTCTTTCATCTGTTTCTATGACCCTAGCCTCTAAGATAGGTGATTTGGCCTTATTTATTAGGGTTACCACCTTGTGACTTATTTCCCATATGTTTGGATTTTTATTGGTAGTTGTTAGTAAGATTAGACATATCATATTGTAAACTAGATAGTTGATCCAATCTACTTTCAAAACTAAATAGTAAAATTTGTAGATCAACCTAATTTATAATGTCCTTTTCTACTAGACTCGCGACTATAGGAGTGTATTCTGAGTCTAGGCCAACAATTACTTGTGATACTAAGTCATAAATAGTGATAGTGCAACCTGCTAATATCAAGTTATCAATAATAGATTTCATTTTGACCAAGTAATCCTCCATGGTCTGTCCATTACTTGTCATTCCTTTCTAATTCTCTGAAACTCACTATTATAGCAAGTGACTCTGGTTATATTTTATGAGCCAGATATCCTTGTTAAGGCATCTTACAATTCTTTAGGAGACTCTTGTTCGAGCAACTAAGATATTATTTCAGGGGATATGGTGGTGAACAACCACCCTGGCAAGAGTTTTTCTCTAGAATAACACTCATCATATGTAGAATTTTGAATCATATTACTAACAATTCAGATGCAACAATTTGGGATAAAGTGATTCACCTGAGATTCACCATTTGATGATTAGAATAATAATAATAATAATAGATTTCCAAAGTAGAAAATTAGTTATTTCCAGCTTCATTATGTTATTGTTGTTACGTATTTGAGTAATTTGTGACTTGCTGTTCATATTCATGTCAAGTTGAAGATAAAATCGTGTATTAGAAGATATGATAATAAGGAGGAAAGAATATCATAACAAATGTTTATATTAAAGAATAATCCTTAAGGATTCATGAAGGTTTTCACGATGACGCTTCAGTTTCAAATAATTTAGTTTTAATACCAATCAGTTCACCTTCGTCAGAATATATGTATAATAAGCGTGATTAATGTCATCTACCTTGGGTACGATTCAAGATGAAGAAACTAAGTTTATTCAACTGACCCAATTTGTTTTAAGAAAATCAAACTCTACTTCCTTAAAAGTGAAAACCGATTATAATTGTGCACTTTTATGAATGCCAAGTAGATAGATAAGAAGGCAAACATCTTAAAATTATGTAGTGTATCTTGACAAATACATAGATTTTAGTAGTGTAATAGAATCAATCCCCAAATTTTCTGTGAAGTCATGCAAATTTTATGATTCTTAGTTGATGATTAACACAATGGACAAAGAGTAAAATTGATTCAGATTAACGTGGTTTTAGTGCTTGTTATTTTACTTGAAGGAAAAAAAAAATCAATTGTTCGTAAATAGATTCTCAAAACCCTCGGATATTAAGGGCAATATGGAAAAGCATAAAATTAGACTTGTAGAAAATATGTTATTCATTTTTAAGGGATTGATTTTAAAGAGACCTTTCTTTGGGTTTATTAAAATAATTGTTTCAGAAAATCATGCAATTAGTTGTATATCTTTACCAAGAGCTTTATGTGAATACCTTTTTTATTAATAATTAAATCAAGAAAATAATATATATATATATATATATATAAAGAAACCTAAATTTTTGGTATCCGATGTTCCAAAATCAATGATGTGCAAACTAAATACATTCATTAAAGATTTAAACAAGCTTCTCATGACTGGTACCATAAATTTCTCAAAGTCATTATCTTATTTGGTTTTATATAAATTTGGTAGGCAATTCTGTGCATACAAAATTTAGTGCGAGTGAGTTCATATTTTTAGTGTTTTATGTCGATGGCATATTATTAGCCACGAATGATAAAGATTTTTTATATGGTACTAAGAAATTATTTTATAGAAATTCGATATGAAAGTTCTTGTGACACATCTAATGTGCTAAGAATCCAAATTTATTATGATCGACCTCATAAAATTTTAGGTTTATAAAAAAATCAATACATTAAAATAATGCTACAACATTACACACAAAGGCAGATTTAGAGAGTAGCCAAATATGTCATGGCATACAAAAAAATCATCCCTTTTGATTTTTTATTGTGCCTCCAAAACCTTTTTGTGCTCCAAACCTGCTACAAGCCTCCAACCTCAAATTGTGGACCCTTCTTGATAAGCAGAATCCAAAATTAAAACACTATTTGAAATCAGATCCATTATTTAAATCAAAATTCAATCATTCTTTGGTAAGTTATTTTAAACTTTTATCGGGTATTTTTTGTTTGTACTAATTTATATTAATACATATTTTCTTGCATACATCTATCTTACTCAAATTTTCATTATTCTTATATTTTTTTTGTCGTATCTAATATACTACACTTGTTTATCTCTTTTTCAGAACCCCAATAATGAATTAATTTGAATATTTTCTTTTATTTTAGAGTCTTTTTATACATTTTATCGTCAAATGGTTTCTAATTAAGTATACTGGCCCATCAAGAATCTTTTATTCAAGAGTGTTAATTATAAAACACATTATCTACTAGTATACAAGCATATGTTTTGAATTTTAAATGTGAAGTCGTTCATATATCTAATAGACTAATATCCATTGTCTTTTGTAGTTGGTTAATTTATGTAGATTTTGGCATATGATATTTTTTTAACAATTTAAATTGTTTTTTAAGAAATATAATATGTATATCTATATATATAACACTTTTTGCTTGACGCATCACTATAAAAACTAAAGATTAAACGAAAATAATAAAAAAATATTTTGTGTAAGTTTATATCCATTTTTCTTATGATCGTGTATGCTTTCTTCTCATGAGTAGTGTGTAGGATATCCGCTTCGATTCGGTTTATATTTTTTTTAGAACGACTTTTGAATCATAATTGTAGTCTTATTTGTCTCATAAGCAGGTTGTAGAATTCATCGATTGTGTGATGGATGCTCGAATTGATCTACATAATTAGTAGGTTTATATATATATCCTCTTTATCTTAAGATTGTAGTTTTTGTGTTTTCTTCTTTTAGAGTAGATGAATTCTTACATATGAATAGTTTAAGAAGTTCAGCATTGCTTTTCTTGCCAAACTCTGTATTTTATTAACCTTTTTTTATTTGTGTACACCTCTTAGTATGAAATTATGGCTTTTCTCATGTATGTGAACTAATTCCTTGATAAATATGATATGCTAAGTATGGACGTTTTATTGTTTTCATTCTCTATTGTAGATCATGGATCATCAAACGCAAGTTTACAATTACAAAGGCTCCTTTATTTAAATCATATATATTTTTATATGATAGACTTCATCAACAAGTAAACGAGACATTTATTTTGACAAAATCTTAGAAAATTATTTAACCATCTTAGTTTTTATGCTCAAAAGTTATTTGGATATATTCGGATATGTAAGTTTATAATGGAACATAAGAGATTAGAAGAGTCTAGATATTTCATTAGTTCTAGGTATGTTGGATAGATACATAAGTAACTTGAGGATAAAATATTAAAAAGAAGTCAAAAGAGTTCTCTAGTATATACAACAAAAAAAAGTTACATGTTGACGTGTAGAAAGTCCGATAAGTGGAGACCATAATATATTTTGAATTAGTTTTGCTGGATATGTAACTATTTTTTGTTCAACTTCAGGAATTATAATCTTTCTCGTCGCATGTACGATTTCATTGAAATGTATAAAATAAACACTTATTGTATCTTCCACAATATCAACTAAATTTTTTGTATGTTTCAAAATATTCAATCAGATACTTTGGTTACATAACTTTGTCATAAGACTGTAAATTGTAAAAGAAATAGATCATTCGATCAACTTATGAAAATTGTAGTTTAATATTCAAGCAATAAGAAGAGCTCGATCAACTCCAAGCCTGTAGGTTTCAAGTCATTGCATGTTAAAGAGATTTCAAAGTTGTTAGCTTATTGTAGAGCACATCAGAACAAACTATACGTTAAATGATCTTCTTACTAATGATTTGATGTTCAAATATTCCATGTAGACACAATCAATATGGATGTTGTTTGTTTATAGAATTATTAGTTTTAGTAAGAGTTTGTATTTAGTAATGATATATGTTTGTACTATATTATTTATATACAATTTAGTTTATAAATGCAACCATATATTGTTATTTCAAATAACTTCTCGTACTCTTTTATAAGTTGATATTTATTTAACAAAGGTCACTTCAGAATATATATATATATATATATATATATATATATATATATATATATATATATATATATAATTACATGTTATATTATTCTTATGATACGCACCATGATAGATCTATGTAATTAATTATTTTAATATGGTGATTACCGATGTGTCCATTTGTTCTTACCACAATAAAGATGAAGTTAGTTATATATTTATAATATTTATGTACAAGATAATTCAGTTTATCTATCTTAATGATAAAAATTTAGAGCGTTCTTTCAATAAATGCATCATATAACAACATATGTTGATTAAAGAGCGAGATTATTAGAATTTTTACGATTTGGATTGATCTAACGTGCTAAATGATGCATTAGACTATCATCATTATTAATCCGATTACAATTAATCAAATATTAAAAAGCATGGAGATATATAATAACTACACCATAATAATGATATGGACACCAAGTTTATTAATGATACTATAGAAATGATAATTTAACATAAGATGGTTTTCAAACATCATGTGATCTTTTTATAGTGTCACTTTATCCCTCTCCCTCAATTTTATTTCCACCTCCAAATAATAAATAACCGCATATTTATGATTTCCCCCTCCACCAACACAAATATCTACCCTTCTTTCATTTAACTTAACCTAAAATTAGTACTTTGTCTTCGTACAACAACAAAATATTAGTCTCTTCATTGTTTTCTACTTTTCACAATTTTCAAACTCCAGCAACCATCAAACAAAACGTTGACGACCAACAATAAACAAAAATCCGAAAACCAAGGTTTTTTATTTAATGAACTTTGTTGTCGATTAATACGATCTTGAAGAGGTAATCATTTTCATGTTCGATTTTGTACACTAATTAATATTGTTGTCTTTTGTTCTTTTTTCAACGATTGATTGATGCTTTTAAACCTATAAAAATCCCCTTCATTCTAACGATTAATTTTTGTAATAAAATATACACAAATTAAAGGTAATAAATCTGTTTTCTAGAAGCAATTGTTATAATATTAAAATAGCAGAAAAAACTAAACTTGGATAAAGGATTTATTTCTCATATATAAGGTGTACTCATATATAAGGTGTACGAAAAATAAATGACATTTTACGAAGGATGTAGTTTCGAAAAAAATTCGAAATGAATATCTTATAGCTATTACAAGAGTTACAATTTAAATTTTAATTTGAAAAGCAAAACAATATACTATTTGTTACAGAAATCAATAGTATTCGAACAAGTTTTGACTTTGTGTGAAACATTTTATCTGGCCAAAACTTAATACACAACAAAATATTTTACGTTGTTTGGATCGTGAAGAAAACCTACTTCCAGGGTAACATACACATATTTTATATATATGAGGTTACAAGAAGACTCACTTCAATACTACATACTCAACCACTCATACTTTGATGCAAAGCACTCGCTTCCTACACAAATAACTATAGATCTTAGAGTAACTTCAAGTATTAATCTTCTACCTCTCTACACTCTCTAAAATAAAGACAAGAAAAAACAATTCTCTCTCTAGAAAATTCTTCAAGTCATGTCATTCCACAAGGCTTCAATCTTATTTTCATTTCATATAGACTCAATAATGTAGAGCATAGCAAAACATGCTCACAATAGCATTTGGCAAGTACAAAACTTATCTAGCCAAATAAGGAAATATCTCTAGCATACTGACACGAGTACAATTGTCGGGTAGGGCAACATTTGCTGACGTACGGTTGTCGACTAGACCATGCTTGTACTATTGGTCTCTTTTTTATATTAAAGTTTCCAATTAAGCTTCTTAATCAAAGGCTTATATATTTAATCAAATTCCAATGTTTCTCATACAAGTGATCATACTCATCTCATGAATATAGATGAAAGTCTTCGACAACCAGTTACTGCACCTTCGGCGCTACAATAACAAATATACGTGTCTTCTGATATGCTCAACCCTTCTAACAAACTTCTTTGCACTTAAGTATTTAGTTGAGCCTTCAGCCATATAGAGAGTTATTTGTCCCAGCTCATTAAGTTTCAGCTTATTCACAGCTTCGGGCTTTAAGATCCGACTAAACTGCACCAATCACATTTGTTTCCACACTTAGTTCTAGTCTTTAAGATTAGTTCCACATTTTGCAGTTAGTTCCAGCTTCAGCCTTTAGTTCTAGCCTTCAATGCATAGTCGCAGCTTCAACATACAACTTCATCTGTAAGTTTTAGTATTCAGCATTAACTTACGCTACAATTAAGTCGCAGCTTCAACACCAAATTACATCATTCTACACTAAGTCACGACATTTGAAAATAATCATGTCACAATCACTTTAAACCTATACTTGATAATACTCAACCAATATAATAGTTCAACATAAATATATTAATTAATTGTTAATTCATGACAGTGTCGTTTGCGTGTCAACGACTACTAAACATACACCGCAAACAATTTTACGTACTAATCACACGCCATTATTAACAAACAACCAGTCCCGCTAGCTGCTGGTACTCAACCTTGTACGTCACTGAAACTAACTTGATTACCAAAACAACCTTAATGTAAATAAAAAAAAATCAAAAAATTTATTTTAGTTAGTTTTTTAAAATTAAAAATCGGTTTTTGTGTATTTTTTTAGAATATCAAGCATGGTCACTCCTTTAACGTGATCTCTTTTTATATTATTTTTTAATTTTTTTAATATCAATTGTATAATAAATTAAATAAAAAAAATTTGTTGTGTAATTTTTTATTTATATTTATAATTTCAAAACTGAATATATTTTGTTTTAGCATATAACTCTGTGTATATATCAAAGTTTGATAAAATAAAAATAAAATACAATGTATCTTCATGAAAGTGTGAGATTTTATATATATATATATAGAAAAGAGTGGTTAAAGGGTTAGGTTATATCTTATTCTCATTTTATTAAATCTATCATTGGTAGAACTTATGCTGTTTTGTTGAGTCTCTCATAATTTTTGGATATTTTGACTCTTTATAAATATGATACAAACTCTTTTGTTAAATGTCTTATCATAAAACTATAAAAAAAATTAATTCAGCGACACTCTTTTTTAAAAAACTTTCAAGTGTCTAACAAAAGTTACAAGTTATTATCATCCAATATTGTAGTAATATATATATATTATTTGGGGGAGTTACTAGTAACCATATGCCTAAATTTTAAATTACCTATAACCATCTAGATTTTAAGTTTATTAAAAATCATAAGCAATATAAATTATTCCAACAATACCACTGAAAACACAAACATATACAACCTTCAACCATCGATTGTTTTATCCCTCAAACTCTATATTTTCAGACCCTAACTTAAAAAAAATTAAAAAAACTAATACATTTATATTAGAGACAAAAAAAATAAAATACATGAGTGAAATGTTCAAATGATTTTTAAGGTCAATTTCGTAACCAAATTGTTCCTAATTTCGCAGCTAAACAACAGTTTATTTTTCGCAACCAAATTATACGTCATTCCTCAAATGGATAACAATTTCCTTTTTCAGACTTAGTTCGCAATCAAATTGCACGTAATTCCAATATATATTTTTAAAAACAATTCACTAGAAAAATAAACATATTTTTGCAACAAAAAAAAGTTCGTTGTTTACACCCAAT
Source organism: Limnanthes douglasii subsp. nivea (assembly GCA_036936605.1). Taxonomy (NCBI): domain Eukaryota; kingdom Viridiplantae; phylum Streptophyta; class Magnoliopsida; order Brassicales; family Limnanthaceae; genus Limnanthes; species Limnanthes douglasii. The sequence continues at coordinate 44,093,248 of JAUPFV010000004.1, forward strand.
TAACACTTAATTTTCACAAAACAGGTTTTTATTTTGTTTTTTCACACAGTGAGACTTATTTAGCAACTGAAAATCTGTTAGGTGCGACCAAAGTCTCATATCCTATATCGGTAAAACATGGGAAGAAAGATCAGTGTATAGGTTAAGAATGCATCTTCATTAGTGTGAGACCTTTTGGAAGTGGACCAAAAGCAAACTTGTGCGGGTCAGTGGTCCCAAAGCATACAATATCATACTAGAGTGGAGATCGGTTGTTCCGTACTTATATACGGAGACAGGATATGCTGTACCCATGAGTGAAATGTTCAAATGATTTTTTAAGGCCAAATTCGTAACCAAATTATTCCTAACTTCGTAGATTTTCCGCAACCAAATTATACGTAATTTCTCAACTGGATAACAATTGATTTTTTCAGACTTAGTTCGCAATCAAATTGCACGTAATTCCAAAATATATTTTTAAAAACAATTCACTACAAAAATATACATATTTTTACAACTAAAAAAATTTCGTTGTTTACACCCAATTAACACTTATTTTTCACAAAACAGGTTTTTATTTTGTTTTTTCACACAATGAGACTTATTTAGCAACTGAAATCTTATTTTTGTAACTATTTTATTCTCATTTCTCACAACACATTTGCATGTATTTCTGCAACTAAGCAACAATTGTTTTTTCAACCAAATTACACGTAATTCCATAACTAAACAACATTTTTTTTGCAACCAAATTGTAGGTAATTCTATAACTAAAAACAATTGTTTTTTTTGCAACCCAATTACACGTAATTCCGCCACAACTAAACGATAATTCATTTTTGCAACCAATTACACTTAATTTTACAACTAAAAATCAAAAAATATACTTCATAGATCTAGTTTTGTTCATCCTAAAAAATCAATTGTATTTTGGGATATGTTTTTGGAGATGTGATTTTAAATATATGAAATTTTAAAAAAAAATATAAAAAACAAGAAAGCAAAAAAATGATTTGGGATATTTCAAACTATCAAATTGTCATCTAGTAATCATCAATAATTTTTTTATGTAAAAAAATATTGAATAAAAATATGCATCCAAATACCAAAAGCATACCCCGAAGAAATACGATCGATACGTGGATTATCTATAATTTATCGAATCTCAAAATTGTTATTATTCAATAAATTTGGTATTTGGTTGTTATTACATTACCTATCATATTTATTGATGGGAAATTATACCAAAGGTACCTACTCAACTATTTTATTGTCATCTAGTACCCAAGGTTTGATCAATTGTCACTTAATACTCAACTCAACTACCTAATTATCACAAAGTACCTAACTTTATTTTAATACCCTAACTACCCTCACCATTCATGAACAACCACGTAACCAAAAATTTTCTTTCCTACTTTTTCTTTTTATTTTATTTTTAAAACATCCGTATCTTTCGAACCAGAGCTTGAAAAAAATAAATGAAAGTACCATCACTTTTGTTTTTTAAAAATGAATAAAACTAGATCCATTGATGATATTTTTTTATTTTTTTTAAAAATAAAATTTCACCAGTAACAATTCGTATCATATCATGAAAATTGTTCAGGAAATCCTGAGAGTTGCAAACAATTCGCATCATATCATGAGAATTGTTCTGGAACCCCATAGTTGCAAACAATTCGCATCATATCATGAGAATTGTTCAGGAAACCCAGAGTTGCAAACAATTCGCATCATATCATGAGAATTGTTCAGAAAATCCTGAGAGTTGCAAACAATTCGCATCATATCATGAGAATTGTTCAGGAAACATAGAGTTGCAAACAATTCGCATCTTATCATGAGAATTGTTCAAGAATTCCTGAGAGTTGCAAACAATTCGCATCCTATCATGAGAATCGTTTAGAAAACCCAGAGTTGCAAACAATTCGCATCTTATCATGAGAATCGTTCAGAAATCCTGAGAGTTGCAAGCAATTTGCATCTTATCATGAAAATCGTTCAGAAATCCTGAGAGTTGCAAGCAATTCGCATCTTATCATGAGAATCGTTCAGAAATCCTAAGAGTTGCAAGCAATTCGCATCTTATCATGAGAATCGTTCAGAAATCCTGAGAGTTGCAAGCAATTCGCATCCTAACATGAGAATTGTACCAACGCGTTTTTTTTTTACCAACGCGTATATTTGGTCGGGGGTATTTTTGTCCAAATTTCAATTTGAGATACCAAGTGACACTATCCAAAAAACGGATACCACTGGGTAATTAAATAGTTGAGAAGGTATTTACCGGTACTTTTCTCTTTATTTATTATATAATTACTATTTCCTACTATTAAGAATACTAATATTCAGACCTAAATTCATAAATAAATATAATAATTATCTTTAAATATCCAAAAATTCAATGTTAAAAAACCTCCAAATCAACTTAACATAATTCTCATCATCAACTAAAATATAGTAATAAATGATCATTTTTATTATCCAAAATTTAATATTTATAGTAAAGTTTATATTTCAATTATATATTACTAATAAAACATAATAAATATTTATAATAAGACACATTACATAAAAACAGATTAAATCTCTAATTATCAAAACCATTTTCCCATCATCATTTAAAAAGAATCAAATAATAACTGGATGGAAATATCGATTGTATTTCTAGAAGGATTCGATTTGGGCTACATCAATATCAGTGCATGCAGCGGTTTGTATACCAATTTAGGGTTAGGATTTATTTGGGGCTTTTCGTTAGCTGTTATTCGATCTGCCTGAATGGTTTGGTGCTGCATGTAAGGGATTTCTGCGATTCTTTCTGGTTCTAATCCATGGATTGGATTCATGCTAGTTCAAAGGCATGTAAGTTCTTTTTGGAGAAAGTCACTCCCTGACTTTCAGAAAGTTAATTCCTCCAAGAAACCTACATATCTCTGTTGCTGGATATGGCTTGATTTCGATTTTTCAAGAAGAAGGGAATGGGTTTTTGCTTTGATCGAAGAAGAAGTTTGGGGCTCTCGAGGTGTTTCTGTGTGGTGATGTGACGGTCTGAGTGTTAGTAAGATTAGGGTTGTTTATTTAGTTGGGTTTATCTTTCTAAAAGCCTTGGGCTTGACCTATTACAATTTGTTTCATCTATTATTTTTAAAATATTAACAAAATTCGCGATTGCTTAAAAAAAAGGGAAATTGTAGCAAAGGTACCTACTCAACTATTTTATTGTCATCTAATACCCAAGGTTTGATTAATTGTCACTTAATACCCAACTCAACTACCTAATTGTCACATAGTACCTAACTTATTTTTAATACCCTAACTACCCTCACCATTCATGAACACGTAACCAAAATTTCTCTTTCCTTCTCTTTCCTTATCTTTCCTACTTTTCCTTTAATTTTATTTTTAAAAGATCCGTATCTTTCGAACCGGAGCTCGAAAAAAATAAATGAAAGTACCATCACTTTTGTTTTTTAAAAATGAACAAAACTAGATCCATTGATGATATTTTTTGATTTTTTTTAAAAATAAAATTTCACCAGTTGCAAGAATTGTTCACAATTTGCAAGCAATTCGCATCTTGAGAATTGTACCAGTTTTTTTTTTCATACCAGTTTTTTTTTAATCGTTCAGAAATCCTGAGAGTTGCAAGCAATTCGCATCTTATCATGAGAATCGTTCAGAAATTTGCAAGCAATTCGCATCTTATCATGAGAATCATTCAGAAATTGCAAGCAATTCGCATCTTATCATGAGAATCGTTCAGAAATTGCAACAATTCGCATCTTATCATGAGAATCGTTCAGAAATTGCAAGCAATTCGCATCTTATCATGAGAATCGTTCAGAAATTGCCAGAAATTGCAAGCAATTCGCATCCTGAGAATTTGCAAGCAATTCGCATCCTGAGAATTTGCAAGCAATTCGCATCTTGAGAATTGTACTAGTTTTTTTTTAGTTGTTCAGAAATCGTGAGAGTTGCAAGCAATTCGCATCTTATAATGAGAATCGTTCAGAAATTTACAAGCAATTCGCATCTTATCATGAGAATCGTTCAGAAATTGCAAGCAATTTGCATCTTATCATGAGAATCGTTGAGAAATTGCAAGCAATTCGCATCCTGAGAATTTTCAAGCAATTAGCATCTTGAGAATTGTACCAGTTTAGTTTTTTTTTTTATTATTATTATTATTTACCAGCGCGCGCCTATTTTTGGTCGGGGGTATTTTTGTCCAAATTTCAGTTCAATGTACCAAGTGACACTATCCAAAAAACGGGTACCGCCGGGTAATAACATAGTTGAGAAGGTATTTACCGGTACTTTTCTCTAAAAAAAAACTGGATGGAAATAAAAATTTAATACTTTTTAATAGTTCGAATAATAATATTTTTTAATATTTATTTTAAAAATATAGCCTAGTGTTTTTTTATAAAGAAACCAATTCTGGCCAGATTGTTTGCTAAAATAAAGGTATGCTTTCCTCAAGCGCTGACTGAGGGGGGACGTTTCAATTAGCACCCCTTTTCAGCTATCACAACCCACTATAAGATAGATTTATGTTGTGGTGTTCAGTTTCACGGTCTCTGCTTGGTCCTCTATCCACCCTGGACACCCCCGTTTCTTAAGCCCAGCCAATCAACAATAACTTCATCTCTCAAGAAATCAAAATAATAATTAGCCATTAAACGAAGTAAGCTAAGGATCGGCCAGTAAATTAAAAGGTCTACATGAACTACGGCGTATCAACGTCCAAAGGCTCTGATGTCAAGATCAGAATCTCTTTCGAAAAGCTTTTCCCTTACTAGATGTTTTTCTTCTAAATATCAAAGGCTCCCTCAATACCCCATCCGTCTCTCCGTTCTTAAACTCGACGGCTCATGTTTCGGTAAACAAATATAATTCATAGATATGTGTAAATCTCGAATAGATATTGTTAATAGAAATATTCTCGCACAATGTCACACCGCACCAAGTGGTTGCTGCCGTGCGACCACGAGTGCGTTATATGCTACCTGCCTTATATTTTACGACATGTATAAGACAGACGATGAGATCTCATCTTGACATACGCCGTGTTTAGATTTTGTTTCTCCGTTGGACTATATATATTGATCTTTTTAGTTTTGCTACGTTTGTAGTGGTACAAGTTCCCCGGACAGCAACCTTAAGGCAACTTAAAGAAGCTTTAGAAGATGTTTTTGTTGAATCATACAACGACGATGCGCATCCTGTTGTTTCATGGTACAATTACTTTCTTTTATACGCAAATTCATGTTTTAAATACTGTTTGAGATTTCATGAGTCGATCCTGACAATTTTATGTTTGTTTTCGAAATGCCTTGGTGCCAATACAGGTCACATGTGTGGGGTAATTTCTGTTTAAGCTATAAAGGTCACAAATTAACCGATGATAAAATACGAATCCATTCTTTTGGAATCAGGGATGAAGATCAGGTACTTGGATTTTTTTAAAAAAATTACTCATAAAACAATGTGATTGATCGGTAAACTTACCTGGGATAATATTTTTTGCTTTGAAACTGATATTTTTAATTTTACTGTATATGAACAGCTTGATTTTGTTAGGCATGTGTCAACAAACATCAATTTTGAAAAAGTGAGAATGAAGCATCATCACCGGCGTAGAAATGCTTCTTATCGAGAGTTAGTAGTGTAACAGGGTCTTCTTTTGGTAGCTTGAAGTCGCGGATGAACGTGTTTCTTATAAATGGTTTCCATTTTCTATGCAAATAATGGTGAATATTCCTATTTCAACTTTTTTTCATATATCTAATATTACAAGGCTTAACTTCGCATTTAATTTCACAGTTAGTTTTAATTTTGGAAGATTTAGACATACAAATGATCAAGCAAATAATAATAAAGGCTAGGCTAATTTAAGATTTCTTGTGGTGAGACCTTTAATTTTTTTTTTCCGTAAACCTTATGACCAAATCACTCCAGGCATATAAAAACCTAAATTTCAGTTTTAAAATCATTTTTACCCACCCATCCATCTTTGTCTACCCACCCTCTATCATAAATCATTAATCTAAAACTCCAAAATTTAGTAAAAATACTTCAAATATCTTTTTCGTTATGGATTTCAATGACATTAATGATGATTTTAACTGCATTTATACGTTTATACATTTTGGCTTAGAGATACATTTATACGTGTTTGAACTTTCAGCTCATAATTCGCACGATATCGTCCGTTGCCGTTGCCATTTCCATAAGCACACACGAACACGCGTAGAAATGGTAAAATCACGCAAGAACACAAGTGAATATACCAAAGTATATAGCACGAGGTTTTGCTCATTCAAAGCACTATTTTATGCACATTTGTTTCCAATAACATATACAATTTCTGTGTAGATTTTCATTTTTGTTGTTAATTCAAATGAATTATGTTGGAATTTGTTGTTAATTGATACAACCACTTTGTTGTAATTTTACATAAATGTATTAAAAACATTATTTTGTGAAATTATTATTATTGAGAGATTACATGAAGAAAAGCAACCGATGAATTCTCTCCCAAGAAGCTTAAACCCTAAAACAAGAACCTAATTGTCGTCGGTGAAGAGCATCTACCAAATCGATGACATTTCTTCACATCATCTCGGAGTCAATCCAAATTCTCAACAAGAAGAAGACATCACCAAATCAATCGATATCCTTCCTAAATGAAAAACTATTAAAGCCCCAACTCAAGAAGTCCAGAAGAAGATCTATATGCAAGAGGATTTTTCACCTCTGGTGTCTCCGTTGAAGAAAATCAACAAAGAAGGACACACGCCGATGATAATCAACAACCCCACCTTCGATATGCTATCAGTTAATCATCAAGAAACGTTATGGGGGAACATCCACTCATTACTAAAATTGTGCGCAGATATTCTCAGAACCTCGAGAAAGGAATTCAAGCACGCAAAAGTGATTCACGAAGATTGAAGAGACTACATATCAATCACATTCTAGGAATCAGATAAGAACCTCATATCCTCCCTTTTGAAAATAACATTAGTTTCTAAATGTTTTTAGGAAGACCATCTCTAGAGATTTTAAATCATACTTAAGATCATTTAGTTTTTTCTGGTGCATTTAGTGTCTCAATCTGGGACTATAGGTATTTTTTTATTGATTGACCTAATTATTAATATTAAATCATTATGGAAACAAAATGTAAGATCTGTAGGATAATTTTCTTTTAGAATCTTAAAATGGTCCTCTGATTTCAACCCTAGACTAGAGCCCCCTCATACTCCATTCTGGATATCCATGCTTAAAATACCTGAAATGCTATATAATCAAGATTCGATAACTCATATTGCCAAAGCAATTGGATTGCCTTTGGCAGTATGTGTTCCTCAAAAAAATGAAGCAATCTTTAATCTTTGTAAAGCTTGGATCATTGTTGATGTCTCCAAAAATCTTCCAAATAAAATATGGATGCGTTTTTTAGACCAAGATGTTTGTTGGCAGGATACACCTATGGTGATAAGCTTTCCTATTATAAAATATGTAAACATTTGGGTCATAATGATAGTCACTTATAAATAATGTAGAGATAAAATCCTTAATATCTGAGAGAAATCCAATATCCCTAATCCTGTCAACATCCTTAAAATACCCTCAGTTCAACCAAAAGAATTATGGATCAAGAAACTAAAATGAGGAATTGTTGATTCATAAACAACAACCCACCAACAATTCCACCAATTTACCATACTCTAATGATCAACAAAGATCCTCTGAAAAACCAACAAGTAAATAAGAAAATGAAAATTTACAATTTCCAAAAACTTATTCTCCTCAAAGTGAACCCTAATGAGGGAGAGTAAAAGATGTATGGGAAAATTGTAAGGAAGCATTTTTATTGGGGAAATATGGTTAAAAGTACAATAGAAATAGTCATTATGGATAAGTGAGAAAATACAAAGACTAAATGTGCAATAGGTAGGAATTAAAGTGTGTGTGGGGCCCATAATTGTACTATAAAAGGACCACACACGAGTTGATAATCTGGCTGATTAATATAATATTACTTTCTTTCTTTACTTAGTCTAACTCTCACTTTCTCTCTCTAAAAATACTCCTTAACAAAATAATTAATACAATTCGGTCCCCCATATATTCGCCTCACGCAAAATTACTCCTGAGCTACTTCTTAATTCATCAGTGGCGCCGTCTGTGGGAAACGAAGATTATTCTAACGACAATCTCTTTCTGGGAATTATTCCTGCTCCGAGCGGCATCATGGAACAGCAAGGGGATGATTTTTTTACCGAATGTGAGGAGAATCTTGTGGGGAATACCTATCATAATGACATGGAATACGAGGCGCATGGAGGACAGCGCGTCGGAGAAATTGATGACTCGGATTTGTTGGCTCGAAGGAATGAGCTAGTACTGGAGATTGAAAGATTGAGGGCGAAAAAAGAAACCGTTCAGGCAAATCTTCGTTTCGAGGTGAGGAGGGAGCCTGATAGTGGAAAAGAAGAACGTGCAATCGACTTTTGTCCTAGAAACAGAGACGATAGATATAGAGGTCATGAGCGACGTTCTTCGAGGAGGAAAGAAAAACGCCACCTGGAATCTTCCGATTCAAGTGATTATTCTCGTTACAGTTCACCAGAGTCGTCTCCTCGGAGGAATCACAGAAAGAAAAGATATGGTCGAAGGCATGGGGAACACCGGAGGGGAAGAAGTTCGGAGAGAAAATCTTCGACGGAAAATACCTATCACGCTCGTGTTAATGAGCATGGCTATGACGAGATGAATTTTCCCTCTGGGAACCAGCATCTCGACCAGCGGAATTTGGAATGGCAGCATCAGTACACTTTTTCATCAGAGGAATGACTCTATTTTCCGAGCCATGAACATTTGAGAGCAAACGTTTATGGGACGGGTCATAATTGGAGAGCTTCTCCTTTGTTATCGGAAATTCTAGCTGGCAACCTTCCAAAAAACTTTGATATATCCAAGCTAGAAAAGTTTGATGGGACGCAGGATCCTTATAATCACATCGAGCAATTCAGGAATTTCATGATCAATTTCGATGACGATGATAAATTGTTGTGCAGGGCGTTTTCTTAAACTTTCAAATGGGTGGCTTCCAAGTGGTATAACCGGCTTCTACAGGGCTCGATAAAGAATTTTGGCATGTTCTGGAATATCTTTAGACAACACTTTGTGGGGAGCAAGAAGTTTCAAGCTAATGGAGACGCGATAATCTATTGTAGGCAAAAAGTGGGAGAGAGTTTGAAGCATTACACCAAAACAAAAACGGACATCGAGTACTGTAGAGATTATGTAGCACTCGCAGCATTCAGGATGGGGATTCTCCCCAGATTATTAAAGGACATGGTAGCAGAAAGTCAGACAATGACTTTTGGGGCACTATTGGATCAAGTTGAGAAGAAGATTTTAGTGGAGGAGACTCAAGCATCCGAGAAAGGATCAAACAATCACTTAGATCAGAACCAATTTCAAAAGACTGACTCTAATAATCCGGGGCCGCGTACTAGTGTTCCATCTAAGAGTACGGGTCAATATTCTCCGAGGCCGAGAACGAATTATAGTAACCAGCAAAACTATAACCAAGGCACAAGGCCAATTTCGAATAAATGGATTCGACCGGACTATTTTGCGGAGTTACCGGAAAATGTGGCTATGGTATTTGATAAGGAAAGATCAACGGTGCCGTTCAGAAAACCTTTTCTGATTCAAATTCCGCGGGAAAGTAGAAGTGCTAACAGGTTTCGTAAGTACCATGAGGACATTGAACATGATACTAAAGAATGAATTTCCTTGAAAAAAGAAGTGCCAGCTTTGATTGAGAATGGAATGTTGTTAGAGTTTGTGAATAAGCACTCCCAGAAAAACGTTGCGGTAAAGGCTGTCCCAAAGATTGCTGACACAGCAATGGTGATTTCCGAAGAGGTTGATGTTTTCGATATTGAACAAGAGTATCTGGATCCCAAGGAAGGGAGAAATAACGTGAACATGGTGGAGGAGATTATCCCAAAGGGGAAGGTGAATGACCTGTGTGCTTTTTTCGAGTCGTTGGCTATCTTCGGAGGAGATACCATTGTAGGAAATTCTAATAGTTCGCGGAAGAGACATATGGTAGACTTGACCACACAAATCGAAGCGGGAGTTTCAGCGCAGATACATCGATTTCCTTCTCCCATCATATGTTTTGACGATGATGATATGAGAAATGTAGCAGGCCCACATGAAGATGTGGTGGTCATTGCTGCGGGTATAGCTGGAGACCAAGTTCAGAAGATACTTATTGACATAGGAAGTTCCGCGAATATTTTTTTTACGAGTACCTACAGGAGAATTTCTGACCCGCCTGTTATACGACGATCTGACAGAACTATAGTGGGCTTTACGGGAGCGACAGCAATAGTTGTTGGAGAGTTTGAATGTGTGATAGAGTTAGGACGTGGGCCGTTTAAGAAGGAAGTAGAAGTATTGTTCATAGTGGTGGACGCCCCAACATTGTATAATGCAATTTTGGGTCGCTATTGGCTGTCCAGAACGCATGGTATTATTTCTACGGTACACCAGTGTCTGAAATACGTGATAGGAAATAATATAGGGACAATCCGGAGCAGCCAGAAAATGGCCCGAGAATGTTATCAGGTAGCTCTTTCCTCGAAGGGAGTCCGGGGAGAAGTATCAGAAAAGGCGTAGCAATTAAAGGGGACTTCCTCAGAAATCATTCCCTGTGATGATCCGAGGGAGTCCCCCGGGTTTCAAGTTCCGGAAGAAGATCCCGAGGAGTATCAGTTTGAAGGAGGAATTTTTTTGAAGATTGTAGTCAAACTTTGTTTTGAGATCAGAGAACGATTGATTGTGTTTTTGTCAACGAAGTTAAATATATTTGTTTGGTGTGCACATGATGTAACAGGAGTACCACCTGAAGTAATATGTCATAAACTTGCAGTACGTCATGATGTTCGATCCATTGTTCAGAAAAGAAGACCAGTTTCTCAGGAAAAGTCTACAGCTATTCTCTCGGAAGTGGAACGGTTATTAAGCATAGGCCACATTCGATAGTCGCAGTACCCTGTATGGGCCTCGAATTCAGCCTTGGTCAGGAAAAAGAATGGAAAGTGAAGGATGTGTGTGGATCTCACGGACCTGAATAGGGCTTGTCCCAAGGATCCTTTTCTGGTGCCTCAAATTGATCAGTTAGTAGACTCTACTTCGGGTAATCGATTATTGTCTTTCATGGATGCTTATTCAGGATATAATCAAATCAGGTTGGATGCAAAAGATGAAGAAAACACATCGTTTATTACTGGGAGAGGATTATATTGTTATAAGGTCATGCCATTTGGCCTAAAAATGAAAGGGCAACTTATCAGCGCTTTGTCAACAAAACCTTTGAGGGGAAAATTGGCAGAAATGTGGAAGCTTACATCGATGATATGCTGGTAAAATGTTTGCAGGATGAAGATCATTTCTCCGAATTGGAAGAAACTTTTAACAATCTAAGTAAAGTCAATTTGAAGTTAAATCCAGAAAAGTGTATTTTTGGAGTACGATCGGGGAAGTTCCTTGGTTACATGATAAGTGAAAGGGGCATAGAAGCTTATCCAGAACAGATAAAGGCTTTGACAACTATGACGCCACCTCGGAATATCAAGAAAGTACAGATTCTGACAGGGAGATTGGCCGCGTTGAATAGGTTTATTTCTCGTTCGTCGGATAAGTGTGGGCCTTTTTTAAGGTATTAAGAAACGCGAGACAGTTTAGTTGGACCGAGGAATGCTCAGCCGTTTTTCGCCAGATTCAAGAATATTTGGTGTTCCCAAAGATACTTTCAAAGCCTTTGGTGGGAGAGAAATTGATCGTCTATGTGTCGGTATCAGATTATGCAGTCAGTGTCGTTTTACTCCAGGAAGAGGTCGATATGTTGAAACCAATTTATTATGTCAGCAAAAGTTTGTTAGATGTTGAGAAATGATATCTTAAGTTGGAAATGTTAGCCTTGGCATTAGTAACAGCGGCACGGAAAATGCGGCCATATTTCCAAGCCCACCCTATTGTGGTTCGAACAACATTCCCCTTAAAAAGTTTGTTACATCGACCAGATATATCTGGAAGGATGAAAAAATAGTCAGTTGAGCTGGGAGATTACGACATCACATTCGAGCCACGGACAGCAATAAAAGCTCAGGCTTTGGCTAATTTATTGGTTGAATTTCACTCAGAAATGGACGACATGGAAACTGTTGACCACTCAGATAATTCGGAATGGTTGGTTCGAACGGATGGGGGGTCGAATAATTCTGGAAGTGGTGCAAGCGTCAAACTAATTTCTCCGGAGGGGATAGCCATGTTTCAGGCTATTGGATTCGGTTTCAAGGCAACCAATAATGAGGCAGAGTATGAGGCAGCATTGGCGGGTTTACGATTGGATCGAATATGTGGAGCCAGAAATGTTAAATTGGTCAGTGATTCACAGTTGGTGATAAATCAAGCTTTGGGAGAGTCAGAGGCACGAAAAGATAAACTGGTCCAATATTTACAAGTGTTAAAAGATTTGGTTGCCGAATTTGACGGGGTCCAATACGAACATGTTCGAAGGGAGGCAAATGTCATCCCTGATTCTCTGGTTGCTGCTTCACAATCGGAAGGTTATCCATGGGTTTTAATTCAGGAACAGCCTTCGGTTATGGCCGGTACAGAGCATGCAATGAACATTAAGGAAGTAAACAATGTGATCACAAATGATTGGAGGACAGAAATCGTAGACTTCTTAGAAAAAGATAGTTTACCCACAAAATATTCTGAGGCTAGGAGGGTCAGGTTTAAGTCTCATGGTTACATCCTGTTAGGAGGAGTCTTATATAAGAAATCCTTGAGCATACCATTACTTAGGTGTCTGGCTAAGGACGAGTCGCAGTTTGTCTAGTCAGAATTAGACGATGGGGAAGGTTCGGCCCATTGTGGGTATAAAGCGTTAATTCGACGAGTGTTTTTGGCTGGTTATTATTGGCCGACCATCTCTTTTGATGCGAAATATTTGGTAAAGCGGTGTGATACGTGTCACCGCTATGCAAACATAATACACAAGCCTGGGTGTTCTTGTAGAGTATTTCAGAAGCAGTCCCATTTGATAGGTGGGGCATTGACCTAGTTGGGCCCCTACCAATGGCGTCTGGTGGAAAGCAGACTATAATCGTAGCAGTGGATTATTTTTCTAAGTGGGTGGAAGCGGAACCTCTAGCAGGAACAAAAGCAAAAGATGTTATCAAGTTCGTTGTCTCGAATATTTGCTGTCGTTTTGGGGTACCGATAAAAATCACAACGGATAATGGGCCTCAATTCGATAACAAGGAGTTTAAAAGCTTTTGCCTTTCGAGGGGCATACGCCAATTTTTTTCCGCCCTGTTCCATCTACAGGCTAACGGTTAGGTAAAAGTGACCAATCGAACAATTTTTGATGGGTTGAAAAAGAATTTTAAAGGAAAGGCTGGAAAATGGCCCGATTATTTACAAGAAGTATTGTTGGCTTATAAGACGACGCCTCGAACCGCAACTGCTACATCTCCATTTGCTTTAGTGTACTATATGGATGCAGTTGTCCCTTCGGAGATTGTCTTCCCATCATATCGTGTGGCAGCTTATACAAAAAAGTTGAACGATCAAAGCAGAGCCTTGGAATTGGATTTGGTTGAAGAGAAAAGACGATGCGCACAGTTGAAGTCCTTGCATTATCAAATGTTATTGAGGAGTAGGTATGCTTCTAAAGTAAAGCAAAGAGAAATCAAGGTGGGGGATAAAGTGTTACAAAAAGTTTTTCTGCACAATATACAGAAGAGTCTTGGGAAGTTGGGGCCAAATTGGGAGGGCCCTTATGAAGTAACGGAGAAAGTAAAGCAGGGAACGTATAGATTAAAAGATAAGGAAGAGCGATATCTTAGGCATCCATGGAATATCAAACACTTAAAATTGTATCCAGAATGAGGAAGAAGTTAGCATGTAATGTTTATCTTTTGTGTATTTTCAGGTTTACAAAAACAGCGAGGGCACACTCTTTCCTACCCTGTTAGGCACAAGAAGGTTTTAATGAGGTGCCACTATGAGCTGAAGAATACAATTGCATTTTTTGCCTCGACCTATTATTTCTGAGACAATATTTTGTGCCTCGAACTATTCATTCTGAGGCAATATTTTGTTCCTCGAACTATTCTTTCTAGAACGATATTTTTTGCCTCACACTATTTTTTAGGCAAAATGTTTTGTTTCCTCGAATTATTTTGTCTAAGCTAGCCTTAGCGCAGCATACAACGAATACTACGATGCAAATCGGCATAAATCAACCATTCAACGCAAGTTGGCACGCACTTATTCTTTCATATGAAAAATGTGAAGATTAACAAGTTATAAGATTGTCATTTCAAGAAGTTACATACACCAAAATTCGAGGAGGGTGCTCCTCGGAGCAAATCAGATGGGTTACAAAAATTGCCTTACAAGGACTTATACAGAAAAATTGCCAAACATGCTAACATTTTTTAACTAGTCAGAATTTTCCAACGAGTCGCTATCCTCAGAATCCGATGCCTCACTATCACTCACCACAATGTTAGGAGGGCGAAGGTCGGGGGAGATGAGCTTCCAAAAACTGCCTAAGTCATACTCGGGGTGTTCTGCATGAATTTGGGTGATCAGCCCTGCTCGGATTGTAGCATCTCGAGCGTTGAGGTTGTCCGCACACTTAGCCACATAGGCATTCACAACTTTTTCTTTCTCCTCCTCAACTTGTCTAGGAAAATCTTCAATTCTTTTCACTAACTTTTTTCTGTCCTCCGTAAATTTCTCGTAATCATCATAAAAATCTTTAAATCTTTTGCATGCAAGTTGGTGAGCTTTTTGGAGTTCTGTCAAAAGTTTCTCTTGATCCCCCGTCTTCTTCTGGTAGAGGTCTCTTTCCTCTTTGCATCATCTTTCGAGCATAATAACATAATTTTCAGAGGCAGACAATTTTTCATAAAGTGCATCTGCCTGACTCTCTATAATGGTGTGTTGTTTCTTGGCCTCTTCAAGTTGAGAGGGAGCAAGAGATTCCTTGAACTTATAGTGGTTTTTTTGGTTTTCTAGATGCTGCATTCTTCTTCCCATGTTGACAGAAGTGTGAAGAAGGCTATGAAGAATTAGTGAAAATTCATCATGCATAGGAATTTCGAAGGAGCTGGAAGGCGAGTCGATTGATGTGGGGTCAAAATCCGAAGACTCACCAGTTAAGATATTGAGATCCACATGTTGAGGAGGATCGCTTCGGGGAACTGGGAGCGATGCTAATGTAGGAGAGTTTTCTATTGGAGATGGACTTAAAGCTTGGGTAAGAGGAGAATTGGGTATTTGACTTGAATTTTCTCTAGCCTCATTTTTAGGCTCATTTGACACATCTTGGGTCTCAGTGCCTTGAGCAATTTCCTGGACCTCATCTTGTGTTTTAGTGTCCTCAGATAATTCTTGGATGGGTTCCAATACAACCTTTTTCTTGCCTTCTTTTGCCTTGGTATCTTTTTTCTTGTTAGGGTGGACAGATTTCTTTATATGATTATTTCTCACATGCTGAGATCCTGGTTCCGGGCCTCAAACAAGGAAGTTCATGTATACTTTATTTTTCCTACAATTATTTTCTAGGTGATTTGGTAATATAGGAACAAGGCTAAAATAAAAGGTCATTCCTATGATATTTCATCTGCTATCAACTATGTCAAGCACATAATCTTAAGCCTCGATTATGCTAGACTTATAAAAAATAAGTATTGGATCCCTAATAGATCTATTACTTTAGAGATAGGTTGCTATAACCTTCTTCTTTCAAATAATCATGCTATTTATCTATCCTGGACTCCTCCTCTCCCTAATAGATTCAAGCTAAATATCGACGACTCCTCCGAAGCAAATGGAGAAGCCAGTGGTAGGATTATCATAAGAATCAACAAGGGAGACATTATAACTGGTTTTAGAAATCTTTAAGGGAAACTTACCCACTTAATGGATGAAGGTAGAGCCCTCCTTGACAGTCTTCAAATTTGCATTCACAAAGGTCTTGTCAATATAGATATTGAGACTGACTGTGAAATTCTTACTAACCTTCTATCTATGGGTAAATATCCGAACCTCTAGAGCCTATCTTGAAATGTTGGAGAGGTTTAATTTCATCTTCTATGGTCATATCTTACATTAATAGGGTCCAAAATAATTTTTCTGATTAGCTAGCTAAATGGACCCTAAAATGAAAAATAAAACTGGAATTCCACAAACAGCAAGCTCCATACTAGCTCAATGCCATAACTTTCCTTGAAAGTGTTGGCATGGGTTATATTTGGTAAGGTTTATTTTCGTCTGAAGGTAAGTTTGTAATTTTTGTTTGGAGTTTTGCGGAAGTTTGTAAGTATTTAATGTTTAAGTAGTGAGTAAAGGGAGAATTAAGCATCCTGATTGTATTTAATTTTCATTACCCTCATTTAATGTTGGTGGTTGGGTATTTATACCCTTACATCTAGGCCTTATGAGCTTTCGGGTCATATTTAATGGACCCGGGTCAAATTCAAGGACCCATGAGCTCTTAGTAGGAGAGCAGGCAGCTTAGTCAAGAAGTGTTTAGGTTTTAAGTACTTTAGTTCTTGTTCGAACAGTCCAATGGGTGAGGTGTTCGAACTGCCCTGTCCGGTTAGGTAGTGTTTGTCCGAAATATCCCTGTCCGTAGTGGTAACAGAATCCGGACTCATTAGTAGCCCCTTTTTTAGGTGTTTGTTCAAAAACCTTTGTCGAAACCTAAAAAACAGTCCGTTGTCAGTGACAGTTTTCATCCGGACAGGTCTTTCGAATTGTGTTATGGTTTTATCCGGAGTGAAAAAATCTCTTTGAATCTAAACGGTTTTTTGCCAAAGTTCATGGGACACGTGTCTCTCTTTGGTTCGATACTTTAGCCGTTTTTTCACCTTGAATTTTTCACCCACCTTCTCTGAAAAGCAACCTCTTCATTAATGAATGTGACATCAGCGCAGTCTCTTAATCATTGCAAATCCTTTCGAATTCTCCTAGGAATCAAAACTTCTTTTTGAGGTTTACTATAAATTAAAACATTTTTCTACTGTTTTACTATCACTTTCATTTTACACTTTGCTAATTTTCAGATCTTTCTCTCTCAAACACAAGTTATTTACTTTGGTTGTTTATGTTCACGTCTAGGAACGCTTTAATCAGAGACGGGTGGCTCAATATATCTGAACTAGAAAAAGCACAAAAAGTTGAAAGGGAAAAGCGCATCGCAGCAGGCTTACCTACTTCTCCCATCGACAAACCAGTAACCTCAACCACAGAGCCTGACAAGGGTTCATCCTCTACAAAAAGTGTCAGACCGGAGAGATTGTTTCAAACCAGCCTCTCCCCTATTATCTCAGGTTCATTGGTTCAAGAGTCAGAACCCACCGTTGAACCAGGCTTAACAGTTACTAGTTTTATAAAACCTTCCCCATTCTTAGCCATGGGGTCAGATGCTGATACTTCTCCCAACAAGCTAGTTGATCAAAGAAAAAGCCGGCTGGTCAAAGGGCAGGCCTCCAAAGGCACCCCTTCGAAATCAGGTGCCAAAGATAGCAGTACAGGGTCAGAGGCACCCATAAAAGCACCCAAGGACAGACTGTCCGGTCCGGAGGCTACTGGCTTAAACCCCCGAAGAGAAACCTCCACATCAGAGCCCCAGTCGGAGGCTAGAGTGCAGGAGAGCGCTGAAGCTCATCAGTCTGGTGGTCAGACTGTACCAACTCCAAACTCCCCTCTCACCAAGACAACTGAAAACCCTTCCTCAATAATGGAGGAAATAATGGAAGACTCTATCGAAGAGGCTCCATTCGAGTTCGAACCATCCGGACAGACTAGTGGTGCTGTTGCTGCCCAGAAGGATAAGGGCAAGGAAAATCTATGCTTAAGGCATCCGGATCTGCCGGAGTGCCTCGAAGGAAAAGTGGGACCTTGTTTCCACAAGGTAAACGTTAAATACCTTCTTGCTTTACAAAAAATCAACTATGCCTTCATCCATACAGCTGAGTTGGGCCGGATGTGTACAAAGTGGGGAATTCCGGAGAACGTGAAGATAAGAATCCCCATAGACCCCGAAACCCCAATGGACTGTAAACTCAATGAAATAGTAATTTTCACTGAGCTTTTTAACTGGGGTCTAAGGTTTCCCTTAGATCCGGAGATAGTTAGGTATTTCCACCTTATCAAGCTCTGCCCTAGTCAACTGAGCCCCAACACCGGGTACACACTTATGGCCTGCATTATGGCCTCCAGGCTCTCCGGGATTCCTCTACCAATGGAGGAGTTTGCAGCTGTAGCCAGTCTCTGTAGAAACCACCACATTTCCTTTTATCACTTCAACATGGGTGATGATTATAAAGCAGTGGACGATCTGCTTGAGTCGAAGAGAAATTAGAGGACTCAACTCCTGTTCGTAAGTGGTGCTTGGAAGAACGGGAGGAAAATCAAAGCCGGAGTCAATCCAAGTCTCCTCACCAGCAGATGGAGGAGTGATTGTAAGGCTCCTACTTTTATATTATTTTTTCTACTTTTATCGAATTTGCTTAAACTGACTGGTCTTGTCTTTTTTCTTAGCAGTGCTGCCCAAAGACTTTAGTGACTACCTAAAGGCCGGACAGATTACTTGCACCAAGATCAACACTTGGGTTGCTGAAAAATGGGGAAACCGGTTTCACGATGCTTTCACATGAGGCAACTTTGCAAGGTCTCACCTCTGGAACACTACTGGCCGGAGGGACTTGACCTGGGAAGAACTCACCACTCCACCCCCTCCGGATGTAGTCCTCAAGAGAACACACGAACCGGATGGGTCGCTTTACTTGCCAGGCCGGGCCAAGGCCCCGAGTAAAATGAAAGGCAAGAAAAAGAAGGGCAAGAAGGTTGTAGGTGAGGCTAACCCTGCTGAGGTGGAGGAGGCTGCTCCAACAAATCCAGAGGGGCCAGCGTCAAACCAGATCGATGCTGCTCTTTTAGAAGTGATGGAGCAAGAGAGTGTTAGGGAAGAGGTAGGATCTCCCAAACCTTCAAAGGTTCGCAAGAGAGACCGAAATCGTGGAGCAGAGAGTAAGGAGAGGGAAGCCAAAAAGAAAAAGACCTTTAGGGGTGACGAACTCTCTATTCGGACTTTGGAGCCTCTCCCCCCTGTAGACCCTACTGATCCGACAAGAGCAGAGGAGATTCCTGGTGACTTTCACACCGACGTGGTCAGAGGAGGAGACCTTAGCATCGATGGTGTTGACATCATATGGCTCGATGGACTCGGTGACTATTTTGCAAATCTTCCCAGAGACGATTTTGCTGGGCCTTACCTCCCTCCAAGCACTTCGAACACCGTTACTTTTAATGGTAAGACTTTTACTGTTTCAAGTGAAAGGGATATTATAGCTCACTCCATATTAAGTAATGTTCAGCCAGTGCTTGTGTTGGAGAAACAAGTTCGAGGTCAGGCAGATATTATCAAAGATCTCAAATCTGACAAAGAGAAACTGTCCGATGACCTTCTTACTGCCACTCAACATGCTGACATTCTGAAGGGAGAAAACGAGGAGCTAAAGAAGAGCCAAGAGGGGTGGACTACAAAGGTTGCTACTCTAGAAGAAACTATCAACGAGATCCGGGAGAAGTTGTCCGGATTAGAGAAAGATATCACTTCTTCAAAAGAGGAGGCAAAGGCCAAGGATCAAGTCATTCACAACTTGACAAGTGACAAAATTGCGCTCGAGAACACAGTGTCCAAGGCAGCAGAGGAGAAAGCTGATCTGCTAAGGGAGCAGGAGGCCAAAATTCAGGCCAAGATCGATGCTTATGCCAACAACATAATAGACACTCAAGAGAAAATGTACGCCAAGCTGAAGTCAGACATGGTCCTGCTCTTTCATGAGAAGTTCCCGAAGTGGAACCTGGGAGATTTGTGGCTTCATGTAGAGTACGAAGACCTTCTCTTCCACACCATGGCTGATGGAGACTTGCATGATTATTCCAGTGCTTCCTCCTCTGACGAAGAAGAAAACACCGGGGAGGGCCCTCACAAAGAGAAAGACGATCCCAAGAAGAAAAAGAAGACAAGTGAGGCTGAGCCATATTCAAAAGCTCAGTCTTAAACTATGAATTATCTTTTCACTTTTCATGTTACCTGAACTAAAGTCCTTGGAAGGCCAAGGCATATTTGTTATTGTGTCCGGCATTTGACCTGATAGATCTTTTGTTTTGTTTGACAATTTAAAAGTCCTTGGAAGGCCAAGGCACTTAGGTTATTTTAATTAATATCTTTGTTTTGCATAACTCTTGCATTATTCCATAGTTTGTTTCAATTTTGGTGGCTAGTGTTTAAATAGCCCTTAGTTATTCCATAAATATTCTAAAGCGAGAGTGTTTAAATTTCTCCGATGACAAATGTTTGAGTAGTCATCTTCAATTCACGGATGGTGTGAGAAAAAAAAAGTAAGAACACTTCGAATTTTTTAAGAAGGCATCAAGTTTTATAAAAAGCCTGGACACCTCATTAAAACCTCCCCGCGCCACCAGGGTAGGAAAGAGTATACCCTCAAATATTTACATGGATTTTTAAACAAGTAAATATTTACATTGTTCCTACTCTAAGTACATCCGGAGATGTTCAATATTCCAAGGGTGATTCAAAACCCTTATATCTTTATCTTCCAACCAGTATGTTCCAGGTTTGAGTCTTTCAATGACCATATAAGGTCCTTCCCAAGTTGGGGCTAGTTTGCCGAGCAGCTTCTCTTTGGTGTGTAAGAAGACCTTCCTTAATACCTTGTCCCCCGGCTGAAAATCTCTTCTTCTAACTCTCGAAGCAAACCTACTTCTCATCAAACCCTGATAGTGTGCAGCTCTAAGGTGAGCCTTAACTCGTCTTTCCGCTATTAGGTCAAACTGACCCCTGATTGCTACTTCGTTGGCGTGTTCGGAAAAATTGTGAACTCGAAAAGAAGGGAGAGTTGCCTCTATAGGAGCTATGGCATCCATCCCATAGACTAAGGCAAAGGGTGACTCTTGTGTTGCAGCTCCATGAGTAGTCTGGTAGGCCCACAAAACCTCTTGTAAAAAACTAGGCCATTTCCCAGCAGCTCCTTCCAAATTTTTCTCTAAACCGGACAGTATAGTTCTGTTATCCACTTCAACCTGACCATTTTCTTGTGGGTGGAAAGGTGAAGAGAAACAATATTGTATACCCCTTGAGGCACAGAAACTCTCCATTTCCATGTTGTCGAACTGTGGCCCATTGTATGTCGTTATCTTTTGTGGAACACCAAATCTGCAACAGATGTTGGATAAAATGAATTTTATGACAGCTTTTGATGTTGTTCCTGCCAGCGGGGATGCTTCAATCCACTTCGAAAAATAATCTATAGAACAATTATAGTTCTGCATCCTCCAAATGCCACAGGAAGAGGTCCCACCAATTCCAACCCCCATCGAGCAAAAGGTATAGGCTCAGAAATTGACTCTAAAGGGATGGCTGGGACATGGATTTCATTATTATATCTCTGGCATGGATCACACCTACTCACCAGCTCCTTAGCGTCTTGCATTATAGAGGTCCAATAATAGCCAGCCATTAAAACTCTCCTTTTTAGAGCCCCGAATCCGCAGTGAGCTGATCCCTCACCATCATGCAATTCGGAGAGGACTACTTGAGACTCATCATCTCCCAAACATCGCAGAAGAGGTTTACTGTAAGACTTTTTATATAGAACGTCCCTTAGCATGATAAAACCACGAGCTTTGTGCTTCATTTTTCTTGCTAGTGATTTATCCGGAGGCAAGATACCATCAGAGAGATACTGCAGGAGAGGGAATCTCCAATCTTGAGGCTGATTCATCTGTACATCGAAAATTTCTTCCTCTTTGCTCATATTGAGTTGAATAGAAGGACACTCCAGCACATGGATCCAGCGATATGACTCAGTGTATGCTATGGTTGCCAAGGAATCTGCTAGTTCATTCTTTGTCCGGGGTATATGCTCATAAACAATGCTTTTGAACTTAAGTGCCTCATTTTTAAGAAGAAGTAAGTACTTCACTAGTTGCTCCTTTTTTGCCTCAGATTGACCTTGCGCATGGTGGATAAGAAGCTGGGAATCACTCATCAGCTTGACCCTTTTGGCCCCACAAATATAAGCTAGGTTTAGTATTCGGACTCATTGTTAGAAGCCCTAAAAGCAAAACATATAGCCTGTTACATTTTGTCACCATATGGAGAAGTTAGGCACACCCCTGCACCACACCCCATAGTACTGGATCCACCATCTGTCCGGACGATCCAGACCTTTTTGTCTTTCATTTCAGTAGTCTGCTCCGTATCCCTACCAGAGTGGAATTCAACTAAAAAATCAGACGCAGCTTAGGCTTTGACTGCTGTTCGAGGAGCAAAATCAATATTGAAGTCCCCCAATTCCACTGACCATTTAGTCATTCTACTTGAAATGTCTTCCTTTTGAAGAACATTCTTTAAGGGAAAAGATGTCCGGACAATAATATGGTGAGCCTGAAAATAAGGCCTCATCTTCCTTGCAGCAATTACTAAAGCTAATGCTAATTTTTCGAGCTTTAAATAGCGTTTTTCTGCATCTATCAAGCTCTTGCTGATGTAGTACACCGGATGGGGGTAATTATCCACCTCTCTTACCAATACAGCACTGATGGCACAATTTGAAACTGCCAAGTATACAAAGAGTGTCTCTCCATCAACAGGTTTAAATAAAGTCTTGGGGGAGGAGAGATGTTTCTTAATCTCATTGAAGGCCTTATCGCACTGTGAAGTCTAGTCAAATCCTTTCGCACCCTTTAAAGTTTGAAAAAATGGGGCACATCTGTCCGAAGACCTTGAGATGAATCGATTTAAAGCATCCAACCTCCCAGTCAACCGTTGTACTTCTTTAACATTCCAAGGAGGCTCCATTTGGAACAAAGCATTAAGTTGGTCCGGATCGGGCTGTATCCCTTGCTCACTTATTATATAACCTAGGAATTTCCCGGACTGCACTCCAAACACACATTTTTCTGGATTTAGCTTTAAATTCACTTTTACTAAGTTAGCAAAAGTTTCTTGGAGGTCTGCCAAGTGTAGTTGTTCATCCATGCTTTTCA
Organism: Limnanthes douglasii subsp. nivea; assembly: GCA_036936605.1. Classification (NCBI taxonomy): domain Eukaryota; kingdom Viridiplantae; phylum Streptophyta; class Magnoliopsida; order Brassicales; family Limnanthaceae; genus Limnanthes; species Limnanthes douglasii. The sequence continues at coordinate 44,116,435 of JAUPFV010000004.1, forward strand.
CCATCATGTCATCAATGTATACTTCCATATTTCTTCCAATTTGATCAGTAAAGGCTTTGTTCACCAATCTTTGATAAGTAGGCCCAGCATTTTTCAATCCAAATAGCATCACCTTGTAACAATAAAGACCCCTGTCAGTGACAAACGTGGTATGCTCCTGATCTTTCGGATCTACTTGAATCTGATTGTACCCGGAGAAAGCATCCATAAAGGATAGTAGCTTATTTCCAGAAGTGGAATCTACCAGCTAATCAATCTGGGGGACTGGATATAAATCTTTTGGGCAAGCCCTATTGAGATCTGTGAAGTCAATGCACATACGCCACTTGCCATTTTTATTTTTCACCAAGACCGGATTGGGAGTCCACAAAGGATATTGAGACTCCTTTATATGCCCCATTTTTGTGAGCCTGTCAACTTCTTGAACAATAACATCAGCCTTTTCCTTGGAAAAAACCCTTCTCTTTTGTACCACAGGTGTTATGTCTCTCTGAATGGATAGGCGATGTGATATAATATCTGATGGAACCCCTATAACATCAGCGTTGCACCAAGCAAAAACATGCTGATGGTCTTTTAGAAACTTTAACATCTTAATCTTCAGTTCAGATGGCATTTTGGACCCTATCTTAACACTTTCTCCTTCTTCCAAAGAGTGTGTTTCAACTTCTTCAACCGGTATCAACACTCCAGGGGTCTCTCTGGGGTCATCAATTTCACCCTCACCCCCAGAAAGCCCCTCAAACTGCTATTCTTTGTTGATACGAACTGCCCCAAACGTCCGTGGAGCCAGTGCTGTAGCATAACATTCTCTTGCAATCTTTTGACTGCTCCGGACAACTCCCACTTGTCCTTGAACAGCATATTTCAAACATTGGTGGACTGTTGAGGCCACTGCATGCATCCTAGAGAGCCAAGACCTCCCTAAAATAGCATTATAACAAGTGGGACAATCCACCACAATGAAAAGTATCCTGACCATCTTCTTAAAAGGGCCCTTGCCCAATAAAACTTCTTCTTTGAATTCCCCGATCACATCTGCTGAGCTCCCAGTGAAGCCCATAATTGATCTGTCTGAACGCTGAATTACGGCTGGATTTTTCATCTTTTTGTAAGTGTTTAAGAAGAGGATATTGGCTGAACTCCCAGTATCCACCAAGATCCGTCTTATGTCATTGCCCCCAATGGATGCTCCTATGAGAACAGCATCTTCATGAGGTCCAGTTATATCCCTTAAGTCATCTTCATCGAAAACAATGAAGGGAAAAGGAATTTGTGATTGATAGGAGGTCATGCCTCCTTCCAGCTAGGTGGCTAAAGTATGAACATGCCTCTTCCTTGAAGAAGCAGTAGGAGCTGTCATAGTATCCCCTCCGAAAATTGTGAGTGACTCAAAAAACTCAATAACCCCGGATACTGTTTTACAACGTTCCTCAATGGCACCCACTCTATTTCGAGTTGGATCAGGATCCAAATATTCTGACTCTACATCAAATCTTTCGATTATAACCATAGCTCCCTCCGGAGCAGCATTGCTCGGACCAACCCGATGAGCATTATCAGGCCTATTTCCTCCTTTTCTTTTGACATATGCCCCCAGCTTTCCTCTTTTAATTAAGTTCTGAACTTCTTGTTTCAAGGCTATACAATCGTCAGTGGTATGGCCAGTATCATTATGGTACTGACAAAAAGAATTGTTACGATGTTCCCTAGGAGATTGCAGTGCGGCCGGCCTTCTATAGTGTACTTCTTCCTTTGTTTTGTCATAAATGGTGGCCACACTTTCTTTTAACTTTGCAAACCACTCCGGTTGAATCCAAGGCCCCCTTTTATTTCTAGATTGTTGACTCTGGGCAGGCGCAGCTGGCTGAGATTGAGCTTTAGCCCAGTTATGTCCTTGTCCGGTCTCCCTAGTCTTGTTCCCGGACTAGTTTTGGTTGGGGTTTGGTGCAACCGGGGCAGACCTCACTTGCATGTGCACCCTAGTTTTCTTTGTTTCATCAACGTTGATTTTCTTTCCGACCTGATTCAATAGACCTCCCCAAGTCATTGTTTTCTTTCTGGTCACTGAATCAACCAAATTTCTAGGGTTTAAGCCCTGTCTCAAGGATGTTATTGCTACTTGCTCAAAGCAATCAGCCAGCCCGTTTTTGGTGTTCACAAAATGAATTATGTATTCTTTCAGTGACTCGTTTGGTTGTTGGGCACAATAGATTATTTTGTCCCCATTGTCTTTCAATTCCTTACTCCCAATAAACTGCCTTCGAAAGGCCACCCATAAGGTATCAAAGTTTCTGATGCAGCCTTGTGGTAGGCTGTTATACCACTTCAGAGCACTCCCCGTAAAGGACTGGGAGAATGCTCTACAGAGTAACTTGTCGTCATCATCGAAATTCATCATAAAGTTTTTAAATTGTTCCAAGTGGTTGTCCGGATCAGTACTGCCATCGTATTTTTCCATTTTAGTGCTATCGAACCTCTTAGGGAGGTTTCCGGATAAAATCTTGGAAGACAATGGAGATTGTCTCCAATTCCGGCCACGACTAAACACAGTATCCTCATTGGGAGTTGCAAAGATACCTGGTTCATCGTGGAAGGCGAAAGGATCCATCAGCATCCGATCTACATGCCTCCGGCTGTGAGATGATCCTTTGCCTATATTCTTCTTCAATTTCCCATGTATATCCCTTTTTCTTGAACACTTTTTAATCAACTTTTGCTTCTTTTTGGATCGGCCCTCATCACTGCTGGAGGATAAGAATTCTTCGACTCCATCCTCGTCCGAGGAGCTACCAAAAGACTCTGAGTCTGAATCAGAACTTTCCACTGGCTTAGACCGGTGAGACTTTTTGGAGCTAGCATGAGTCTTCTTGGTACTCACATGAGTCTTCGAAGGCTCATGCTCTCTAGGGTTGTCGGTATGATGAGCGACTGATGATTTTGACTTTTCTTTCATGCCCATCTTAGACTTCTCAGCCCTCAGAGCTACTATCTCGCCCTTTAATCTATCACGCTCCTCGATGGTGTATTCATCATTTTCACCCACCACTTCAAGAAAAGCTGGTGGTACTTCCGGGGCGTCCGGATTCATTCGGACTGATTTTTCCTGTTGGTTTCGAATGCTTGATTCAGGCACCGTCGTTCTCCCATTGTGGTCGCCAATTTGGTGAGGTTTATTTTCGTCTGAGGGTAAGTTTGTAATTTTTGTTTGGATTTTTCTGGAAGTTTGTAAGTATTTAATGTTTAAGTAGTGAGTAGGGGGAGAATTAAGCAGCTTGGTTGTATTTAATTTTCATTACCCTCATTTAATGTTGGTGGTTGGGTATTTATACCCTTACATCTGGGCCTTATAGGCTTTCGGGTCATGTTTAATGGACCCGGGTCAAATTCAAGGACCCATGAGCTCTTAGTAGGAGAGCAGGCAGCTTAGTCAAGAAGTATTTAGGTTTTAAGTACTTTAGTTCTTGTTCGAACAGTCCAATGGGTGAGGTGTTCGAACTGCCCTGTCCGGTTATGGGGTGTTTGTCCGAACTGTCCCTGTCCGTAGTGGTAACAGAATCCGGACTCATCAATATTAGAGATAACACTTAATCATCTTATTGGCATAGTCTATTCCAATAGGTTTCTGGTTGTTGCAGGAATCCTAACAAGCAAAATTGAATAGATTTTCTTATTTTATTTCAGGTCTTTAAATTGGATTCAATTTTGGATTTCAAGAAATCTTATGGAGCTCTAAATCAATATCAACATTAGAAAGATGATCCTTAGTGAATCAAGCCTATGAGTCGTATGCTCCTGATTTAATTTTGGCAGCAGATGTTTAGAAAGATGTTTTCATGGAATACCTCTGATTTTGTTGGCATTCTGCTCGATCCCGCTCTCTACTTCTCTATGTTGTTTCAGTTCAGAATCCTCCAGTCTTTTGTTGAGGTCTTTAGCCTGCTATCTTGTCCATCGATTTCAAGCTACCCATGCTTTCTCTTTTAGCATTTCATCGAGCACATTTAAGGCATAGGCTCTTCCATTCTATCCTGAAGTTTTCAAGCTATGTTTTTCCTTATTGCTCCATCCCTGCAGTTGCTTCAATTTTGTTTGAATTTCTTGAAGAATACAGATTCAGTTTTTTCTATCAAGCTTCATGGAATCGTGATTCATCTCTTTAAATCTTAGCTCGAGTTTAGGTAAATCAATTGATTTTACAATCATTGTTTCAATACTTGCAGCTAAGGATTGTAAGTTCGATCCCATGATATCGAAGACTTCTATATCGTCATTTAGATTGCTTCTTGATGCCCTTACTATCTTTTGCCCGATTGGATTCGTGGACTTTTCTCCCAAATTCTCTTCAAAATTAAAACGGGACTGATTAGCTCATTTACCAAAAAAATGTTCACGCTAAAATTTTTAAGTCAAAATTGTTCGGACTTTGTCTATTGTAATATGGCTCAATATTTTATTAAAAATGTTACTCAATATTTTATTAAAAAATGGTTTTAGGTTAGAAAAAATAAATTAAACTAGTAATGATGATATCCAAATAAGTTACTAAATGTACGATATTTGTCAAGGAAATTCTAACCCGTAAAACATACAAAGAGGAAAGCAGTCTGATGAAAAGGTTCGATCGTCAATCCATATATATATAAAGACAAAAGATCCTGCATGTATACTGTCAATATTTTGAATGATTGTTTCGGACAAAAGAATGGCCGAAGAACCGGAGTACTAGTCTCGTAGACTAGGTACTTGTGAAATAAAACTGAACTAGGTTTTATAAAAACCCAATCAGGTCAGTTGAGTTTGGACTTGGACGGTGTTATAGTTAGGTTAGAAACCATGTGAATCCTATGCTTTAGTGGTGGTAGGACCAAATAGAAAGCAATTTGGTATCACTTGTTGCATCAAAGGATCTTGTCAAGTTGCATATTAAGAGTGCGAGTGCAAGAGAATATAGGGGAACTCGATCTTTTTCTTTTCTCTTGCATTGCATTTTCACCACCCAAAAAGCATCAAAGGAGTACAATTTTGTCTAGGGATGTTTATGAACTGACCTCTCACAAGGGATCCTTTTCATTATATTTATCTTTATACTATACTATAAACTCTAATTCATTAATTCTTAAAAAAAAATGGAACCATTTTATTGAAGTAAAAGGATAGTAATTCACATGGTGTTGAGCTAAAAAGTGAAATTTAAAGTCGCAATCATAAAACTTCAATTGAAATTAACAAAGAAAAAACTGCCTCAAGAAGTAAACACATTCGGCTTTGCGAGCAACAAACTCATCTCCCTTTGGAGCTCAAACACTTCAAAAATATTTAATTAAGCAAGTTCGGCAAATTAAAATGCTTCTGAATTTCAGGAAAAAATGAAAACCAGTAGCGAACGAGGATAAACATACAAATCATGAGGAAGTACAAGTTCTCATTGGTGAAATGCTTCAGAGAAAAAATTATTTTAGAAAAAGATGCTACCAACAAAGTCTTAAAATAGATGGCTAAAGAAAATAAACAGCTTTAATGGAAACAGAGCACCAACAGCAGATGAGATACAGGAATAGCAGGTGAGATGATTAATCATTTGCTTTTAAAGTAAGACCATGCAGAATGTTAATATTATCTTGTCATCTGCATTATAGAGATGCTAGTCAGGAAAATTCCTGCGAATGAGAGGTTAAGATAGATACGGTTTGAACATTGATAAGAAATATAGACTATCAAGTAATAGAATAAGTCATGAAAGAATTCAGGGGTTGCTACAAATATAGCCAAGACCCAAACTGTCTAAAAGAGTGATAGCACTCAATTGGGCAGGAGCTTGAAACTGATAAAATTCAAGTTTTATTTTACATTTGAAAGTCTATTTAGCAAGCCAATCGGATGCTTTGTTTTGGTCAATCAAAATATGAGTTATAACATAGTTGGAGAGATTAATTTTATGTGATAATTAAGAATAGGGTCTAAGGGCCAATGATATTTACCTTTAGCAAACAGATTAACAAGAACTAACGAGTCAGACTCAATGTCAATATTTGACCAGCCTTTGTTTTTTGCAGATCAGGAGCCCATCTAACAAACCTCTAGATTCATCCATTATTGGGGAGAGCTTACCATATAAGTTGTTGGAGCCAACGAAAATGTCTCCCGAGCTATTATGAATTGTAACTGCTCCACTGGAGTCACCATTAAGTAGGCTGGAACCATCAACATTCAACTTTAATCTACCAGGACTTGAAGTAGACTATTTAAGATAGGTAGCCTTACTCTTAAAGTTAAGGTACGATATACAGCCAATTTCAATAACTGCATCAGCATCATTACTTCAATGTTTAGATTTGAAAAGCTTAGAGTTGTCAAGACTGTATACCATATGTTTGATATGATTAATAGATGACAAAGTAGAGAAATGATTTCCTTTAAACTTAGATTTAGTTCTATTTTTCAAATAACCCAAAATATTATTGTAGGAATTACACTTCTAGAATGAACTTTATTTTCAGTAGACCGGAACCAATTCCTAGTCATGTGGGCAACAGTCGTGAACCTGTCTGGTGAGGATAAAAGTAGCCTGAGGGTAGGCTGGTAATTTCAAGTGGAGTTTTAAGGCGGCGTGAGGGTGTTTCAGGGTGGTGTGAAGGTGTTTCAAGATATTTCAAGGTGGAGAGAGAATTGAGCAGCTTGGCAGCAGTAAATTTTTGTTACCCACAGTTAATGCTGGTGGTTGGGTATTTATAGTATGTAATTTGGGCCCTTATGGGCTTTCGGGTCAAGTTTAATGGACCTGGGTCATGTTTAAAGACCCATGAGTTTTAAGTAGATGAGCAGGTAGCTTAGTCAGATAGTGTTTAGGTTTTTTAGTACTTTAGTCATAGTTCGAACTGCTTTAGACTTGCAGTGTTCGAAGTCATCAGTCCGGTTCAAAAGTCCTGTCCGAATTAAGCTCTTGGAGCCTGTCCGGTTTACGGAGAGATTTACTTTGGGATGCCCTTCCGGGGAGCACTTCGAATTCGGACTCATCAGGAGCCCCTTTTTTAGGTATTTGAACAAGTAACCTTGTCAAAGAACTGAAAAATAGTCCGATTCAGGAAGTGGTTTATCAATTCGGAGAGAGTTGAGGACAGAACCGGACAGACCAAACGTTACGAATTCCAAACGGTTCTTGTCAGAGTTAGTGGGACACGTGTCACTCTCTGGTTGGTTACTTTAGCCGTTTTTTCACCTTGAAAGTTGTACCACTTTCTCGAACAAGTTACCTCTTTTAAATGCCATAAATGACATCAGCGCCGTCTTTTAATTATTGCCCAACTTTTCGGATTCTCCTAGGAATCAAACCCGTTTTTCACATTTACTATAAATTCTTTTCACAGCTTCATTATCTCTTTCACTCTGTCATTTCACCCAAAGCTTTATCTCTCTAAAACTTCAAAATTTCCTTAGTTGTTTATGTTCACAGCAAGAACAACACTGATCAAGGGCGGTTGGCTTAACCTCTCAGAATTGGAGAAAGCTCAAAGAGTTGAAAAAGAAAAAAGACTTGCAGCAGGGCTTCCAGCGTCGCCTGTCGAGAAAACAGCCCCTTCAATCGAAGAATCTGACAGAGGTTCATCTTCTTCTAAAGGTACAAAACCTAGAAAACTCTTTCAATCAACACTCTCTCCCATAGTATCTGGCTCTTCAGTTCAAGAGTCGATTCCTATTGTCGAACCGGGGGTCACTGTCACCAGTGTTAGGAAGAAATCCTCTTTCATTGCTATAGGGTCTGATTCTGACCACTCCCTAGACAAATTAATCATGAAAAAGCCGAGTAGGTTGGTTAAAGGACTTCCTTCTAAAAGCACACCCTCAAAATCGGGGGCAAAAAATAGTGAATCAGGGTCCGGGGCAACTATTAGGACTCTCCGGGAAAGGCCGGCCGGTCCGGGGGCTAGCAGTCCACTACCTCCCAAAGAAACTTCAACCTCAGAAACTCAAACTGAGGTGATAAGTCGAAAAAATTCGGAGAGCCAACAGTCCGGTGGATTAGCTGTGCCAAGCTTCATCCCTCCCCGGGCTGTTTCTACAGAAGCTCCCCCAACAATAATGGAGGAGAGGATGGAGGACTCCACGGAGGAGGTTAGATTTGAGTCTGAGTCCTCCGGACAGGCTGAAACTGCTATCGTTGTTGCCAAGAAGGGCAAAGAAGACTTGTATCTGAGGCGTAGGGCCCTGCTTTCACAAGGTGGAGTTCAAGTATCTTTCATCTCTGCTAAAGACCAAGTATGCGTTCATCCATACCAAAGATCTGGGACGACTGCGTACTAAGTGGGGGATCCCTGAGAATGTAAAGATTCGAATTCCCATCGATCCAGAGACCCCGATGGACTGCAAAAGAAATGAGATAGTCTTTTTTACGGAGCTATTCAATTGGGGACTTAGGTTCCCACTGGATCCAGAAATAGTACGCTATTTTCACTTGGTCAAGCTATGTCCATCACAGCTAAGCCCTAACGGCTGGTACACCTTGATGTCATGTATTATGGCGTCTAGGCTATCCGGAATTCCTCTTCCAATGGAAGAGTTTGCAGCTGTGGCTAATTTGTGCAAACACCATCAGTTCCCCTTCTACCATTTCAACATGGGGAACGATCTTAAAGCTGTTGACGATCTCCTGGAGTCGGAGAGCAAGTGGAGGAGCCAGTTCTTGTTTGTCAGTGGCTCATGGGAAAATGGCAAGAAAATCAAAACCGGGGAGAATCCTAGCCTTCTTCGAAGTAGATGGAGGAGCGATCGTAAGTTTTTACTTTAAGTTTCTGTTCGAACCTCTCTTTCCTTTAAGTTTATACTAATCAGTTTTTCTTTTGTTTTATCAGAGCTGCCAAAGGAGTTCGGGGACTATCTGAATGCCGGACAGGTCACCTGTGGCAAAATCAACGCTTGGGCCGCAGAAAACTGGGAGAACCGGTTTCATAAAGCCTTTACTGCTGGGAACCTAGCGAGGTCTCACCTGTGGAACACCACAGGTCGAAGAGACTTAACCTGGGAGGAGTTCTCCACCCCACCTGATGAAGATGTTGTGCTGAGAAGGTCTCACGAACTGGATGGGACCCTCTTCCTTCCTGCCCGGGCCAAAGCCCCAAGTAAAATGAAGGGCAAGAAGAAGAAAGGCAGGAAAGCGGTAGAGGATACTGAGAAAGAGGCCCCAACAGACGCTGAGGTGCCAGCCCAGGCTCAAGTTGATGCAAAACTTCTACAGGTGGTAGAACAGGAGAGCGAGAAACAAGGAGTGAATCCCCCAAAACCTTCAAGGACTTCCAAACGGGCTCGTAAGCAAGCAAGTGACAGTGCTGACAGGGAAGTCAAAAAGAAAAAGACTTCCCAAGGAGAAGAGCTCGCTCTCCGGGATCCGGAGCCCACTTTCCCAACCGATCCGACGTTAGCCGAAGAGATCCCAGGGAATCTTAATGAAGGGATTCCAATGGAATTCCATACTGATGAGGTTGAAAGGGGAGAGATTAACATGGATGAAGTGGATGTCACCGGTCTAGGTGCTCTAGGTGATTATTTCCTTGGCCTGTCCAGAGATGAGTTCGCAGGGCCATATGTTCCCCCAAGTAGTTCCAACACAGTAAACTTCAATGGTAAGACTTTTATGGTTTCCAGTGAGAGGGACATCATAGCCCATTCTCTCCTTAGCAACGTGCAGCCAGTACTTACCTTGGAAAGGCAAGTCCGAAGTCAGGCAACCACCATCAAAGACCTCAAGTCTGAGAAGGAGAAGATGTCCGATGACCTCAGGACTGCTGCTACTAAGGTTGATTTGCTTAAGGAGTCGAACGAACAGCTAAAGAAGAATCACAATGAAATCAGCACAAAAGTTGCTTCTTTAGAAGAGACCGTAAAAGATCTCCGGGCTAAGCTGTCCGGACTGGAGAAGGATTTGACAGCCTCAAGAGAAGAAACTGCAGCCAAGGAGAAGCTTGTCACCAACCTGGCCACTGACAAACTTGCTTTAGAGAGTGCAGTGACTCAGGCTGTTGAAGAGAAAGCTGCTTTGGTGAAGGATCAAGAGGCCATGATCAAGGCCAGAATCAACGCTTATGCCAGGGAGATGATACGGAGTGAAGAATTAATGATTGAAAAGGTGAAGTCCGATATGGTCCTCCTGTTTCATGAGAAGTTCCCGAAGAGGAGACTAGGGGACTTATGGCGCTATGTGGATGACGATGATCTCCCATACTGGACCATGGTTGATGAAGGGTACACTGATGTGTCCTCGTCCGGTGACGAAGAGGAAACCGGAGAGAGTCCAGGTGAGGAAGAGATTGACCCCAAGGGTAAGAAGATTGTCGAGGAGAAGAGCGACATCAAGGGCAAGAAAAAGGATGAGGGTGAGCCATCTTCAAAGTCTCAACCTTAATTTATAATTTGTTTTGTTTATCTTTTGTTTGAACTAAAGTCCTTGGAAGGCCAAGGCACCTTTTTTGTGATGGTGTCCGTATTATTCGGACAGATTTTTGTATTGTGGCCAAACATGTTCAAAAAGTCCTTGGAAGGCCAAGGCAACTTTAAGTTGTTGAATGAATGCTTTTATTTTACTCAACCATCTTCTTCTTTTATTATTTGTCTCACTTTAGACAACTAGAATTTAAGTAGCTTTGAATTATTGTATTGTGAGAGTGTTTAATTTCTCTGGCTAAAATTTAAGTAGCCTTTAGTCCTTTCAGTCCGGGTAGTATGACAAACAACAGAATTTTGCAGAAACTTAGAAAATTATTGAAGAAAGCATCAAGTTTTATTGAAAGCTCTCCGTGGCGCCGAAGAGAGGAAGTGGTATGCCCCCAAATATTTACATGGATGTTTAAACAAGTAAATATTTACATAAGCTTTACTCCAAGTACATTCGAAGGTGTTCAATATTCCAAGGGTGAGTTAAAACCCTGCCATCTTTGTCTTCCAACCAGTATGTCCCAGGCTTGATTCTTTCAACCACGGTATACGGACCCTCCCAAGTTGGGGCCAGCTTTCCGAAGAGCTTTTCCTTGGTGTGCAAGAAAACTTTTCTCAATACTTTATCTCCTGGTTGAAAATCCCTTCTTTTAACTTTAGAAGCAAACCTGCTTCTCATCAAGCCTTGATAGTGTGCCATTCTAAGATGAGCTTTTACCCGCCTTTCTTCAATTAAATCAAGTTGATTTCTAATTGTCATCTCATTAGCCTGTCCGGAGAAGTTATGAACACGAAAGGAAGGGAGTGTCTTCTCTATGGGAGCTACTGCATCCATCCTATAGACCAAGGCAAAGGGGGATTCTTGTGTTGCAGCCCCAGGTGTTGTCCGGTAGGCCCACAGGACTTCTTGTAGATAACTAGGCCACTTCCCAGCAGCCCCTTCTAAGTTTTTCTTTAAACCGGACAGTATTGTTCTATTAGCCACCTCAACTTGCCCATTGGCCTGTGGGTGGAAAGGTGAAGAAAAGCAGTGCTGAATACCCCTTGAGGCACAGAAGCTCTCCATCTCTCTATTATCAAACTGTGGCCCATTGTCTGTTGTTATTTTCTGGGGGACACCAAATCTGCAACATATATTGGACATAATGAATTTTATAACAGCTTTTGACGTCGTCCCTGCCAAGGGGGCTGCTTCTATCCACTTCGAAAAGTAGTCAATGGCTACAATTATGGTTTTACGCCCTCCGGACGCCACAGGGAGAGGCCCAACTAAGTCCAATCCCCATCGAGCAAAAGGGATGGGCTCAACAATTGATTCCAAAGGAATGGCTGGTACATGAATTTCATTGCTGTACCTCTGACATGGGTCACGCCTTCTTACCAGCTCCTTAGCATCTTTCATAATTGATGGCCAATAATATCCGGAGAGAAGCACTCTTCTTGTCAAAGCTCTAAATCCACAATGGGCTGATCCCTCACCATCATGCAATTCAGAGAGAACCATTTGTGACTCATGATCCCCTAAACAGCGTAGGAGAGGTTTGCTATAGGATTTTTTGTACAAGACTTCTCTAATCATAATGAAACCACGAGCCATGTGTTTCAATGTTCTGGCTTGTGATTTATCCAAGGGCACGATGCCATCGGACAGATATTGCATAAGAGGAGACCTCCAGTCTTGAGGCCGGTTTACTTGTATTTCAAAGACTTCCTCTTTTTCACCTTCTTCAAGTTGAATAGAAGGGCTTTCAAGCACATGGATCCATGGGTAGGACTCCGTATATGCTATCGTTGCCAATGAGTCTGCTAACTCATTCTCTGCCCGGGGGATGTGCTCATAGACAACAGCTTTAAACTTTGACGCTTCATTTTTAAGGAGGAGCAAGTATTTGATCAATTGCTCCTTTCTGGCCTCTGACAGGCCTAGAGCATGGTGGACAAGCAATTGGGAGTCACTTAGTAGCTTGACCCTTTTTGCTCCACAGATGTATGCCAATTTTAACCCAGCTATAGCTGCTTCGTATTCGGACTCATTATTGGATGCCCTGAAAGCAAAACAAATAGCTTGGAACATATTGTCCTCATAGGGGGAAGTGAGACATATTCCTGCCCCAGATCCCATGGTGCTGGATCCTCCGTCTGTTCGGACAATCCACACTTTTTTGTCTTTTGAATCAGCAGGTTGTTCTGAATCCCTATCAGAATGGAACTCAACTAGAAAGTCAGCCACAGCTTGAGCTTTTACTGCTGTCCGGGGAGCGAAGTCTATGTCGAAGTCCCCCAACTCTACTGACCACTTTGTCATTCTGCTCGAAATGTCTGCTTTTTAAAGGACATTCTTTAAAGGGAAAGATGTCCGGACAATGATAGGATGAGCCTGGAAGTAGGGCCTCATTTTTCTTGCAGCTATCACCAAGGCCAAAGCTAGTTTTTCAAGTTTCAAGTAGCGTCTCTCAGCATCAATCAAGCTTTTGCTGATGTAGTACACTGGGTGAGGATACCCATCAACCTCCCTTACTAACACAGCACTGATGGCACAACTTGAAACAGCCAGATATACAAAAAGAGTCTCCCCATCGACTGGTTTAAACAAGGTCTTGGGAGAGGACAGATGCTTCTTGATTTCATTGAATACCTCATCACACTGTGGTGTCCATTCAAACCCCTTTGCACCCTTCAAGGTTTGAAAGAATGGAGCACATCTGTCCGAAGACCTGGAGATGAATCTGTTCAAAGCTGCCAACCTCCCCGTTAATCGCTGTACTTCTTTAATGTTTCGAGGAGGATCCATTTGGAACAAAGCATTGAGTTGGTCCGGGTCGGGTTGTATTCCATGCTCACTTATGATATACCCTAAGAACTTCCCGGACTGCACTCCGAACACACACTTTTCAGGGTTTAATTTTAAATTCACTTTGGCCAAGTTGGCAAAAGTATCTTGGAGGTCGGACAAGTGCAACTGCTCATCCACGCTTTTCAGCATCATATCGTCAATGTAAACCTCCATATTTCTTCCAATTTGATCAGCAAATGCCTTATTGACCAACCTTTGATAAGTAGCCCCAGCATTTTTCAAACCAAAGGGCATCACCTTGTAGCAGTGTAAACCTCTATCAGTGACAAAAGTGGTATGCTCTTGATCTTTTGGATCCACTTGGATCTGATTGTACCCGGAGAAGGCATCCATGAAGGAGAGTAGCTTGTTCCCAGAAGTAGAGTCTACTAACTGATCTATCCGGGGAACCGGATACAAGTCTTTTGGGCAAGCTCGATTGAGGTCTGTGAAGTCAATGCACATACGCCATTTACCATTCTTCTTTTTTACCAAGACAGGATTGGCAGTCCACAAAGGGTACTGAGATTCTTTAATGTGTCCCATCTTTGTGAGTCTGTCAACCTCTTGTACAATGACATCAGCCTTTTCTTTTGAGAAAGCTCTCCTTTTCTGTACCACCGGTGCCACATCCCTCCGGACTGACAGGTGATGGGAAATCACCTCCGATGGAACTCCAGTAACATCAGCATTGCACCAAGCAAAAACATGCTGATGGTCTTTCAAGAATTTCAACATTCCTTCTTTCAACATCGATGGCATTTTGGATCCTATCTTGACATTTTTTCCTTCTTCCAGGCAGTGTGTTTCAACCTCCTCAACTGGGATCAACACTCCGGGGGTCTCTCTGGGGTCATCAATTTCACCCTCACCCCCAGAAAGGCCCTCAAACTGCTATTGGTCATTTATACGGACTGCCCCCAGTGTTCGTGGAGCCAAGGCAGTGGCATAACATTCTCTTGCAACTTTTTGGCTGCTCCGGACAACCCCAACCTGCCCCTGAACAGCATATTTCAGACACTGATGGACTGTCGAAGCCACTGCATGCATCCTAGAGAGCCAAGATCTTCCTAGAATAGCATTATAACAGGTGGGACAATCCACCACAATGAAGAGTATTCTAACCATTTTCTTGAAAGGGCCCCTGCCCAACAACACTTCTTCTTCAAACTCCCTGATCACATCGGCTGAGCTGCCCGTGAAGCCCACGATTGATCTGTCCGACTTTTGTATCACAGCTGGATTTCTCATTTTCTTATAAGTGTTTAGAAAAAGGATATTGGCAGAGCTTCCAGTATCCACCAAAATTCGCCTTATCTCATTGCCCCCTATAGATGCTCCTATGACAACAGCATCCTCATGAGGGCCAGCAATATCTCTCAAATCATCCTCATCGAAAACTATGAATGGGAATGAGTTTGGAGATTGATAGGATGTCATGCCTCCTTCTAGCTGGGAGGCCAAATTATGAACATGTCTTTTTCTTGAGGAAGTAGTAGGAGCTGTCATAGTGTCCCCTCCGAAGATTGTCAATGACTCGAAGAATTTAATGAGCCCGGAGACTGATCTAGAACGCTCCTCAATAGTACCCACTCTGTTTCTGGTTGGATCAGGATCCAAGTACTCAGACTCCACATCAAACCTTTCAACTATTACCATAGCCCCCTCCGGGGCAGCGTTGGTTGGACCAACCCTATGAGTGTTGTCAGGCCTGTTGCCTCCTCTTCTTTTAACGTATGCACCCAACTTTCCTCTTTCAATCAAGTTCTGTACCTCTTGTTTCAACGCTATGCAATCATCGGTGGTATGGCCAATATCATTATGGTATTGGCAAAAGGAATTATTTCGATGTTCTCTGGGAGACTGCAAGGTTGCCGGTCTCCGGTAGTGTACTTCATCTTTTGTTTTCTCGAAAATGGTTGCCACACTTTCTTTGAGCTCTGCAAACCACTCTGGTTGGACCCACGGCCCTCTTTTGTTTCTAGACTGTTGACTTTGTGCAGGAGCAGCTGATTGAGACTGAGCCTTTCCCCTTCCATGCCCCTGTCCGGTTTCTCTTGCTTTGTTCCCGGACTGGTTTTGATTTGGAGTTGGTGCCACCGGGGTGGATCTCACTTGTCTGTGCACCCTGGTCTTTTTCGTTTCATCAACATTTATTTGCTTGCCAACTTGGTTCAGCAATCCTCCCCAGGTCATGGCTTTCTTCCTGGTCACCGAATCGACCAGGTTGCCTGGGTTCAAACCTTGTCTCAGGGATGCTATTGCTACCTGTTCAAAGCAATCAGCCAACCCATTCTTTTTGTTTACAAAACGACTTATGTACTCCTTTAACGACTCATTTGGCTCTTGGGCACAATGGATTATTGTGTCTCCATTGCCCTTCAGCTCCTTACTTCCCACAAACTGCCTTCGAAAGGCCACCCAAAAAGTATCAAAGTCTTTAATACAACCCTGAGGCAGGCTGTTGTACCATTTCAGAGCACTCCCCGTAAATGATTGGGAGAATTCCCTACAGAGTAGTTTATCATCATCATCAAAGTTCATCATGAAGTTCTTGAATTGCTCCAGATGATTGTCCGGATCAGTACTGCCATCATACTTCTCCATCTTGGTGCTATCAAACCTCTTGGGGAGGTTTCCGGATAGGATTTTAGAAGACAGTGGAGACTGCCTCCAATTCCTTCCACGACTGAACACGGTATCCTCATTAGGAGTTGCAAAGATACCTGGCTCATCATGGAAGGCAAAAGGATCCATCAGCATCTTGTCCGTATACCTCCGATGGTGAGATGACCCTTTTCCAATATGCCTTTTCATTCTTCCATTGTGATCTCTTTTTCTGGAATACTTTTTAACTTGCTTTTGTTTCTTCTTGGTCTGTCCCTCATCACTGCTAGAGGACAAGGACTTTTCATTTCCCTCACTGTCCGAAGAGCTGTCCGAAGACTCTGAACTCGAGTCAGAACTCTCCACAGGCTTGGACCGATGAGATTTTTTAGAGCTGGCATGCGTCTTCTTAGTGCTCTCATGAGTTTTGGAAACCCCATGCTCTCTTGGGTTATCGGTGTGGTGAGCAGTTGATGCTTTGGATTTCTCTTTCACGCCCATCTTGGCTTTTTCAGCCCTTAGAGCTTCTATCTCAAGTTTTAACCTGTCGCGCTCTTGGACAGTATACTCATCATTCTCTTCCACCACTTCGAGCAAAGCTGGTGGAAGCTCTGGATTATCCGGATTCATTCGGACAGAATTTCTTTACTTGGTTTTGAATACTGGATTCAGGCACCATCGCCTCCCACTGTGGTCGCCAATTTGGTGAGGATAAAAGTAGCCTGAGGGTAGGCTGGTAATTTCAAGTGGAGTTTTAAGGCGGCGTGAGGGTGTTTCAGGGTGGTGTGAAGGTGTTTCAAGATATTTCAAGGTGGAGAGAGAATTGAGCAGCTTGGCAACAGTAAATTTTTGTTACCCACAGTTAATGCTGGTGGTTGGGTATTTATAGTATGTAATTTGGGCCCTTATGGGCTTTTGGGTCAAGTTTAATGGACCCGGGTCATGTTTAAAGACCCATGAGTTTTAAGTAGATGAGCAGGTAGCTTAGTCAGATAGTGTTTAGGTTTTTTAGTACTTTAGTCATAGTTCGAACTGCTTTAGACTTGCAGTGTTCGAAGTCATCTGCCCGGTTCAAAAGTCCGGTCCGAATTAAGCTCTTGGAGCCTGTCCGGTTTACGGAGAGATTTACTTTGGGATGCCCTTCCGTGGAGCACTTCGAATTCGGACTCATCACTGTCTATTTTAACCTTTAACAATTCTGCAAAATAAGTCTATATTTCCCAGTAAAAAATGCAAGATATAAAGAGATGGTTAGGGTATTCATAGGATTCACAAAATTGACACTTTGATACTATATTAAAGTGTCTCTTTTACATGATAAAATCAATATGAATATAGTTGTTAGGATTTTCCATAAAAGAAAAGAACATTTCATAGGGTTATGGAGTTCCAGATTTTGTTAAACATATTGGACTGATTGTGGTGCAGTCTAAGATGATTCCATGTTCCTTTGATGTTGAAATTAGTTTCTTTAGAGAACTTCCAAAGCATGGTGTCTTCTTTATTGTAGTTGATAATTGTAGTCTTTATAAGATTGATTCTAGCTTGAGATAAGAAGCCATTAAATCTGTTAATATCCCAGGATTTGTTCAACCAAAAAGAGCTTACTTTTATAGTTTGAAACCAATTGTTATCTTGCTTGTCATCCATGATAATAAAAGAAGAGTGGTCATGCCAATTATCTAACCATAAACCCAGCTCACCCTTACACAAATTCTATCTAATGTTAGGCTCGGCAATAGCTTTAATACCAACAAGTATTTTCCATCTCAGGAAACGAAATTTGTTGTAAGAAGCTTTAAGAGGATGGGAGTTCTTACAGAAGATGTGTGTGCATAAGCCTGTCCCATTAGCTTTTATTTTCTATGAAATTAAACCACAATTTACAGGAGCTTGCCACCATAGGACATATGTTTGTTTTCCTAGTCTTGAATCTTGTTGTTTATTTTGTTTAAAAAAGAGTTATAATTTTTGGTTTTGTTATTTGTGCTAAGAGTAATTCCAAGATAATCAGTAGGAAGGTACCGAGAGCTGAATCCAGTTCCACTGATGAGAGTAGAAAAACTAGTGTTAAGAAATCTGGTTGAATCAATTATCTTAGTATTTTCTTTGTTGATGACTTGACCATAAATCTCATGATAGTTTTGAAGAAACCTACTAAGATTGTCAATAGTAGAGTGAAGCTTTTTAATAAAAATGAGAATATCATCAGCAAATACTAAATAAAGAATGATAAAATCAGTAATTGAAGCATACTTTATAGTTTTGTTAGAATTTAATAAGATGGATAAGACCCTTATTAAAATCTTTTCACCAATAATAAAGAAACTTGGAGAGATATAATCTCCCTGTAAAGACCTCTTTTGGTGTTGAAGTAACCAATTTCATTACCATTATTCATCATAGAGATATAAACAAATCTAATTAACTTGTTGATAAGCTTGACAAATTTAGTAAAGAAGTCAAAAGATAAAAGCACTTTAAGGATGGAAGAATGAGACATTTTATCAAAATCTTTAAACATGTCTAATTGAGTCATGATTTTACCAGCCTTAGTTTTCCTATTAAGTTCATGAATAAGCTCTTTAGATATTAAAATGTTTTCATGAATGGATTTGTTTTTAACATAGCCACCTTGAGCTTCAGAGAAATGTTTAGGAAGAATGTTGGTAAGCATATTGTTAATAATATTTGACATAATTGTGTTTAATAACATACACAAACTAATTGGTCTAAAATTCTTCCAGTTTGTTGGGTTAATGGTATTAGGGATTAAGCACAAACATGTGGCTATAATTCCTTGAGGAATATTATGACCAAACATGAAGGAGGACATGGCTTGGCAGAGATCTCTTTTAATTATGTTTTAGCAGGTCTTGAAGAAACAACCGTTGAAACCATCCATACCAGCCGCATTTGAGGAATTCAGATTGTTAATGATGTCATAAATCTCATTTTTAGAGAGAGGCAGTAAAAGTAAGAATTTTGTCTAAGAAATGTTGTTAAAGATATTTCCTTGCATTCTATTATATTCTTATTCAATGCTAAAGAAAGGCTAATTTGTTAGGATCTGTTTAAAGTAAGCTTCTACTTATAGGCTAATAAAGTTGGTATTTAAGATCCAGTCCACCTCAACTTTAATACTATTATAGTATTCTTCCTTCTTTTCTTAGACACATAAGCATGGTAATCTTTAGTATTCATGTCACCTTCTTTGAGCCAATTGGAGTATCATCTTTGTTGCCAGTAAATGTTTTCATCCTTAATGCTTGAAGGAAGAGAGCATTGGCTTTAGCAAGCTCAAATTTAGTGTCCAAGTTGTTAGACTACATATGCTTAATCTCAAGTTTCTTGATTGCTTCTTCAGTGATCTTCACTTTATCAAAGATATTACAAAATAAATTTTTATTTCAAACCTTACGGCCTTCCTTTAGTCTTCTCAGCTTGTGCCAAAAGATGTAGAGAAAATATTCTTCTATGTTTCGATTCCAATTTATTTCTACAAAGGTTAGAAAATCCTTATCCAATATCCAGATGTTTAAAAATTTGAATCTCTTTTTAGAGATTAGTCTATCTTTAGCAATAGTCACACATAGAGGAGCATGGTCAGAACAAGTTTTGGTCATGTGAACAATCTTAGTTTCATTAAGGAAGCCAGACCAAGCAAAGTTATAGAGTGTTCTGTCTAAGCACTTCCATTTAGAATTGTTGGACCAAGTGAATTTGGGCTAGCATAGCCTGCATCCTCCAAATTGAAATCCCTAATAACATCTTTGAAATCTTTAGAGTTATCGACACTGAATATTGAGTACCCTATCTGCTCATTAGCTTTTGAAATAACGTTGAAATCCCCTATGATTAGCCACTCTTTATAAGGGGTTGAGATGTTCCTAAGAGTGTTCCATAGATCTATCATATTATGTCTTTGACATTTAACATAAACAATTTTTAGTAAGAAGTTTTTATCCAAACCAACATATAAAATTTCAAAGTATAAACATTGAGAATGATCAAGTAAAATGTTAACAAAAAATTGATCGTTCCAGAAAAATAATTTATTATTTGAAATAATTAGGTTTAAAGTTCTTAAAACCAATCCTTAATGCAGTGTTTTCCCAATTCTCATAACTGATGAGGGGCTCTTGAATGGAAATTAGCTTGATCTTTTCTTTATAAATGATAGACTTCAGACTTCTAAGAGAAGGTTTATTTCTGATGTATCTTATATTCCAGCTAAGAATCTTGATCATCTTTATGAGATGAGGTAGATGGTTTGCTAGTAAGAATTTTAAGGATTTGATGATCAGACTGTTAGCCTATTTCTTTCTCCTAGCTTCTTTTAGCTCATGTGAAGAACTTCCTGGAATCCTTTATCAGTCTCTTTTATTTTAAGGGTAGGTGAAATATGAAGACTGTTTATATTGTTCTGGTTTGAAATGGCCAGATATCAGGTTTTTATAGTCTTGAGAAGTAGATATATTGTAGCCATAATCCAAAGTTTGGATGGCTTCTATAATTTCCTCAGCATCAGGGGAATCAGTATTTTGAATTTGAGTACCTAACTGAATGTTAATATATTTGTTTAATATAAATTCATTGACATTAATCATTGTTTATCCCTTTCTGTAGAGAGATTCTATCTGTGATGAGGATTAGGCATT
The DNA here is from genome assembly GCA_036936605.1 of Limnanthes douglasii subsp. nivea. Lineage (NCBI taxonomy): Eukaryota > Viridiplantae > Streptophyta > Magnoliopsida > Brassicales > Limnanthaceae > Limnanthes > Limnanthes douglasii. The sequence goes on from JAUPFV010000004.1 coordinate 44,136,961, forward strand.
TTAGCATCCATCATTTGATCATTAAGTATCACAATAGATTTAACTTTTGGTTGATAAACTTTAGGTTGATTTTTTTCTATGGTTTTAGAGGCATTGTTGCTCTTGGAATCACACTTGGTAGCAACAGTTATAACTGTGTTTGATTCTTCTTCGCCACCAATCTTCGATTCCCCATTGCTTCGCTTGACTTTGGGACCTCTCTCTCAATCCCTAACCTAGTAACTACCATGCTTCAAGTAATTTAATGTCCACATACGGCGCCAAATGTTTTACGAGAAATAACAAAGTAATTTTCCAAGTAATCACTTTTATTATGAGAGAAGAGATGTTACACTTATTTGGGATTCTATCCCTTATTTATATATTTTCCTCACCATTTATTGGCAGATATTACATTTATTCCTACTAACTGCATGCACAACTATATTTATATCATGTGACTTTTATTTACGAGCAATGTGTTAGTGGTTTGACTAGTTTCATTGATGCAGCATTGATCAGTCGCCTTGGCCGTTTCTTTCGTGAATTGGGTTCGATGAGCTTCGTCTGCATGTCCGGCCAAGCGTGATTCAAGTGATCCTCTCTTCCACGTGCCCGGTCAAGCGTAATCCAAATGATCACCTTCTGCTCGTTTGAGTACCTCGCTCGGTTCACTCTTCAGGTTAACTCATCCTTCTGCTCCTTCAGTTGGTGGACCATTTAACTAGTTTAAGAACCATCATTCTTTTTTATCCTAGTTAGGTAGACCATGACTTCTCATGCAATTCGTAGTTTAAGCTCGGTATCCTTTTCTATTTACCTGCCGCTCGGACATACACCTTACTCAGTCGCTTCATATGTTTCGAGTAGCTTCGTCTGCTCGGATACCATCTCTTCAGCCAGCCGGAGGATATCCCCTCATTATATTTTTGGTTCAAATCTTGCAAATATCATCTTAAATCAAATTCTAGCAATATATGCCTAGAATTTCAGACATAAATATTGTATTCTCTTTTGTAAATCAAAGAATCCAAGAATTGATTAAGAAGTTTTCTTTAGACATACTTTGTGAGAATTTTCCGATTAAAGTACATTTAAATGCAAGAGTCGATTGCTCTTTAACATTTTGAGAATATTGAAATGAGATGTGATATGATTTCTCGACTACACTGATAGTCTAAGATCATTCTTCCTTAAGGTATTAGCGAAAGATTTCACTATTGTATATAGTTTTCCTATGTTAAGGTTATTTTTGCTCATTTACAGAGGATTACTTGTAGATTGAAGATCAGAAAAATCTTCCTCTGCGAAAACATGATTGTTGATATCTTCCATTTTGAATAGAGCAATGAAGATCAGATCCAATTGATAAAGGGAAAGAGCTAACAAAAAAAAGAAATGAGCAACAAAATTAATGATTTTTAAAGCTTTTTTAGATTAAAAAAACTCAAACTCATTTTTGTTTGTTTTCCTTTGATAAATTTAAGAGAAAAACTTAAAAAAAATTGTCGCATGTAATATCAATCAAATAAATAATTATTCAAGATATTTAATTTATTAATTTATTATTATTGAAATAATAATATAGTTCTTAATATCAAGTTTAAATTTTGATCGATACACAATATGGACATAGGGAGTTCTTGAAGAAACTCTGTTCTTGAGCAAGTCCAGAGTCTGAATGTTTTTTTAATTTTTCGATTCATTCCTTGAATCTCCCATCTATAATCCGATTCCTGCTTGTTTAAGAGAATGTCTAACAGCATTAGAATAACTTCGACTGAAGATTTTCCTACGCTTAGGAATTCAATGTTGTCTAAGTCTAGAAATCTGGAAATCAAGAAAGGTATGTTGAATCCTGAATTATCTGGTAAAGATTGCAATATTATCTCCAATTCGGTCTTTGAAGAGAGAATCAAGGAGAAGGACGTTGATAAATCTCAGAGGGAATCATATGCTAATATGCTAAAACCCAGAAGAACAGAGTTTGAGCATTCAAATGTCTCTGTTTCTTTATCGAATGAAATTCCGGTAATCACAATTAACATTGGACATAAGGAGCAGTTAATGAAGATCTCAAAGCATACATTAATAGCCAAAATTGCTACTGGTAAACCTTCAATGGAGATCTTCAGAAAATTCTTATCTAAATTCAACTTTGCTGGTAGCTTTAGTGTTTCTGTCTGGGATTACAGACATATCTTTGTTGAATTTACAAAGATAGAAGATTTAAAGAAACTTTGGTCAAGAAATGTATGGGTATTGGGAAGTAAAACAGTGTGATTGTTAAAGTGGACTCCTGGTTTTGATCCTAATCTTGAATGTATGTATACGCCGATCTGGGTCTCTCTTCCAAGTCTGCCTGAATTCTTATTTAATAACTCTACGATTAGTGAAATAGAGAAGGTCTTGGGTACTCCTTTGAAGGTCTGGGTGCCTTCTGTTAACAGGGCGAGACAAAATTGCTGCAGGTTTTGGGTTGAAGTAGATATCTCCAAGCCTTTAATTCATAAGGTCCAGATAAAGTTTGGGGAAGATGATAGTTACTGGATTGATCTTGTGTATGATAACATCCCTTTGTATTGTAGTAATTTTGCTCATATTGGTCATTCAAATGATAACTGTAAAAAACTACTGCCTGATGTGAAGGTTTCAAGAAATAGTCAAGCGCATTGGCAGGGCCAAGAAGGTTCAGGTGTGCCCGATCAAGTTTCTTGTTCTCAAAATCTTAATAAGGTGAATGAAGGTAATAAAATTCAAGATACAAATAATCTTTGTGATCAAATGGTTCAAACTGATGCTATTAAGAATCAAGATTCTGGTCGTTTGTTAAAATCGATTGTGGTTGACAAAATTGTTGACAACTCTTTGCAAAATGATGTGGAGTCTGATAGTCATTCTTTTCAAATGGTGAAAACTGTTGATGATAATAGTGTTTCTTCTGGCCATGTTAATGAAGGATAGATGATAGATGCTTTGAAAACGTTAGAAAGAAGGAACATGTTTGAAACTCTGAGTGACGAGACTCATGATTCTCCAAAACATGATGGAAGTCTGGTTAGCTCTCCTGTGAAGAATAAGCTTGAAGAAGGTAAGTTAAAAAGGCAAGATTTTAAGAAGACTAAGAAAGTGTCGAAAATATGGAATTCAAAGGGTCCTGTTTCTTCTAAAATTATGAAGCACAAAATACCCCATAAATCTACTTCTGAATAATGACTATTGCAATGTTAAATTGGAATGCAAGAGGGCTTGCTAATAAGGAAACGGTTCAAAGGTTAAAGTTGATGGTCAATTCTTTAAAGTCTAGTTTTGTTGTTGTTCAAGAGCCTTTTATTAAGTCTGATAAGATGTGTTTGGTGGCTAAGAAACTTCAGCTGAGTGGATATAGCTGTAATGTGAATAATAGAATATGGGTTTTTTGGCATCATGACTACAAGGTTGTGGTGATTTTTGATAGTGAGCAGCTGCTGCATCTTAAAGTGTGTCATCCTTCTATGAATAAGGAGTTTCAAGTGTCTGTTGTTTATGCCAAGTGTAAAAGAGATCAGAGGGTTTTACTTTGGGATTCTATTAGAAATCTGGATGTGCTTCAGCATGAGTGGATTATGTTTGGAGATTTCAATATTATCTCTAGCATTCAGGAGCAGCTTTCTTGTTCCACTATTAATCAAATAGGAATGGATGATTTTAATGGCCTTATTATGGACTGCAATCTAATTGATGCTGGTTACACTTGTTGTACTTATACTTGGTCAAATGGGCATAAATGGAGGAGGCTGGATCGAGTTCTGTATAACACTGCTTGGTTGGACTTCTTTGATTGTACTTCTGTTTCTCATCTTGCAAGAAGTTGTTCTGATCACTGCCCCATTGTTACTAAAGTTTCTTCTAATCTTGAAAGGCATAAAACATCATTTAAGTTTTTGAATATGTGGGCTACTCACTCTGATTTTTTGAAGAAGGTTAAAGAGAGTTGGTCTGGGAACATTAATGTTGATGTGAGGAATCCTATTATGGCCTTCTGGATTAAGCAGCAAAGATTGAAGGCTGTGTTGAAGGTTTGGAATAAGAACATATTTGGGAACATCTTTGATGCTATTAAGCAATCTGAAGAGATCATTAACATTAGAGAAACAATGCTTCAAAATGAGTTTAATGATGTTAATAAATCTTCTTTGGAGGAGTCCAGGCAGAACCACTTGTTACTTCTTGACAGGGAAGAGATGTTTTGGAGGCAGAAGGCTCATGCGTCTTGGTTGAAAGACTCTGATAGAAACACAGCTTCCTATCATAGTTTTGTGAAGAAGAGGCTTAAGAAGAATAGAATTGATAGAATTAAGGTTGATGATAATTGGTTAACTGTTAAGGAAGACATTGGAACTTCTGCTGTTGAGTACTTTAAAGCTTTGCTTGCTCCTGTTAGAAGGGTTGGGACTGATCAGGATCTGATGGGAGTTATTCCTTCTTTGGTTACTGAGGAGGATAATAGTTGCATATCTAGTATTCCTGAGGATGATGAGATCTATGAGGTTGTTAAACATTTAAATTCTGAGTCTGCTGCAGGCCCTGATGGCTTCAATGGAGAGTTTTATAAGAAGTGCTGGGATATTGTGGGTAGTGATCTTTGTAATGCTGTTAAAGGTTTCTTCAAACGGTATGATCTGCCTGAGGGTGTGAAAGCTACAATGATCTGTTTAATACCTAAGCTGGACAGTCCTAACAAGTGGAAATATTTTCGTCCTATCAGTCTAACCACTGTGTTTTCAAGGATTGTGCGGAAGATAGTAAACAACAGACTATCAAAAATTATGCCTAAGTTAATTTATGAGGAGCAGGGTGGGTTTGTTAAATGGAGATCTATTCAGGACTCTATTCTTCTTGCTCATGAGTTATGTTTTGACATTAACAACAACAGAAAAGTGGGCAATGTCATCATTAAAACTGATATGACTAAAGCTTTTGATAAGCTTAGTCATAGGTTTCTTTTCAATATCCTCAAGCTGTTTTGTTTTAATAATAATGTTACTGGTCTTATTAGTAACTGCATTAGCAATGTCTCCTCTTCAATATTGGTTAATGGTGAGATGACAGGCTATTTTTCTAACTCTCAGGGTTTAAGACAAGGGGATCCTCTTTCCCCGAGTCTTTTTATTCTAGCTGAGGAGTACCTGATAAGGAGCATAAATCTAGTCTCTAATGGTAATCCCATGTTTAGATACAAAACTAGAAGTAATCAGAATATTGCTTGTTTAGCTTTTGCAGATGACTTCATGGTTTTTACAAATGGTGATGTTAATGCAATGGGTGTTATTAAGTCTGTCTTGGATCACTATCATTGTGTTTCTGGTCAAGAAATCAATACTGCCAAGTCTAAGCTCATTGTTTCAAACAAGATGGCTTCTCATCAAATAACTATCATTGAAGATATGTGGAACATCAAGCATTCTTATTTGCCTTTCAGTTACCTTGGTACTACAATTGCTATCAACTCTAGAATTGCTAACTTTGAAGGTTTAATAAACAAAGTCAGAAATAGGATAATGGAATGGGACAAGCTACACCTTTCGTTTGTTGGGTGTCTGCTGTTGATCCAGTCTGTCCTTGTAGCATTTCCAAATTATTATCTGCAGCACACATATTTGCCTGCTGGCATCATCAATAGGCTGGAGATCCTATTCAATAAGTTCCTGTGGGGGAGCAAAGATGACAATAGAGCTATTAGTTGGGCTAGATGAGATAGACTATGTAAGCCTTTTAATTAAGGAGGCCTCAATCTTAAGAAGTTAAAAGATGTGCAACAGGTTTATTCAATGAAGCTCTCGTTTAATTTCAGGATGCAACACTCTCTATGGGCTAGATTCATGTTGTCTATATATTGCAGATATAATATTCATCCTGTTTTAGCAATATCTCCTCATAGAAAGTCTAAAGCTTGGAATCGTATAATTAATGCTAGAGAGATGGCTGATGATTATCTTTTTTGGCTGCCTGGTTATGGATACATAAGTTTTTGGTATGATAGATGGTGTTCTGATAGGCCGTTTATAAAAGTTACTAATAACAATGATAGAAGAATGCTGTGGAGTAGTGCTAATGATCTTGTGAAGGACTTCTGGTTGGGAGATTCTTGGGATTTAGACAGACTCAGTACTAAAGTTACAACTACGGAGATTGACAAAATTAAGGAGGTTAGTCTTTCTGATAATAAAGATGTTATGCTTTGGTCTCTATCAAAAGATGCAAAGTTTAATGTCAGAGACACTTTGAATCACATCAGATCCAAAGGTAATGTTACTAGGCTGTATGCTAAGACTTGGAATGTTGTAACTCCTAAAAAATTCTCTTTTTTGTTGTGGAGAGTCATTCACAATTGGTTACCTACTGATGAAGTTATGCAATCTAAAAAATTCCATCTTGCTTCTAAGTGTGTTCATTGTAACAATATTGAGTCTACTAACCATGCTATGGTGCAATGTCAGCAAGCTTGGTCTGTTTGGCAGTATTTCAGCGTCATCTTCAGAGTTCAGATCCAACCTTATATGTCTGTTTCTCACATCATCATGCGGTGGTATTGGGCAGCTAAAAGGAAGTGTGATATCTTTACGATCTTGTCTGCAATAATAGCATGGTTGATCTGGTCAGGTCGTAATAAAAAGAAGCTCAACAACGAAAACACTAGTTCTGTTACTATAATCAATCACATTCTCCTTATCTTATCTAGCCTAGATCATGCTAAATTACTGAATAGGAAGCATTGGGGAAGATTTGATAGGGAAGCTACTAACATTGGTTGTGTAAATCAGATTAAAGCTTGGAACAAGCCTCTGTTTCTGAAATGGAAGAAACCAAAACAGGGCATATATAAGATAAATATCGATGGTGCATGTACCTTGAATGGTGAATCGGGAGGTGGTGCTCTAATTCATGACAGTAATGGCAATATTTTCTTGGGCATTGGCAGATTGTATGGTAAGGGCTCGCCATTGATAGCTGAGTGTAGAGCTCTCTTCGATGGTTTGAGATTGTGTAGCCAAATGGGTCTGAACAAGGTTGATGTGGAACTTGATTCTCTGATTCTGGTGAACTTGATTCTCTATGGAAATTCGGCTTGGTACCTGGAACCTATGTTAAGGTGTTGCATGAAGCTTATCAAATCGGAAATGGTTATCAGACATGTCTACCGTGAGCAAAATCTAGGGGCGGATTGGATTGCCAAGGAAGCTTTGAGGTTACAATCGAATATGGAGTTTAATGGAATGGATGCTCCTTCAAAATTGAAGGTCATTGTTCTGTTGGAGAGTCTCAATTTAGGTTATTTGAGGTTAGTGGATTAGGGTTTCGAAATGGGGTTTCTGGTGGTGAAGTTTGGGGAAGAAGAAGCTAGGTTTAGTTTAACGGCTATATTTTCAAAAATTTGTAATTTTGCCTAAAAGGGCTTGTACTTTCCTTTTATTTCAATTTAAATTCTTCATAAAAAAAAGTTTAAATTTTGATCGCTTTTATTTATAAAAAGAACGTATTGCGATAAAAACGAATGTCGTAATAACCCTTATTTATTAATAACTTCTCATCTATATATTGATTCTTTATTATTGAATTCATATTTTTATAAATAATGGTTATTTATATTTGACAAATACTAACGATAGCCCGATCCCCATATATGAGTAAAAATGTATCAAAATCTATTTTCGATTTTTTTATTGAACTACTTATTATATTATATACATAATGAAGTGGACTCCAAGATTCCCCCGACATCCATCCAACTCCGTCTCTAGATGCAACTTAATAAAAAATTCCTTATTTTTAGTTAACTATTACCGGACAAATGCAAAAACCAATGGTTAAAAGATAGAACATAATGATTCTTTACTAACATCTTTCCATGTTAAAAACACCTTGTTAAAGTTTAGAAGCCATGGAGCCTAACAAAATTTTGTTTGGAATCTCATCGCATTCACTTTATCCGAGATAAAGTGAGATTGATGCCGGGTAAACTAAAACCAAGTATGAAATTTAATTAGTACTAACATAAAAATACATCGCGCATGACTATACGATATAAAAGGTTAAATTTTGAATAAAATGAATAATAAAAAGTTAAATACTAAATACTAAATACTAAATACTAACTAAATAAAGTGATGGGAAACTAAACCAAAAACAAATTAGATTATACAATGTACTAATATATATTATATTTATTATAAATTTATTAATAAATATTAACATTTTAATACATAACTATTCGTTTTAATTACACGTCAATAAAACTAAAATTAAAAATAGTGGTTAATTAATCTAATTATGATTATGTTATATTTATAATATAAATAATATTTAATATATATATAATAGAAAAAAATAAGATTTTTTTAATATTTTCTTTATGTGAGGATGAGTCGAATAATATTGATAATAATGACTAATGTTGATAATGTATATCGTGTCCGAAGATATAATATTGTGTTAAACGATAACGTGCGTTATAGTTTATAATATTGTGTTATGAATCCATTACGAATATAATTTAGTAAGTCTATTTATTCTCTACATATAGATTATTATGACTAAACAAAATGAGATTTGAAAATTTGTAACAATTTTCCAATCATATTTAAACTTATTTCTCTAGTAGTGTTCGTAGACGTAGACTTTTGTCGAACAACGTTAATATCATGTATTCTTTTCTTTTATGTTCTTTATTCTGTTATGTATTTGAATCATTTGTGATATATTGCATAATGATTCATAACAAATTGGTATCAGAGTTTTCGGTTCTGGAATTAGGTTTGCAATTAGCGTTTACAACGACGTCTAAAAAATAAAAAAATTGAAATATTTAATGGGGGTCCAGCTTTACGTTGTGTAATATTAAGTTGAAATCTTCATGGGTACTGCAAAGGTCGTTGAAGATTGTCGAGAATAAGTTACCAATGAGATAAAAGAAGATGAGAAACAAGATCTTCAAAAAAGATCTTTGTGTTGGATTCGAGCGAGTGTAAATGACAATGTTCATCAGATTAGTTGTGAGAAAACAGTTGCACCCGCATGAACTAATTTTGGAGAAATTTACTCTAAGACATCATTCATAAACTGACTATAATTGAAGAAACGCTTGTATTATTTTAGATTAAAATAAGGTATATCCATAACTGAACACTTAGATAATTTTAGATAAATTATTATGCATTTTGAGAACATTGAGGGTAAGGATCAAGCTTTGTTTATCTTGAGATCGTCACCAATTTCCTATGAGAACTTCATAGATACCATAATGTATGGTAAAGATAAGTTATCTCTAACGTATATCAAAAGGGCGTTGAAATCAAAAAAGTTGAGACTGTTGTAGCCAAGCAATTAGGCGGGAGGGAAAAGTCTTATGACCAGAGGAAGATCTATCAATCAGGTGAGTTCTTCAAAGAATCAGAACCGGAGGTTCAAATCATGAGCCAATAAATAAAACTGTTATGAATATGGTGAGCATGGTCATTATAGGAGAGAATGTCCAAAACTGAAAAGTAAGAAGGGAATCAAAAGGAAAATGTTGTAAACCTAGCTGAAGATGTGAATTATTATGATGATAGTGAAAACATTGGTAGAGGAGATGTGTTGTGTGTGAGTTCAGACTGTAGGAACAACTTTTAGGTTCTCAATAATGGCGCTACATATCATATGTGTCAGTTCAAGCTATGGTTCAATATTTACAAGCCAATGCAGGGAACTGTGTATTTAGGGAATAATCATTCGTTTCCTGTTAGTGGGATTGGTAAAGTCAGGATCAGAATTTTTGATAGAGTTTTTGAATAGTGACATGCTAGAATATTCTTGAGTTAAAGAGAAACCTTATATGTTTTAAGACACTAGAATCTCGGGGTTACAAGTATTATGCAGACGACGGTTTAATCAAAGTGACAAATGGCTCAATGGTGTGTATGAAAGGTATATTACATAAGGAGATTTATATTCTCCAAGGGAGTATTTTTATGGGTGATACTGCAATAACATCATCAATTAATAATAGCCAAAGTCAGTAAGACCAAAATCAGTTATGGAATTGGTGTCTCGGTTACATAAGTGAAATAAGATTAGTTGTTTCGGGATATAGAGATTGTTGAAAGGGTATAAACTTGAATCATTGGGATTTTGTGAATACTGTGTTTGGTAACAAAGTAAAGTCAAATTTAGTAAGTTGGTTGTAAGAAAGACTAAAGGAATAGTGATTACATTCACTCAGATCGTTGGGGCCCAAAAAAAATACCATCGAGAAATGGAGCCATATACTATATGAGTTTGATCGATGATTATTCAAGGAGTAGATTTATTTTATAAAAACTAAAGATGAGGTGTATTCAATATTCATCAAATATAATATGATAATTGAGAAGCAAACATAAATAAAAATCAAACAACTTAGAACATATAATGGGTTATAATTTTACAATCGCGAGTTCAATGAGTTTTGCAAAGCTGAGGGAATAATGTGTTACCGCATTATTCTAAAACACCATAGTAGAATAGGATCGCGGAAAAAATGATATAATGTTTTGTGACGATGGACAAAGCATGCTCTCGCTTTCCGGTGTGGGAAACTATTTTTGGTATGAAACTATCATTATATCGTATTACTTGGTGAATCAGTCTCCATCAATGAATATTGATTGTAAAAATCCTTTTAAGATTTGGTTTGGATCATCAAATAATTACGAACAATTGAGGGTGTTTGGTTATCCTACGTACTCTCATGTGAGATATGATAAACTTGAGCCTAGTGAAAAAAGTGAATATTAATAGGATATGATACTAGAGTGAATGGATATAGCTTATCACTTAGTTCTCCAAAGTATCCAAGTTTTCTCATCAGTAGGGACGTGACAGCTAGAAGAAAGTAGGGGAAATGATCGAATCAGGATCGGTTGTGAGTAAATAGGTAGATCTTGCAGTAGAATTAGTTCATAGTAGGTCTAATAATTTGAATGGTTATGAGGTGGCTCCAGAATCAGGAGGTAAAGCATCAACATCGGATGATAGTGATGATGATGTGTCCACACCAGAGAAAGAAGAGAGATTTGACCATAAAAAAGTATACAAAGCTAGTTGTCTATGAAGGAACCTAGTAGCTATAAAGGAAGCTATAGAGAGTGCAGAAGCGGATCAGTGGATTTGGGCTATGTGGGAAGGGATTGAATGTCTTCAAGATAATCAGATACGGAAGATTGTTGACTTTTCTACGATAGAAGACAGTAGGTTGCAGATAAGTAGTTAAGAAAAAAGAAGATAGTCCATGGATTGAGGCACCTTGATTCAAGGAAAAACTGGTTGCTAAGGGTTTTACTCAGAGAGAAGGAATCGACTTAATTGAAGTATTTTCTCAATTGGTGAAATATAGTTGGATTCAAGTTTTTTAGCCATGGTATTTCTGCAACATTTAGAACTTGAGCAATTGGATATGAAAACTACGTTTCTACTTGGTAAATTGGAGGAATGAATCTATATAAGACTACAGAGAGATTTATTGAACCTAATATAGAGGAAAATATTTATCTGCTAAAAACGTTATTCTATGGTTTGAAATAGTCACCTAGGAAATGGTACAAATGTTTTGATACATCCATGGTGTCAAAAGGGTTGGCAATGAGTACATATGACAGTTGTGTGTATTATCAAAATATGCCATATTAATCTTACTTTTACTCGTTATTTTATGTGGATGATATGATTATCGTTGTTTGTAGCATGTTGCAAACTATGCAGATAAAGAAGCAGGTTAGTGTTGAGTTTGAGATGAATGATCTGAGTAGAGCAGATAAGATTCCTAGGATTGATATTATTAAGAAAACAAGTGTATGATCATTACAATTGTTTCAATGAAACTATATTGAGATTTTTTCTAATAATGATTCAACATGTTTGATGCTAAGGCAATTAGCATCCCGTTTATTACTCATTTCAAGTTTTATGCAGCATGATCAGTCAAGGATGATGTTGATTTAGAACATATATCGAAGGTTTTATACTCAAGTGCAATTGGTAGTATCATGTATGTTATGGTATGCAGATGTCATGATATTTTACATGCAGTTAATGTAGTCAGTATGTACATAGGATGTTGTGGGACATAACTTTTGGAGGTAGTAAAATAAATACTTCAATGTCTTAAGAGTGTTGTGAATGTTGGATTGATTTTCAATAAGACCAATCTTGATAGATCAGTGAACGATATGGTAAGATTACTGGTTAATTTTATTGATTATGATTTTGCAGGTGATATGGATAAAAAAGAGATATTTCACATGATGTGTGTTTACTTTAGCAGAGAATTTGATCAGTCGGAAAGAAAAATTACAAGCTATTGTAGTTTTTTATACAATATAGGCATAGTAAATGGCGTTAATAGAGGCACTTAAGGAGGCAATGTGGTTGCAAGCTTTGGTGGCAGAGTTGGGCTCGGATAAGACTACTACAAAAGTATTTTGTGACAGTCAGAGTGTTATACACCTTACAGAGAAACAAATATACCACAAGCTTACAAAGTACATAAATATCAGGTATCATTTTATTCGTGATATAATATCAAAGTAGATTTCTTATGTGAAGATAGTTTCTACACACGATAATCCGCCAGATATAATGACCAAGACAGTTTCAGTTTGCAAGTTTAAGGAGTGCTTAAACTGGATTGGTGTTTTCAGCATCAAGTGAATGCTTTAGGGGCATTTTGTGAGTCAGACGAAGAGAAGTTTCTTTGTTGATAGTGAAGAAATGATATTCGCCTCAAGGGGAAGACTTATTGAGGATGAGTCACATTATATTGACAATGTATAATTTTGACAATGAATAATATTGACAATGTATATTATGGCAGCTGGTATAATCTTGTGTTAAACGAGAACGCACGTTATAGTTTATAGTGTTTGTGTACATGAGTATATTAGACCCATTATCTAGTAAGTCTATTTATTCTCTATAATTATACTACTAGGACTACACAAAAGGAGATATAAAAATATGTAACCATTTTATCATAGCGAAGCTCTTTTTTTTACGACGCCAATGGATGTAGATATTTGGCGAACCACGTTAAAATCATGTGTTATTTTATTTAATATTATTTATTTTATTTTGTTTTTGATTCATTTGTGATATAATGTATAGTGATTCATAACATTTTGTTATACATGAGAACAATTATTTTAGTAGTTTGTCTGAATAAACTATTAGTGTTATTTTTATAAAAAATTGTAAAAAGTTAATTTCATAATATTTCATCATCACATTACTTATAATTTGGAAACTCAATCCTATATGACTAATGTTATGTTAGTTCTTGAAGGATTTTTATTGACAATAGGGGTATCTAGCACAAAGAGAAATTCAACTAAGATGTGGTATATGAAGTTTATGAATGTGAAGTAGAAATATGTTATTGATCTTAGCAAACAAAGGTTGTTGGATGGTAATACAGTTCAAAATTTAAGCTTTTGTGGAAGTTGGGTGTTAGGAAAAAATATGAGGGTTAATTTCATTCCCAACAACCATACAACGAGTGATGTGTTTGAATATGTTTTTTCAGGTATTTAGGTTCTGATACTGCAATCAACCATGGGTGGTGCAAGGTACTTCATATCTTTGATTAATGACTACTCCATAAAAATATGCATTATACTCTTAAAAACTAAGGATAAAACCTTTTATGCTCTTAGAAAATAAAGGAGACTGGTGGAGAATGAGACTAGAAAGGCGTTGAAGAAGTTGAGAACTGAGAATGACTTAAATTTGTGAATAAGGTATTCACTAGATAATGTTCTAAACTTGGCATTGCACCGTAGTAGTAACTTTCTAACATATATATAAATATATGAGAGTGTTCAGATGTTTTTCCTACGAACGTGCAAAGCAAGATGAGCTTTAGTCGAGAGCACTAAAATGTTTGTTCTTTATCAATCTGGAAAGAGTAAAGTGGTATAGGTTATGTTATTCAAGATTCTAGACACCATAAGGCTTTGATCAACTAAGACATGATTTTCAATGAGAATGTCATGCCATTAGTAAAGGAAGGGGATACCAAACCTAGTACTGTCGGGATGATATATGATGTTTATCATGAGCCTAAACAATGGAGTAAAGCCAAAGATGCCTCAACCCAAGATGATTTCAGACTTCATCCAACTTCGACTCATGTAGAGGAATTTTCCCATTACATGGGCCGGAATATGGTTGAGAGTTGGTTGTTCCCTGAACTTTCAGATGATCAGACTAAAGAGCAATATGATCTTGACAGTTAGCAATTGGTGAGATATAGAGCACAAAGATCTAATAAACCTCCATAAAAGTATGATTTTATAGATGTTACAGATTATGTCTTATTGATTAAAATTAATGAAGGTTTTTTTTAACTCGATAGCTATCATAACGCTATGAAGATAAATAATAAATGTAAATAACTTAAGGTCATAAAGGAAGAACTAAGATCTCTCAAGAATATGAGGGTCTAAATTCTTTTGAAACGACGGAAGGGTTAGAAACGCGGTTGGAATAAATGGATATTCAAGAGGAATTAATATTTCCTCGCGTTGAGTTATCCATATAAAAATATAGACCGGCATCTAAGTGATTCATGCAAAAATAAGTTGTTGATTTTAATGAAATTTTCTCACCGATTGTGAAAGAAAACTAAATAAGAGTTTTGTTATAAATTATTGCTAGATTCGATATTTAGTTAGATTAAATGGATGTAACTATTGTCTTCCTACATTTAGAGTTGAAGGATACCATCTACATGTGTGTATTTGTTAAAGAGGTCCCATATGGGGTGAAACGGTCGATGAGGTAGTGTAATAAAAGATTTGATTTTTTTATGAGGGTCATCAAGTATATGAGGAGCTGTTGTAACAAATATGTCTATTGTAACTGAGAAACACAGATGGAGAGACAAATATCGTGGATACTATATATGGATGATATTCTAATAGTTGGAAATGACATAAGGAGAATTAAAATGGTGAGAACTCAGCTAAAGAGAGAATTTGAGATAAAAAAATATGGAAGAGACTTAAGGATTCTTGGTACTGAGATTAAGAGGAATAGAATGAGATGGTATCCATTTTTATCTCAAAAAATATATATACATAAGATTCTCAAAACGTGCGGAATGTTTGAATCCTGAGAGGTTGAAACTCTCATTTGTGGTCATTTAAAACTTGGTACCACTCAAACACTAACCGAAGTAAAATATAAGACTTCACGAAAAAAATGCCTTATGCAAATATCACTGGATGCATAATGTATGTTATAATATGCACGATACCTGATCTTGTATTTTATTATTAGTATTTTGAGATGATTTATGTCAAATACGGGGAAACCTTACTCTTATTCCCTCAAATGGCTCATGCAGTACTTAAAGAGTTCAATAGAAGTTTGGGTTATGTTATAACCATACGTATACGACTGATAAAACACTAAGAGGGTATGTTAACTTTGTCTATACAGGTTGTATTGATACAAATAAGTCAACTTCGGGTTATTTACTAACCGTTCTTGGAGGAGTGGTTAGCTCGAAGTCATTTTTACAAAAAGATTGTTGACTTGTCATCTACGGTAGTCAAATTTTTTGAGTGAGATCACGGGTATATAATAAGAATTCAAAGTTCCATGAGAACTAAACACGTAGATATTAATTACACTTCAACCAGGATATGATAGAGAAAGAAAGAAAGAGAAAGTAAATATGGAAAAGGTTGCAAGTGAGAAAAAATTCTTCAGATACTATGATAAAAGTATTGTCGACTTCGCAGTTCAAAAACTACATGAGATTGTTACAATTCTTAGAGGTAGATGAACTGGATGTCTCTAAAGAGTAGTTTGAACAACGTGGAAATGAATATTATAGTTACTATACGACTAGGTGGATAGTTATTAGATGTAGGCTAAAAATGATTAAAGCAATTCAACCGAAGATATAAGGGTAAAAAATATGAATACGTCGGATACTTTAAGGTTGTTCTCATTGATTCTCTATATGGATGAATGCTCATTTAAAGACTTAAGGTGAAAATACGACTTCTAGAACCTAAGGGAGAGAATTGCTGAAGACAAGTGTTAAGTTTTCTGTAACCAAAAGTGTATGTTCATTCTTACTCGACTGAAGATGTAGAAACTTGTTGTCAAAACTTATGAAGATATTAAGTGTTTCTAGAAGAAGTTAATTCACTAATATACGAAGGATCTTAAATTTGTGAAGATCTTAGTGATTGATTAAGTTGTTTATTCTAGAGCGTGCATTTAGAAAAGAAAAAATTGTACAAATGATAGTGTCAGATGTGACGAGGTTGGTGTCACTACCCAAACGCAGTTTAATCATATAAATTCCACTACTACTGCATTGCTTTTTGTTCGATTGCTTGCGAAAATAAGTTATAATGTGCTTTTGTGACCTAGGATGTTTAACTCACTCATAATTTGTCTTATAAATAATGAATGTGATAAATGAAACAAGGTGTTGCATAATTTTGAGAATATTCATAAAAAAAAGTGTTTTCATTTTATCTTGATTTTCAAGAGTGAAGTGAGGTAGAAAATAAACAATGAGGTCCATAGTTTATTTTGAGAAGAGAGTGTTTTGTAAACAAAAGAACATTAGTTGAGTTAATTGTGCTTAAGAGATTCTTCTTGTAACCCACTTCTATATAAAGTATATTTTTTATGCCCGTAGGTTTAAAATTTCATTACAATCTGAACCGACATTGAAACTAACTTGTGCGATGGGTTTATATTTATTTATTTTTAGTTATTTGAAAAAGTATAAAATTATAAATCGATTTTTTTTTCATTTTTATTATTATTTAACGAACAAAATGCACAACACAATCAAAATTAGGATGAAGACAGTTAAATTTTAGATTACATTTTTTTAATTTCAACCATATTACTAAACTTACAAACATCATGATTATTGGTCGAAGTATCCTTTTTTACTACTTTCAAAACAACTTTTATCAGTTAATATAAATAAATGATTCAAATTCATTATTTGAATACTTATTTTAAATTTATCATCCAAACAAACATAATTTTTAATAATTTAAAAAATGGTTTATGTTGTTTTTATGTTTTAGATGATGATAAATTATATTTTGATAATATAAAATACAATTAAAATAATAAAACATAAAGGTTAAAAAATAGATAGATATTTGGGTGATTTTCATATAAGTGTCAGTATTAATTTAAAATGATTATCCATATTTGGTACCAAGAATATAAGAAAATACTATAATACCTTTTTGTAATTTTATAGTAAATTTCAACAAAAAATAAAATAAAAAATCTTTTTTAAAAAAGTTCGTATCTTTTGAATTATAATTCCAAAAATAATAATGAAACCACCATTGTGTTATATTTACGAAACAAATCAAACAAGTGGTTTAAATTATATGTTTTAGAATAAAACAATTAAAAATTTAATACTCATAATTAGCACTATTAATTCTTTTAATACTCATAATTAGCACTATTAATTCTTAAAATACTCTTAATTAAGAGTATTAAAATAATTAATTTTGTTAATTAGCGGTATTACAAAAATTAAAACGAATAATTAGTAGTATTAAAAAATATACTACTAATCAACTACTAACCTTCTTCTACCAACTTCTTTAGCTCTCCCCTTTATGAAAAAAAATAAAATGAACAAATTTTGATTGTTTAAATTGAAGTTAATTTTAAAAAGACGATCAGAATAAAAACTCAATAGACAAATAGAGATATAACAATAGAGACGACCTACAAGCAAACTCATTGTTAGCACGATAAAGATTTCAGTTTAAAATTCTTTAGATGATTAGGACTTTGAGTTAAGACCGCAAAATATTTTTAAAAAAAATGACAAACATGATTGAAAATTGAAATAACAAGATATCTTTAATACTTAAAACCTAAACATTGTCAAAATAACCTTAATAATATAGATGTATGGTTATCTCGTATTAATACTTAGAATAGAGGTTATACAAGAAAACATCTTCTGCAACCCTGCAAATCAGAGCCTAAAAAATACGCACTCTAATGCATATAGTTAAAGCTGAAAATGTGGATATTGTAATATAAGTATCAAGATAAGGACATAAGTATTCATGAGAACAACATACATATATTCCAATAGCAATCATCATGCTTGAATCTTGATAGACCAATAAATTTTTACCTGCAAGTATTTAGAATTTAACATCATTAGAGTGAAGCTTTCTTCACGACTAACCCAGAAATTATTGTCATAGATGCCTCAATATCGGACGACGACTTACTTTGATTATGATAGTTTAACTTTCAAGTGAAACTTTTAGATGAGTATAACCCAAAAAATATTGTCATAGATGCTTCAATATCGAACACCAGTTTACTTCGATTATGGGAGTTTCGCTTTCGAGTCAAACATTTAGACGGTGTTTCTTAATCTCACAGACAACCAACCTTGCTTTAATTCCTCTAGAAACTAGAACATTAACGGTGACCTCTTGAAGAGTATGAGTCCACCGTTACTTCTTAAGATCCATGTCAATGCCTTTGTATGGAACTGCAAGAATAGTCAGAAACACAAAACTAATACTGGAAAAAAACATAATACCTGTTTGTTTGGTACCGACAGATATTAGAGTACTCTTTTTTGCGTTTAAATAGAAAATATGAAACATTAAAAGAAAAGGTTGAATTCTTTTACTTACATGTGGTACGAACACTCGACATGATTATCGGATGCCTCTTGTTCGATCTTCCGGAAAAAGATATGATACTCGTGTACCATGTGCTTTACGACATTAGCAGATCCGGTAAGTCCAACTATTCTCGAATCAACTCTGAAATGATCAAACAAGCATTAGATTTATATCGATAAAACTCAAGCTTGCCGTTGTTTGCGAAAAAACGTCAAAAACACAATACTTAAGGTTGATTTAAATCCAAATTTCCATACATTGACAAACATATCAAAAAACATTATAATTTTTTCAGAACATTAACCAAGATCTCCTACTGAAAATTGCAAAAGTTAAATCACCAACTTTAATCACACTATAAGTTTCCAGAACAAATTTTCATGCAAAATCTTAAATTTTACAAAGATACATTTCAATCTGAATATTGAAAATAAAGAAGGTTATATTCCAAAAATCAGAGTCGAATTTTTTACTCATTCAGACAAAAACTTAATCATCAGAAACGGAAATGGAATATTCATACATCGATGGAAAAACTTTCGGCAAAACAAAACAGCTATCACAAATAAGCAATAAAAAATCAGAATTAAAATTAATAAACAAAAAAATTGGTATTTTTAAAAATATTTAACTTAATGCTTTTTAAATATTACTTATCAAAAACAACAATTTAAAGATGGACAAAAATAGATTTCGTTTTTATTTTAATACTGTAGGAGAAATAACAACCCTGAATATGTATTCCTTCTATTTGAGAAGGAAATTTGGATATAAATAATCTACCGTTTAAAATTTAAACCGAATTCCAAATTAGATTCAAATTAATAGCAAGATAAAATACCCATCCCACCACTTCTCTCTTTTTTTGGTAATGTATTCTACTTGATTAGGGTACCACTGTGACTTAATATTATATATTGTTGATTAAAATATTCTGCTGCTGAAAGTCTATTAATTTTAATCCTTCTAACAGGTTAGACATATCTCAAATAATAATACTTTGTTTCTCAAATGCTATTTTATAAAAAGTAGAAAAAGTTGGGGGGCTAACATTTCAGTAAGAGATTCTAAACTACGTTTTAGTCAAAACCTACCTGAATATATTCAGTGGTATCATAAATTTACGTATTATTATATTATAAAATTCAAATACTTTATATATAATTTAAGCAATAAAATTTTTGCCACAAAATATATAAATGTTTAAGATTTACTGTTGGAAAATTTATTAATAAAAAGAAATTACATAAAAATCTCTACTCTCTCTTTATACTTATTTGAAATAGTCCACGAACTAATAAATATATTTTTATTAATAATAATAAAAAAACCTCTTAACCTTATTCTCTCGAAAAAATTATAAACTTCGACTACCTTTTTCTTTTATCGATTTTGATAGGTCGTTTATGTAGAAGAAAATAAACGAAAAAATATGACTAGAGTTTTATTATATATAGAGTTTTATTATATAGAAAGTGTATATATTATATAGTGTATAAACTCTTATTTATAGATATAACATATGAGCTAACGGGTTTAGGTCTGATATTTCTAACACTCTCTCTCAAACTCACAATATGTTATAAATGATAGAAATACTAATACAGATTTCTAATCTAACTTATTGAACCATGAAGTTAAATCATCCTATAATAATGCGGAATAAATACTTACAAGATGTAGACATTCTTTGATCTTCAGATTCCTGACTTAGAGCAGATGATCGGCGATCATTTGCTAGGTTATTGATTCTTCTAAGAGATGGCAACCAAAACACACTTTTGTAATTGATTCGAAGGAAGAATCAATTTGTTTTTTCTTAAAGGATTTTCTCTCTGTATTTTCTTTCGTTGCTTTCAAGAATGAGAAACTCATTCTTATATAGAACTGAAGTGAGAAAACGGTTATTCATTAAGTAATTGTCTGTAACTTCCAGACATTTACTTAACGAAGACCAGTAACGGTTCTTCTCTCTTAATTGTCTGTACCTTCTAGACAGTTACTTAATGAAGACCAGTAACGGTTCTTCTCTCTTAATTGTCTGTAACTTCCAGACAGTTACTTAATGAAGACCAGTCCTTATTAAATTGCCACTCTTAGGGACCATAAACCGGTATTATTTTGTTTTACAAAATAACCTCAAAACTTTACGTTTTGCTTAAGTTGTTTATTTCCGAATCAAATCCTTCACAGTATTCGGAATTAAACCTGGTATCTATACAATTACCTCCATGATACATATTTTATCTACTAGTCCGTTCTTTTCTTTATGATTACTTTTATTGGACTAATATTAACGATAGTTCGATACATTGATACGACATGTGACGGTCCAACTTAATGGAGAAATTCCAACAATCTCCCACTTGGATCATCATATGCTACTATAGGATGCATCCACTTAATGAACGTTCTAAATTTCTATCGTCACATAGATAACCTTAACAATCTCGTAAATGACTATTAACGACATAAGACTAAAGTCATCATCAATGCATTTCAAGCCGCAAATAGATGCATCAGTAATCACGATATCGCAACAATCAACTACATGGATCTATCATGGTGCATAGCATAAGAATAATATGAAATGTAATCTTACATATCTATTCTTAACTAGTCCCACTTAATTGGAGGTCTACTTACAGCAGAGTACGAATAATCAAATACAAGAGCACACTGAAAACTTGTATATAAATATGTTTGCATTAATGACCTTAAGTTCGCGAATATCATAATACAAACAAATTTAATACCTTAATACAAACTCCCACTGAAACTAATAATCCTCTAAGTACACAACACCCATGTTAATGGTGTGTTCAATAAAAACTTTAGGTACTAATGCCTTCGTAAGAGGATCTGCTAACATTGAGTTTGTCCCTATGTGCTCCACACTAATTTGACCACTCTGTACTCTCTCTTTAACAGACATGAACTTAATATCTACATGTTTGGACTTAACCGAGCTCCTGTTACTGTTAGAATACTGAACTGCCGAGTTATTGTCACAATATAATCTAAGGGGTTTTTCTATCCCTTCTACGATTCGCAGTCCCGTGACAAAATTTCGCAGCCAAAGCGCCTGATTGGATGCCTCGAAACAAGCAACAAATTCCGCAGCCATAGTGGAAGATGCAATGAGTGTTTGTTTAACACTTTTCCATGATATTGCACCTCCCGCTAAAAGGAATATAATGCCTGAGGTTGAACGACGAGAATCCTCACATCCGGCGAAATCCGAGTCGGAATACCCTATGACCTCCAGTTTATCTGACTTCTTATATGTTAACCTGTGATGTTTTGTTTGTTGCAAATACCGGAGAACTCTTTTGACTGCTTTCCACTGTTCCATCCCCGGATTACTTACGTATCTCCCTAACACACCCACCACAAAAGCAATGTATGGCCGTGTACAAACTTGAGCATACATCAGACTTCCAACAGCCGAAGCATATGGAACCTTTTGCATTTCCTCAATCTCAAGTTTTGTCTTTGGGCATTGCTTAAGGCTAAACTTTTCACCTTTTGATATAGGGGTTTCCTTTCCTTTGCTGTTAGCCATCCCGTAACGTTGTAACATACTCTCAATATACGCCTTTTGTGATAAACTCAAAATTCCATGGGATCGATTCCTGTGAATTTGAATTCCTAACACAAATGATGCATCACCAAGATCTTTCATATCGAATTTGTCCGAAAGAAATTTCTTGGTCGTATGTAACAATTCCTTATCGTTCGTGGCCAATAATATGTCATCAACATACAACACTAGAAATATGAATTTACTCCCACTGAATTTTTGATACACACAATCCTCTACCGAATTTATCTCGAAACCAAATGAGACAATAACTTCAAGGAATTTGTGATACCACTGTCGAGACGCTTGCTTGAGACCATAAATAGATTTCTTCAGTTTACATACCGTCGACTTTGGATCACCAGAGACAAAGTTTTCAAGTTGTAACATATAGATCGTTTACTCAATGTCTCCATTAAGAAAGGCGGTCTTTACATCCATTTGATGGAGCTCAAGGTCGAAGTGTGCAACTAATGCCATGATTCTCCGAAAAGAATCCTTCGAAGAAACTGGAGAGAAGGTTTCTTTAAAGTCAATCCCTTCACGTTGAGTAAAACCCTTAGCTACAAGTCGCGCTTTATGCATCTCCACATTACCCTTAGAATCCCGTTTGGTTTTAAAAATCCATTTACAACCAATCGGCTTCTTTCCTTCAGGTAATGGAACAAGCTCCTATACCGCGTTATCTTGCATTGATTTAAAATCTTCGTTCATTGCTTTAATCCAGAAGTGAGAATCAGAACTTTTCATGGCTTCACGAACACTTAAAGGATCGTTTTCTGTTGAACCATAAAATTCTTCATGTTCTTGAAGATACACTATATAGTCTGAAGATATAACGCTCTTTCTTTCTCTAGTAGATCTACAAAAAGGCATAATTTCTTCATTTTGCACTTGAACTTCTTGAGGAGATATGGTTTGTTCTTCTTGAACAACTTCATTTTGCTCCATTGGAACAACATCCATAGGAGGAAGATTAACATCATCTTGAGTATCTATATGTTCTAACGAATCTGAAGTGATGATTGGCCTTCTAATTACCATATCATCATCTGACACTATAGTATCATTGTTAGAACCTTCATGAATCTCTGTTGATTCTTCCTCAAAATGAATGTTCGTTACTAAATTCTTCCCCCCAAACTCTATATCCTCAAAGGATTTCGTTGTACCCGTCTCAAATATATTCTTTGTGGAAGGATCATAAAACTTAAAACCCCTACTGTGCTCGGGATATCCGATGAAATAACTACTAACCGTTTTGGAGTCCAATTTCTTTTCATTCGGCCTATAAGGCTTCGCTTCAACTGGACATCCCCAAACATGTAAATGTTTTAAACTAGGTTTACTCCCAGTCCAAAGTTCATACGGTGTCTTAGTAGTTGCTTTCGTCGGAACTCTATTAAGTAAGTAGGTCGCACATTTTATTGCTTCTCCCCATAGTGATATAGGTAATGTTGAATGACTAATCATACTTCTTACCATATCCTTTAATGTACGGTTTCGTCTCTCAGATACTCCATTCATGTTGGGCGAACCCGGCATCGTATACTGAAGGACTATACCACACTCTTCTAGGAACTTTGCAAACGGTCCATGACATTGTTCACCTGAACCATCATATCTCCCGTAGTATTCACCACCACGGTCCGATCTGACGCACTTAATGTCTTTACCAAGTTGTTTTTCAACTTCAGTCTTAAAGACTTTGAACTTGTCAATGGCCTCTGATTTTTCGTGAATGAGATATAGATACCCATATCGTGAAAAATCGTCAATGAAAGATACAAAATATCGTTGGCCGTTCCATGATGCTGTAGGGAACGGACCGCAAATGTCTGTATGTATCAAATCCAAGACCCCTTTCGCTCTGTATGCATCTAATCGTTTCACTTTGGTCTGTTTTCCGTTTATACATTCAACGCAAACGTTGAAGTCCGAAAAATCCAGTTCACTTAATAAACCTTCTGAAACAAGCTTTTCAATTCTATTTCTAGAAATGTGACCTAATCGCTTGTGCCAAAGTTTTGCTCATATTTCCATTTTACAATTTAGTTTTCCAGGTACATCTATATTCATTATCTCTTTGTGATCCTTTATAGTATCCAATAAATACAAGTTATCATTTGCTATTAACTTTCCAGAACCAACAACATTACCATGTAAATAAAGACATAAACTTTCATTTCCAAATAGACAAGAATAACTTAATTTTCCAACAACGGAAAAGAAATTAGGTTCCTTCGAAAAGAAGGTACGTACAATACGTCTTTTAAATACAAAAAATGTCCACTGGTAAGCAACAAACGAAAATCACAGATAGAATGAACTAAACACGAACTGCCATCAACTGTATAGATGGATGTTTCACCATCACTCAGGCTTCGGTTTCTTATCATACCCTGCAAAGAAATACAAACATGAGTTGTTACTGCTGTATCAACCCACCAAGTATTTCTTGGCACTGAAACTAAATTGATCTGAGAACAGACCATAGAAGTGAAAATACCTTTGGCTTTCATCATAGCCCTCCATTTTTCACATTCTTTCTTAAAGTGCCCCGGTTTCTTACAATAGAAGCAACGCCCTTTACCAGACGTACCCTTATGCTTCTTTTGTCCCGAACCGGATGCATGTGCATCTGAACCTTCATACTTTCTCTTAATTACCTTATCCACCTGAGCTTTCACCATTTGCACTTCTGGATGTTCTTGCTTCATCTTTTCCTCCTCTTGCGCTGCCTGAGAGATGAGCTCGTTGAGAGTCCATTTCTCGCGCTGACAGTTATAAGAAGTTTCGAAGTTCTTATACTAAGGAGGGAAAGAGTGAAAAGCAAAGCTTACCACAACATATTCGGGAAGGTCAATCTTAAGTGCTTTCAGTTTGGAAGCGATGTTTGACATTTCCAAGATGTGCTCACGAACATTCCATTTGCCACGATATTTCATAGAGGCTAGCTTAATAAGCAGCGTCTTAATCTCTACTTTATCGTTCTTGGCAAAACATTTCTCTACCTCTTCGAGAAATATTTTCGCATTAGTGATCTCCTGTGAAACTGCACCACGGAATGCTAATTGAATTGCTTGCTTCATGATCCCTAGACTTATCATGTTCGACTTTTCCCACGCCTCTGACTCTTTCTTCTCCGTAGGAGAACTGTCATCAGTCAGAGGTTTAGGTTCATCGACCCTTAATGCTAAGTCGTAATCATGGCACATCAAGTGCAGCAACATATCTTCTTTCCACATCTCAAAGTTGCTCCCATTAAGTATGGGTGCCTTTTTGCCTTTCGGGTTATAGAAATACGAATTTGCTAACAAAACAAAATAGCCAAAAACATCCCTTAACATATAACCTCCATAGTATTTAACAAATAAACATAGCATAATAAAACATACTCTTACAACATCAATAAGATACCTTTGGGCAAGCATATTAATTTGTATATGTATGAGTTTGAGCATAATTAATGTTGATCCTTCTAATTGACAAGAAAAAAAAATCTTCCTTTGGGCCGATTTTTTCCTAGTTCAATTTTCTTAATGATCAATTCACAAATAACTATCTCGTGTCTAAGATTAACTATGTCAAACATTAACCTTCCTTTGGGCCGATTAAAATTTACATACTTGTCAATCATAGACTTGTCAAAACTCTAAAATAATTAATTCAGCAATAGGGATCACTTTGGCGATATATTGAATCATTAATTATTTACCGAAGTTGAGACAACTTAAAACATGCTAATTATTTCGAAAAATACTATACGACTACCTTACTTAATGTCCAAACTATTTCGTAGTCTACGTATAATTTAATCAAATTAAATTTACACCTTAAATTTAATATATTACAATATATCTTTAATTATATTGTAATATATCTTTAATTATAATATATCTTTAATTAAATTAAATTTACACCTTAAATTTAATATATTATAATCTATCTTTAATTATATTGTAATATATCTTTAATTATAATATATCTTTAATTAAATTAAATTTACACCTTAAATTTAATATATTATAATATATCTTTAATTATATTATAATATAATTCTTAATATATATTATAATATAGTATTTATTTATATATATATATATATATATATATATATATATATATATATATATATATATATAACTTATTCATATATATACTATAATATATATATATATAATAAACTTCAATGATATAATATAATTCTCGTAATAATTCACTTATAACTTTATATAATATATAAGCGAACTTAATTACACATTTATTGGTGGTCACGTATATTTCGCCTATTCTTTAGGGAAATGACAGTTACTAAATTAATAATTTCAGATTTTAATTTAATTATATTAATTATAGTAGCCGCATACGGCATCTTTTAACTGCATATATAATTATACCACCGTAATTGTTTAATTGTTTGTGTAATTTCCGATAACCGACATCATATCTAATATATAGATCTAATATATATGATATAATTTTATAATCTCAAAAACTAAGAATTTAATTTCATGGTGGCTCTGATACCACTTGATAGAAATACTAATACGGATTTCTAATCTAACTTATTGAACCATGAAGTTAAATCATCCTATAATAATGCGGAATAAATACTTACAGGATGTAGACATTCTTTGATCTTCAGATTCCTGACTTAGAGCAGATGATCGGCGATCCTTTGCTAGGTTATTGATTCTTCTAAGAGATGGCAACTAAAACACACTTTTGTAATTGATTCGAAGGAATAATCAATTTGTTTTTTCTTAAAAGATTTTCTCTCTGTACTTTCTTTCGTTGCTTTCAAGAATGAGAAACTCATTCTTATATAGAACTGAAGTGAGAAACCGGTTCTTCATTAAGTAATTGTCTGTAACTTCCAGACATTTACTTAACGAAGACCAGTAACGGTTCTTCTCTCTTAATTGTCTGTAACTTCCAGACAGTTACTTAATGAAGACCAGTAACGGTTCTTCTCTCTTAATTGTCTGTAACTTCTAGACAATTACTTAATGAAGACCAGTCCTTATTAAATTGCCACTCTTAGGGACCATAACCCGGTATTATTTTGTTTTACAAAATAACCCCAAAACTTTACGTTTTGCTTAAGTTTTTTATTTCTGAATCCAATCCTTCATAGTATTCGGAATTAAACCTGGTATCTATACAATTACCTCCATGATACATATTTTATCTACTAGTCCGTTCTTTTCTTTATGATTACTTTTATTGGACTAATATTAACGATAGTTCGATACATCGATACGACATGTGACGGTCCAACTTAATGGAGAAATTCCAACAATAAACATTAAGAGTTTGTCACACACAAAAATGAAATTGTGCTGTTGACTAAGCCTTTGTAAAAAATACTATATTCAAATGATATGTGTGAAGAAATCCGAAAGTTGTCTTCAATCTTTAAAACTTCTTTATACGTTTTCTTTACACCGATCGCAACGAGTTTCACAAGTCTCGTCGTAATGGAATCAAGAAACCTAAGAGGAACAAAAACACTTCAACCAGAGCAATGGATCCAAAGTTTTTGAGAAATCAGAGGTACGCAATGAAGCACAACGATGAGGGACTGCAGAGCTCTTATGTTGATCAGTATAAATTTATTATTATTTTCATCTTCTTCATAAATCTTCCTCAAGTACTCTTCTTTCCACGTATTCTTCTACCTCATCATCTTCTTCAACCAAATATTCAATTCAAATATTGAATCTCAAATTCTCAATCCTAAATATCAAATCCTCAATCCTCAATCCTAAATCTCAAACCTTCAACCGTAAATCTCAAATTATCAAATTCCAAACGTCAAACGAAATTCAAATAACAAACAAAATCTAAACTCCAAATATCCAAAACGAAATTCAAACGACAAACGCTGATCTAAGCAAAGATCACACATAATCCAAACGTCAAACGGAATCTAAACAACAAATGAATTTAAACAAATCCAAACGAAACAAAATGAAAAACGCTGATCTAAACAAACGTTAGCCATAATCCAAACGTCAACCAAAATCTAACCATCAAATCAATTCAAAAAAATCTATACCAAATCTGAATCTAAATAAAATTTATATAAAATCCAAATCCAAAACTATATCCAATATATACCAAATCTGAATCTAAACAAGATCTACACTGAATCTAAATCCAAACTAAATCCAAATATTGAACCCAAATTGAAATCTAAGTTCTAATAAAAAACTAAAATCAAAATCAAAATCAAAATCAAAACTGATATTGAAACCACGGTTTTACCAACAAAAATGATGCATTGTCCTAGTGAAGATTTCTTCCGGACTGTAGCACCAAGTCACAATCCAAAAGCCATATTGAAATATTAGATGTGTCAAACATAATGTCCGAAATTCGGGAAAAACATACACGATTTGCCTCTCAATCAGGTCTTTTGATTGTAGCAGCACATACGAGATCCGAGAGCCGAAAAATTTATCTCTCTTTTTTTATCTTCCAGCGGACAGCTAATACAACTGCCCGTCGTCACAGCGGAAGACACAAAAACTTAAATTCAAGATCTAAACCTACGCTCTGATACCATGTAGAAAAAGATAAACAAAGAAAGACGACTAGAGTTTTATTATTTAGTAAGTGTACCTATGATATAGTGCATATGCTCTTATTTATAGATAAAATATATGAGCTAACGAGCCTGGGTCTAATATCTCTAACACTCCTGAAACTCACAATATGTTATAAACAATGAGAGTTTGTCATAAATAAAATGAAGTCACATTGTTGACTGAGCCATCGTAAAAATATCATCTTCAAATGATATGTGTGAAGAAATACACAAGATGTTTTCAATCTTTAAACTTCTTTATACATCTTCTTTACACCACTCGCAACCAGTCCTACAAGGCTGAGGAACATAAACACTTCAACAAGAGGAATGGACCCAAAAGTTTTGAGAAACTAGAGATCCACAAGGAAGCACAACAATGAGGCACTGGAGAACTCTTTTGTTGATGAGTAGAAATTTAATATTCTTCCCATCTTCTTCATAGATCTCCTTCAATTACTCTTCTTCATACATTTTCTTCTACCTCATCATCTTCTTCAACCAAATATTAAATCTCAAACCCCAAATGCTAAATATCAAATCTTCAATCTTAAATCTCAAATCCCCAATCTTAAATTCAAAACCTCCAATTCTAAATTTAAATCATCAAATTCCAAACATTAAACAAAATCCAAATACCAAAAAAAATCCAAATCAAACAAAATTTAAATGTCAAATATCCAAAACGAAATCCAAACGACAAATCCAATACTAAATCCAATGTCCAAATCCAAACAAATCTATACAAAATCTGAATCCAAATAAAATATATACCAAATCCAAATATCAAACCCAAATTGAAATCTAAGTTCTAATCAAAATCAAAATCAAAATTGAACCCACAGTTTTACCAACAAACATATTGCACTGTTCCCGTGGATATTGTTTCCAAATGTAGCACCAAATCAAATCAAAACCCAACCAAATATATTGAAATATTAGATGTTTCGAACACACTGTCCAAAATTCAAGAAAACCCAAAATTGTTTGCCTCTTGATCATGTCTGTTAATTGTAGCAGCACACACTAGATCCGGAAACCGAAAATTTTATCATTTTTTCTTCCTTCAGAGAGCTAAAACAACTGCCCGTCAGCACCACGGAAGACACGAAAACTTAAACTCAAGATCGTAACCTACGGTATGATACCATGTAGACAAAGATAAACGAAGAAAGACGATTAGGGTTTTATTATTTAGAAAATGTACTTATTACATATTGTATAGGTTTTTATTTATAGATAAAACGTATGTACAAATGAACTTGGGTCTAATATCTCTAACAATTTTGGTGGAGGCGATATAAGAGAGAGAACTCAAAACATAAGAAAGAAGAAGACAAAAAGAGGATATATAAACCATAACCCTAAGTTAGAGATAAAGAGACTCGAAGAAAATTCTCAATTTTTATACATCAAAGTGTGACAAAAAAGGGTATAGGATGCTTTATATAACACTATCCAAAACTATAATTCCTAAAAACAAAGATTACATAAATGTATTAAAATAAAACAAATAAATAAAAATAATGCGTAAATGTTAAAAATGGTTTTTGAAGGCTTTACGAGTCGAATTTAAAAAATAAAAATTTGTAATAAATCACAGTTTTGAAATATAACGGGCTCGCCAAAATCTTCGATTTGAGTACCTGTTTGACCCAATTACGATACCTAAGCGAGAAACCAGTTTGTCTAGATTCTTCGCTACATCATCTTTCTCCACTAAGGAAGAATTCGACCTCGAATTCACATCAACGAAATATTGAAAGAATTGCCTCCTAAAAAATCAATTGTCTTTCAGCCTCACCAACCCATTTATTAAGCACAGCAACACCCTTACGCGTGTAAAACTGTGATGCCTTTCTAGTTCGAGACTGCGCTTGTTGTATCACATCAAACCCCTTAGAGAAAGAACAATTTCTCTTTGTTGAATATCACATCCTTCTCAAGTTCCTGCCTCTGTGTATATTCCATCTTCATAAGGTCCAATAATTCTCAACACACGGGTAAAACGCTAGTAACTATGAATACATCTGGTACCAATCTATTTGTTCTCAACTGGGAATACACTTCCAAAGATTCCTCTCAATACCCATTTGAACTATACCAATAAATCAAGTTATTATACGACGCAACATCTTTGTGAAGCATTTCATCAAACACCTCACCCGCTATACTTGAATGATAAGTTCTATTAATATAGAGTAAGATTAAAGTTTTACAGGAAGAATAGGGACTGAACTGTAAATAAACCCCTTATGTAACCGAACTTGTAACTAACTCACTAGGCCTATTTAAAGAGGTCGAAAAGGCTTATTGCACCTATGAAATAATCAGAAGCGAAAGATTATTTTCACTACCTAGAAATCTCTCTGTTGATTCTTGATCAATATTCTCAATCTTCTCAATTCAATCTTTATTCTCACCAAATTGGCGCTAGAAGGAGGGGGCGAAGATACCTTGATCGATAGATCAAAAATCGAGTCTCGAATTTGTTTGTTTTCTGAAGAATTTCGTTTATATTTTTGCTGATCGGAGATGAATTCGGAGGAAGGAGATAATCCACTTGTTCGAAAAGATTTGGAGACGTTGAAATCTGATTTGCAAGAAAAGGAGGCAGGTAAGTCAATTCCAATTCAATCAAACCAATTTGATTTCGAAGGTAAAATGAATGAAATGATAAGAAAAGTGGCGGAGCTTGATGAATTTATTAAAAAGAAACAAGATCATGATGGCGCTAGACTTAGATCTAAAATAGCAAGAGGTGATCGGGATGATCAGTCGGATCCGTCAAATGACGATGGCGACGTTCAATATGTACAACGTAAAATACATTTTGAGCGTAAGAAGGAGCACAGTGGAATGAAAAGAAAAGAAAAGTTGCAGAAATGGCGGTATGTGGATTCTAGTGAAGAAGAGGATTTTGAAGATTCAGAGTCAGATGAAACACCAAGATATGAGCGTTCTCGAGGTCATTCAAAAGGAGGAAGGCAAAAGAAGGAAAGGCGAGTATATTCTCCTCGGAAGTATTCTCCTCGGAAATTTGAAGGTGAATCAAGTTTGTATGCTACTGTGGGAATGAGGAACGAAGACCAGTTTGTTCAAGGAGTCGATTAGAGGGACTCACTGTTGATTAGTGAGATTAGATCTGTGCTACTTCCGAGGCGGTTCGACATTTCTAAAATTGACAAGTTTGATGGAACTCAAGATCCAGATGATCATATAGAACAATTCAAAAACTATATGACTAATTTCGAAGACGATGATAGATTGGTGTGTAGAGCATTCTCTCAGACATTCAAAGGAACTGCACTAAAATGGTACAACAAGATTCCTAAGGAGTCCATTGCAAATTTTAGAGGCTTTTACACAGCTTTTCGAAGACAGTTTGTGGGAAGCAAAGAAATGAGAGCTAATGGAGATACGATAATACAGTGTAAACAAGCTGTGGGAGAAACGTTGAAGGATTATACTAAAAGGTTTGTGTCAACAAAGGCTGGGTTAGATGATTGTGAGGAATTGGTGGCTATGGCAGCATTCAGACAAGGATTGTTGCCAGGAGACTTAGCTGATGAGACTACAAGGCGTAGGGCATTAACGTTTGGAGCTCTTATGGCTCAGGTTGAAGATCAGATCAAAGTCGAAGAGTCTACTCGGGTTCGAGGAGGAGGTAGCACTGTTCAGAAAGGGAAAAGTCAAGTGAACGTTTCGAATAATAACTCATCGCGCCCGAGGGGTAATCAAAATATTTCTAATCGAGGGGGTTCTTCAAGCTCATATCAAGGGGGTTCTAATCAGTACAATTCTAATAATCAACACCAATTCAGATCAAGGTCGAACGTGTGGGTAAGGCCAGAATATTATGCCGATTTGACTGAAAGTGTGGCTTCGATATATGAAAAAACCAGGGGAACAGTAAATTTCAGAAAGCCAGCAGCGATTAATAGGCCAAGAGAGGAGCACAATAACAAGTTCTGTAGGTATCATGATGATATTGGACATGATACAAATGATTGTATTGCTTTGAAGAAGGAGATGCAGATTTTGATAGAGAATGGGAAATTGTTGGAGTATGTCAAAAAAAATGCTAAAGCCATAACTCAAAAGGTGGGAAATCCTAATTCTAAGCAGGAAAGTGCACTGATGATTTTAGATGCTGCAGGTGATGAATTTGATGTAGCATCGGAATATGTCGACCCAGACCCTAGTCGATTGTTGCTGATGTCAGTTGATGAGCCGATGCGTAAGGGGAATGTTTGAAATTTGTGTGCGTTCTTTGAGTCACTGACAATATTTGGGGGGGATTCAATGACTAATAACACTAATAATTCGAGGAAGAGACATATAGTGAATCTAACGCGTCAAATTGAAGGAGGAGCATCAACATACCTAAGCAACAAGAAGGATGTCCCATTCATAATTTTCGATGGGGATGATCTGAGAGGAATTACTGGGCCACATGAAGATGCGGTGGTCAATGGAGCAGAAGTGTGTGGGGTGGAAATTCGACGAGTATTGATTGATACTGGAAGCTCTGCTAATGTGTTGTTCAAATCAACATATGATAGATTAACCGCTCCACCTCGGATAGAAAGGTCAGAAAGAACTATAATTGGGTTTACTGGCGCGACAACGAATGTAGTAGGGGAGTTTGAAGGTGAAATTTCTCTGGGAAAAGGGCCTTTCAAAAAGAAAGTACAGGTACTTTTTATGGTGGTAGATTGTCCGTCGAGCTACAATGCTATTTTTGGAAGGTCATGGTTGGCAAAAATGTATGCTATAGTTTCTACGGTTTATCAGTGTTTGAAGTATGTAGTTGGTGATCGAGTTGGTGTAGTTCGAAGTGATCAAAAGGTGGCTAGAGAGTGTTACGCTGCTGCGTTTAAACTACGTGACAAAAGTACCGATGATCCAATAGAGAAATAGCAGTTTGGGGGGTTGCCTTCTAGTGGTACAGATGAGGGAATTGATGATCCGAGGTCAACCCCGAGTTCTGTGGTGGTAAGTGAAGAAATAGAAGAATACATTTTCAGTGGTGGTAAAGTACTTCGGATTGGGACTTTATTGTCTTTGTCAGTGCGAGAAAGATTGTTGAATTTTTTGTCTAAGAACTTGGATGTGTTTGCTTAGAGGTCCGAGGATGTAGTGGGGGTCCCAATTGATATTATATGTCATAGCTTGGCGGTGGATTCGAAGATCAAGCCACTAATACAAAAAAGGAGAGCTTTTTCGTTGGAAAAATCCGAAGCCATAGTTGCTGAGGTAGATAGATTGTACAAGATGGGGCATATCCGGGAGTCCAAATATCCGAAGTGGACAGCTTATCCGGTAGTGGTAAAAAAGAAGAATGGAAAGTGGAGGATGTGTGTAGACTTCACAGATTTAAACAGAGCTTGCCCAAAGGATCCTTTTTTCAGTACCTCGAATTGATCAACTAGTGGATTCTACTTCTGGAAACAAAATTCTAACATTTATGGATGCATTTTCAGGATATAATCAAATTCGAATGAATCCAGAGGATGAAGAGAGCACAACATTTATCACTGATCGAGGTCTACATTGTTATAGGGTGATGCCGTTTGGATTGAAAAATGCTGGGTCTACATATCAAAGGCTGATGAATAAGGCGTTTGCTTCGAAAATAGGGAGGAATATCGAAGTATACATCGATGATATGCTTGTGAAGAGCAAAAGTGATGATGATCATATCGATGATTTAGAAGAGACATTTCTGAATCTTAGAGCAATACAGTTGAAGTTGAACCCAGAAAAATGCACGTTTGGAGTCCGATCTGGTAAGTTTCTGGGGTATGTAATAAGTGAAAGAGGAATCGAAGTGGATCCAGAACAGTTGAAGGCTTTGATCTCGATGTCCTCACCTCGAAGTATCAAGGAAGTGCAAATGCTAACAGGCAGGTTAGCAGCTCTGAACAGATTCATTTCTCATTTTTCAGATAAATGCCTGCCTTTTTTCCAGGTGTTGCGTCGACCTAATAATTTTGAGTGGACTTCGGATTGTGAAGAAGATTTTGTTAAGATCAAAAATCTTTTGTCCACTCCTGAAATATTATCAAAGCCTCGAGAAGGTGAGCAACTGTTTTTGTATATAGCAGTATCGGATTATGCAGTGAGTGCAGTTCTGGTTAGTGAAGATTCAAGAATTTCGAGGCCCGTCTATTATGTCAGTAAAAGTTTGGTTGATGCTGAAAAACGTTATTTGAAGCTCGAAAAATTGGCATTGTGTATAGTAGTGGCTGCAAGAAAAATGCGTCCCTACTTCCAAGCACATACAATTGTGGTTCGAACTTCTTATCCATTGAAAAACGTAATGCAAAAACCAGATATCTCAGGAAGAATGACTAAGTGGTCTGTTGAATTGGGAGATTTCGATGTGTTATTCTCTCCGCGAACGACTGTCAAAGCTCAGACCTTAGCAGATTTCTTTGTTGAGTTTCATTCGAGTAGATCCGAAGAGAAAGAAGGTGAAAAAATGAACACGAATCCGATGTGGACGGTACGAACTGATGGTGGATCTAGTAATAAAGGATCGAGTGCATGAGTGGAATTGGTGGCACCAACAGGGGAATTTATGTTTCAAGCTATAAGATTCGGATTTCATGCTTCGAATAATGAAGCTGAATATGAAGCTGTGCTAGCAGGGTTGCGGTTAGCAAAAATTTGTGGAGCAATATTCGTGCGCTTAGAGACAAATTCCCAGTTGGTAGTTAACCATGTTAGAGGAATATCAGAGGAAAAAAAGACCGTTTAGTTTTGTATCTGCAAGAACTTCGGAGTATGATGACACAGTTTGAAAATGTCGAGGTGGAGCATATTCGAAGAATTAATAACACAATGGCTGATTCTTTAGCAACAATGGCTTACTCTGAAGAATATCCATGGATCGTGACACAACCA
The DNA here is from genome assembly GCA_036936605.1 of Limnanthes douglasii subsp. nivea. Classification (NCBI taxonomy): domain Eukaryota; kingdom Viridiplantae; phylum Streptophyta; class Magnoliopsida; order Brassicales; family Limnanthaceae; genus Limnanthes; species Limnanthes douglasii. Next base: position 44,172,746 of record JAUPFV010000004.1, read on the forward strand.
CTGCCTTCGATTACATCAAGCTCTGAGCAGTGTGAATTTATTGAGGAGGTAATAAATGATTCGACGCGCATTCGAGGTGATTGGAGAACTGACTTGTTAAACTTTCTTACAAAGGGAATACTACCTCTTGATAAGCACTTGCTCAAGAAAATAAGGAATAAAGCTCTTGGTTATGTGGTGTTGGATGGGATATTGTATAAGAGGTCTGTGTCGAGGCCCTTATTAAGATGTTTGAGTAAGCATGAATCTCAAAGCATTCTATCTGAATTACACGATGGAGACGGGTCAGCTCATTGTGGTTTCAAAGCTTTAACACGTAGGGTATTGTTGGCAGGGTATTATTGGCCTACTATATTGCATGATGCCAAGTTATTGGTTCGAAGTTGTGATACTTCTCAAAGCTATGCACATTTAATACATAAACCAGCAGTACCCCTAATCACAATCTCTGAGGCGGTTCCATTCGATAGATGGGGGATTGATTTAGTAGGACCATTGCCTATGGCTTCAGGTGGAAGACAGATGATTATTGTCGCGGTTGACTATTTTTTGAAGTGGGCAAAAGCAGAACCTTTAGCTGGAACAAAAGCTAAAGACGTGATCAAGTTTATTCTAACTAATATCTGCTATCGTTTTGGAGTTCCTCGAAAAATAACAACGGACAACGGTCCCCAATTTAATAACAAGGAAATGGATTCTTTTTGCTCTTCGAAAGGAATACAACAATGCTTTTCTACTCCTTTCCACCCACAAGCAAATGGGCAGGTGGAAGTTACAAATAGATCTATTTTGGAGGGTTTAAAGAAAACTTTGGCGGGAGCAGCAGGGAAATGGCCAAATTATCTTCAAGAAGTGTTGTGGGCATATCGAACAACCCCTAGAGAGGCCATAAAAGCGACTCCTTTTTCTTTGGTGTATGGAATGGATGCTGTGTGCCCTGCTGAATCTACATTGCCTTCCTACAGGTTATTGCGATATTCCGAAGTAGATAATGATGAAGCTAGAAGGGTTGAGCTTGATTTGTTAGAGGAAAAAAAGATCAAAGCACATTTGAATGTGGTTCATTATCAAACCTTAATGAGAAGCAGGTACGATGCTAAAGTTAAGAAGAGAGAGTTCAGGGTTGACGATAAAGTGTTACGAAAGGTATTTCTTCATACTAAGGATAAGAACCTCGGAAAATTGGCTCCGAACTGGGAAGGTCCTTATGAAGTCAAAATGAAGGTCAAGCCAGGGTCATACCGGTTGTCTGATCGTGAGGGGAGGATGCTCAAACACCCTTGGAATATAGAACATTTGAAATTGTATTGTGAATAAAATTGAACTTCAAATTTTTACAGGACAGACATACTATTTCCTTATCTGTTGGCCCAGAAAGGTTTTAATGAGGTGTCTGGTTAATATTGAATTTTATAATAAAATTTCTTTTGGCCATTGGTTGTTTAGTATGATGAATGATTTATTATTTTGGAAACTTGGCAAAGACTGATCATCTTTGAAAGTTGACCAAGAATAGTTTTCCAAAGCAATAGCTTTGAAGAAACAACCTATTTTGAGGTGCCACGTCTTATGAGTGCATCTAATTTTCGAGGTGCCACGTCTTATGAGTGCATCTAATTTTCGAGGTGCCACGTTTTATGAGTGCATCTAATTTTTGAAGTACCATGTTTTATAAGTACACCAGAAATTTGAAATATTAAGAAAGTTGCTTATTTCATCGGATAAAACTTGAAGCTTACAAAAAGGAGAAAACTACTTAATTAAAACACACAAAAAACAAGCGCTACATATATAATCTACTGTTTAGTCATCCTCTTCTTCCGATGACCCTTCAGAAGCATCATCTTCTTCTGAGGAGCTTGATGGCACCTCGAAGGCTTCCTTTGGACGATCTTCTTCTGGAACTTGTTTCCAAAATTCTGTTCAATTCAACCTTGGATAGGCGGCATGGATTTCTCGAAGAAGATAGATAGTTGTATCAGTTTGAGCTTTCTTGATACCATTAAGCATCACAGAACCAACAGCAGCTTCGGCTCTCTTGACGGCAGCCTTCTTTTCCTGCTCGAATCCTGTTTGAAGCGTAGTCAATTGAGTTTGACAATCTTCCAGGCTTTGTTGAGTTTTCTTAACAAGTTCTTCAGCATCGGTAGATTTTTTCTTTTCCTCAGAAATGGAAGTAGAATGTTGAGATTTTAGATTTTCAAAAGCCAGACGATGAGAAGTTTCCAAAGCCTCGATTTTTTCTTTATGCTCCTTATGAAGCTTTCCTTTTTCAGCCTCGAAATTTTGAAGTGCTTCATTTTTTGAAGCCTTTTCAGATTCTGTTTTCTTTTTGCTCTTGATTAATTCTTGTGCAAGGAGCTCTAATTGTGTATGTGAATTGTTCACTTCCTCACACAATTTTTTGGCTGCAGCACTTAAATTAGTAAAAGGTAGAAGGATTGAAGTTACCTCATCGGATCTGTCGGGGTTGGGCAAGTTTGATGGGTGATGATGAGCAGGAACAATTGCATTAGATATTGAAGTTATGGCAGCCCCAGTAGAAGTTGATGGAATGGTGTTGACAGGTCGAGAATCTTCACCAGTGACTGCAAAATCCCCACTCGAGTTGAAATCTTCGAGGTTAAGATATTCAATTTCTTGGCTATCTCCTAGTGCCAATCCTCCTTGAGGATTTTCTTCAATGAAGATTTTCTCATGCACTTCGGAAGCCAATACCTCTTCGAGCATGTCAGCTTCGTTCTTTTTCTTTGGAGTGGTGGACTTGCTCTTTTTCTTCTTTGGAGTATTGTTTTCTTTCTTTTTCCTCTTCAGTGCAGGTTCGTCCTCTTCGGATATTGGAGGAAGTTGAGATGCAGGCACTTTTCGTTTCCCTGCAGGCTTCGAATGTTTGGAAGGGTTAGCCTTGCTTGTGTTGGGTTTTTTGAGGGTTAGCTTTCCCTTCTTTTTTAGTGGCAGGTGACTGTCAGATCGATTCCTGGTGGGAAGGTAGGTTTTCCCATCTGGTGCGAGAATTCTTTGGACCGCTTCGATGGGATCTGGGGGGAGCATCGGATCTTCAGGGAAGTCAGCTCCCAAGGTTATGCGCCACAGATGGCTGTTGACGAAGTTGATTGGTTGAAAGGCTGAGTGAAAGCCATTTCCCCAGGCTTTCTCTGCCCACTCAGCCATTCTCTGAAAGATAACCTTTGCAGTTTTTCGACGACTTTTGAATCTCCTCGGAATTTCTGAAAAGAGAATAAACAGTTAGATAAGTAGACTTGGTAAATTTGGCTAGGCTTAATAAGTTAAAAAAAATGTTAACAATACAATAATGATTTACTTACTGCTATCTCTCCAGGTGAGAGTCAGTTTTGAGGGGTTGTCATCGGAAATCTCTTTACCATTTTCCCAAGCTCCTGATAAAAAGATAAACCTTTGCTTCCAAAATTTATCAGCTTCGAGGAGGTCATCGATAATCTTCAGATCATCCTCCATTGTTAGGTAGTAGAATGGTAAAACTGGACCATTTGAGATTTTGGTCAGTGAGATGAAGTCTTCTATTTCGAGGGGGATGCTTCCTAGCCTCGACACCATGATAGCGGAGAATAAGGTGAAGAGTTGGTTTGGAGTGACTTGTGTTGGGCACAACCCAAGAATTTCGAAGTACCTTACAATCATTGGATCGAGGGGAAATCGAAGTCCCCAGTTGAAAAGCTCAGGATAAACTACCAGTTCGTTCTTCTGACAACTCAGAGGTGTTTCTCCTTCTACTGGTAGTCGAAGAATAACGTTGTCTGTTAATCCCCATAGCTTTTTGAGTTCTTCTTTTTCTGATTCAAGGTAATAAGTGTAGGATACATTTTTAGGGCGAGAATGTACCGAGGACAAAGTGGTCGCAGGTTTTCCTGAACCAAGGCAGCAACATCTTCGGGGAGGGTAATAGGAGGTTTCTTTCCTCGAATTTTCTTTGGAGGGATTACCCCGTCAGCCTCGGATTCCCCTTCGGCATCGGATTCAGTGGCTTCAGAATCATTTTCTTTGTTATTTTCTTCATCGGTAGCCTCATAGTGATGACTTTGAGTTTGAGTCTCAGTTTGAGTCACAAGAATTGGTTGACTATTCTCTGGTGTAGCGTCAACCATTTCTTGTGGGGGAGGAGAGGAGGTTTCTGCATCGTCACCCATTGCTAGAAAGGTTGATTTTTTGCTAAGTTTAACTTTAACTGCTTCGGATTGAAAGATAGGTGATTTGGCTTGTAGTTTTTTAGAAGTTGGTGATTTGTCAGAAGTGACAACCTTAGATTTTCGATGTGGTCTTAATGATGGAGAAGTGGGTTGATTTCGAGGGGGAGAAGGTTGTTGGCTAGATTCTGGGTTTGAAGCTAAGGGTGAAGATGAAGTAGCAAGGTTAGGATCGAAGTTACCGTATTTGAAGCTGGTAGAGGAAAAGTGAGGACCGTTGTAGATCAACCCAGCAGCTCTGTATTTTTCAGCTCTCTCCCCAATACAAAGATAATCGTAGGCACCAAATACTTGATTACTAGAACCAGGGAAGGGAGATTTCTTTGGGTTTCTTGGTTTTCTGGGTTTAGATCTTTTGTATTTGGGATATTTTCTCATACAATAGATGCTGATCTGGGAAGTAGTTTTTGTGACTAAACAAAGTGGTGTTTCTGAGAAAAGTAGCAGGAGATGAAGATGAAGATTGATGAAGAACAAGATGAAGATGGCTTAGGAAAGAAGTGATTTATCTAAAAAGTTCTCAGTGAAGGTGGAGCTAAGTATTTATAGTTTAAAAAAAATGACGTTGAGAATTTGAAGAGGCAAAACTAGTGAACTATTCTCATTGGGTGGAATGTGAAACGTGGAGGAAAACATGTTGTGTCATAGACCTATCAAGAAGGGTCTAGTCAGTCTTTCAAGTAGGGGTCAGAAAATTCGAAGCATAAGTAAAGTTATATCTCTAGTCAGAAGATTCGAAGTAGTGGCAAGGTTGTATTTCAAGGTTGTAGATTCAAAGTAAATATGGAGTTTATTTGTACTTATTCTTAGATTCGAAGTGAGGTTGCAAGTCATTAGGCTTAATCATAATGAAGGGGCTGGATGAAAGAAGTTTTATTCACTTGGAGTAATGCTCGAAGAGTGAATAGTTCTTATAAATTGTCTGTATAAGAACTAGGGGGGCTACTGATAAGGAAATATATTCTTTAGGGACTTAAATGTAATTAATAAGGACTTGAATGATAAGTTCTATTAATATAGAGTAAGATTAAAGTTTTACAGGAAGAATATGGACTGAACTGTAAATAAACCCCTTATGTAACCGAACTTGTAACTAACTCACTAGGCCTATTTAAAGAGGTCGAAAAGGCTTATTGCACCTATGAAATAATTAGAAGCGAAAGATTATTTTCACTACCTAGAAATCTCTCTGTTGATTCTTGATCAATATTCTCAATCTTCTCAATTCAATCTTTATTCTCACCAATATCTATCATATACTTTACCCATTTTAAAATCAACCATGTACGTGTCTGGTAAAACTTGGATTTTTTGAATCTTTTTAGTTACCCAAACAACTTTCTTTTGTTTAGTTTCCTCCACGATATCAACTTTCTTAGAGTCTTCATCATAAAACATTTCTCTGAGTTCTAATTGAAAATCATAATTTTCATCAATTAAATCAATACTCTCTTTTTCTTTGTTTTTATTTTATTTTATAGTTTGGTTTTTATTTTTATTCTTAATCCTAGATCCTCTTTTGTTTTTAGAGTCAGAGAAAGAATTATCAACCAAATATCTAAAAATTTCTTCAGTAGAAATTGAAACGTAGAGTTTTTTTTATTGTTTACCTTATTAAAATAAGGAGAGATTTTTCTTGGTGTTACCAAATGTCTTCGTAGTTAACACTAATATCACCCCATTACCATATACATCATAAATCGGATCTCCCAATTTCATCCAAGTTTCATTAAAAATATCACCTTCGTAATCATCCTCATACTCATAAAAAAGTGGATGGCCGAGTACCGATGAACCCTTCATGTTACCAGCAACTATTTGATGGATCTCTTTCCCCTTTGGTTTTTCCAAATTGTAGTTATGGCTATGGTTGAATTCTGTGAAAAATACTTTTGCCTTTGAATTACTGATTGGAGTTTGAAATTCAGTGGTGATCATCCTCTCAATATATTCTATCTCTTTCTTCATTTGATGTCGCAGCGAATTCATACGATCACATATTTGGCCAAATTGGTATTCCATCTCCTTCCGATAGAATGGTTTCACGATTAGAGTAGTCGAATTCTTGTGAGGGGTTATCTTAGGCGGTATATCTTCTTAAATCACGTCGTAGGAGCTCTATTGCTCTTATACCAATATGGTGGAGGCGATATAAGAGAGTGAACAAACGGCTACAAAACACAAGAAAGAAGAAGACGAAACATAACATATATAAACCCTAACCCTAGGTCAGAGATAAAGAGACTGAGAAAAAATTCTTAATTTTTATTCATAAAAGTCTGACGACAAAATAGGGTATATGATGATTTATGTAGGACTACCCAAAACCTTAATTCCAATAAAGGATATTACATAAATGTCTTAAAATAAAATAAATAAATAAAAATAACGCATAAATATTAAAACTGGTTTTTGAAGCTTTAAGAGTCGAATTTGGGCATCAAATTTTGTGACAAATCACAGTTTTGAAATCTGACGGACTCGTCGAAATCTTCAATTCGAATACCCGTTTGACCCAATTCTAGTACCTGAGAAAAAACCAGCCTGTCAACATTCTTTGCCACATCAAGTTTTATACTCTGACAAACTTTAATTAACTATGTTTATCGATATGTTACTATGATTCAAACTACATATATTAAGTATAAATTGTTTAATTATTTTTAATTTTTTGAGATTTTTATTAAAAATTGATAAAATTTGAAAAATAATAATAAAATATGCATATAAATGTCTAGTATTTAAGTTAGAAGTATTCTTAAAGACTGAAATGCGGAACAAATTAAATTTTTAGGACAGAATAAGTAACCCTAAGTTTGAAAAATTACAAAACATACCTAATTTTTTTATAAAAATAAATGATATAACACAAAATATTTATATATATTTAATATATAGTAGCTCCCTAAATTATAAGCATACAAAATATATGCACAGTGGTTGGTACTCTTTACCTCAATTTAGTAATTTGTTTTTCATACTCTTTGCTTTAATTTAGTAAAAAAAAATCGAAAAGAACCCGCAGCCGTTACTCGACGAAGCGCACAGGATAAACTCTAAATATGACGTAATTGTTTGCAAACCAACAAAGGTAAACCACTAACAAACTCGTTTTACTCAACCAATTCGGTTATCCATTGGAATCTCAAATTAATAATTTTGTTTTGCTTATATTGTGTTTGGTTGGTGCGTTTTATTAAATTTCATGATTTTGTGTCAATTGATTATTTTATTCGAACTTAAATCTTACACACCAGTCACACGACCCTAGAGAGTTGTCAAATAACAAAAGTATCAGCAAGAGACGGCCTTGATGTCCAAACTGTACCCGAGATAGCACTACAGTACCCATCAAGTCTGAACCAGTTCAAGGATAGGGCACATACTGAACCTTCATTACTAAATTAATAAAGGTACGAAAAAAGTTAAATGGAAAAAAATGGATTCTCTATTCGTCCTCGATGAAAATTTAGACGAAGAGTGAAACAGATCATTTGTGTCTTTTTTTTAATCAAAGGTTAACTTTATTGTCAAAATTTGAGGTTTGTACAAAGATCGAGGACTAATAGAACAATTAGACCAAATACAATTTAGAAAAAATTTGAACTTCGCATCACTAGTTCCCTCTAACCAATTTCAGATTTTCAAACCATATCTTCCCCAATTCTTTCAATTAGGTCAAAATCAGGTCATCTTCATTCTTCACGAACAGCTCCATCACTAATGACAATCCATTTTCTCCCACATTCCTTTTCAATCATCATCTCATCACCTGTCAAATCCAACGAACCAGAGCCAGGAGAGGCTCTCAATCAACAAACAACAGCAAGCAACTCTTCGTCAGCATTCTTCTCAGCAATCTACGGTAAACTTCATCTTTTGTAGCTTCATTCATTGTGACCAATCCTACAAAAAAAAAACCAAAGCAGTATCCAAGGCTCCAAAAGAAGCTTAATCATTTTGAATGTATCGTAGTCCAATACTTTCAAGAAAAGTGATTGCAAGAAGTTCCGGAGGAGCATTGGACTGCTGGATATTGAGCTTAAGCTTACACTTTATGGTCCATTTAGCAAGCCAATCGGCTGCTTGATTTTGGACCCTAGATATGTGTTTTAAGCTCATGTTTTTTTTTAAGAAACTTGCAACAATAACTTACATTTGGGTCTTCAAAATCAGTGTTGGCAGCATTTGAAAGTTGATTGATAAAGATCAAAGAATCGGACTCAACATCAACATGAGTCCAGTTGTTTTTGTAGCAAATCGTTAAGCCTTCCAGCATAGCCATGGTTTCAGCTTGTAGAGGAGAAGATTTTCCCAGAAGACTTCCACAGGCATGAATAATGTCACCAGTTATGTTTCTGAAGATAATGCCAGCTCCAGCTTCACCATTAGCACTACAAGAACCGTCAACATTCATTTTAATACGGGATTGCAGAGGAGGGATCCATCTCAGGTACATTGGTTTTTTTTGGCTTTCAATTGAACAACAGCCTAACGTTACACCAGCAGTAAAAGATATAGACCAACGTTTATGATTGAGTTTAGCTGAGACCTCTACTCCCTTGATTATGTTTATTATTAGATCAATAGCCTTTCTAAAGTTAATAGAACTCCTTTGTGTTTGGTATTGTTTCTAGCTTTCCAAATCACCCAGCAAATAGCTTGGGGAATTAAGTGAGTGATGTGAAACTTTTTCTTTGAAAACCAAAACCAGCATCTTAGTAAATGAGAAAGAACCATGCATCTTTTGATTTTGATTTTGAAAACACAAGAAAACCAGTTCCAAATCTACCATGCAAAAGTACAGTTAACAAATACATGATTTTTTTCCTCACAACTTTCACAAAAAACACACTTAGAGGCAAGACTAATATGCTACTTCATCATAATGAAATCAAGAGGAATAAAGTTGTACATAAGCTTCCAGGTTATAAAAGAGAACTTCACGGGAATTTTAGAGTTCCAAATATTCATGAATATGTTAGAGTAAGTATGCTTGACTCTTATGGTATCCCAAGTCTACTTTAGGTTGAAATTACTGTTTTTAGAAGGCTTCCAGCAAATGATATCTTCCTTGTCAGTGATTTTAAGCTTTTGGATCATTTGCATTCTATCATTTGGAAATTATTTCCTGCATTTCATTCAATTTCCAAGTATTATTCTGCCAAAAAGAGTTAACTTTCACGTCAAGGTACCATCTAATGTTGTTTTCACTGGCTATGGTAGGAAGATTATGCCAAGAGTCATTCCAGAAGTCAATATTTCCTTTGCCAATGACCTAGGTAATATTTCTGTCAGCTTGTTCTCTAATATTATACAACCTATTCCAAACTAAGGAGTCTTTTCTGTTATTGATATACAATGGGTAAGCATCTTTAGAATAAATATCATTCATAATATTAGACCATAAACAGCACTTTTTGCGAAACTTGAACCATAACTTTTGCGAGAATGAATTCTGAATATCATCAATTTTTCTAATATTCAGTCCTCCTTCTCCAAAAGGCTTGTAATGTAAGACCAAGTAGACCAGTGTATAGCTTTCTGATTGTTTTTAGTTCTCCAGAGAAATCTATTAAAAGTAGTTTCAATCTTGTTGATTATAGTTTTAGGAATTTCACAGCATTGCAACCAATGATAAGTAATAGGTAAGATGACATTATTTATAAGGGATAACCTGCCACCATAGGAGAGTAATTTACTGTCCCATTTAGTGATGCTGTCATTGATCTTGTTTAGAATAGGATTGAAGACTTTAGCTTTGTTGTTATTTGAGATAGTAATTCCCAAGTGTGAGATAGACAGAAAGTCAACTTCAAATCCAGTTTGTAACATGAGACTTTGAATTCTTGAAGAGTGGGACTTAGATGAAATGATCAGCTTTGTTTTACTTTTGTTTATGACTTGACCTGAATTTGTTTTATACAAATCTAGAAAACAGCTTAGCTTATCAATAGAGTTAGATAAACTATTTGTAAACAATAAAATGTCATCAGCAAACATGATACAAGGAATAATGCATTTATTTCTAGAGGCATAACACATTTTAGGGTGGTTACTAAAAAGAATGTGCAGTCCTCTGCTTAGAAATTCTTCACCAAGGATAAAAAGGCTAGGAGAGATAGGATCTCCCTGCCTTAATCCTCTTTTCATATGAAAATAGTCAAATGTTTCACCATTAATGAGCAAAGTAACATGAACATTTAAAATCATCTTTCTAATAAGTCTAACAAACTTATGGTTAAAGCCAAAAGAATGAAGAATTTTAATAATGAAAGAGTGAGAGATTCTGTTGACAAAACCTTAGGCAAAACATTAGCAAGCCTGTTGTTGATAAGGGCAGAGAAAATTTCTGTTGACAAAAGTGCATAGCCCAATAGTTCTGTAGCTATTCCACCATGTAGGGTTGATGGTCTTAGGGACAAAACAAATACCAGTGGAAAATAGCCCTGTAGGGATAGAGCCACCCTAAAGATAAGAATTGAATTCATTGCACAAATCACATTTAATAATATACCAGCAATGTTTAAAGAAGTATAGATTGAAACCATCGATACCCGGTGCACTATCACTTTTCATGTTACAGATTATACTCCAAATCTCCTCTTCAGTAGTTCTAGCAAGCAGCTTTTCATTGTTAACAGTAGTAACCATAGAGGGGATACAATCAAAATTCTTGTTATTCAGCATATCATTCTCATCTTCCTTGTTTATAAAGGTCAAACATTAGGATATTCTTGAAGAAATCAGCAGCAGACTTCCCAATGTTCTCCTTTTCAGAATCCAGGTATCACTTTCTTTCACACTCTTGATTTCATTTTTCCTTCTTTTCTTAGCCACATAACTATAGAAAAGCTTAGAACTACTATCATCTTCCTGTAACCAGCTATTAAAACACTTTTGTCTCCATAAAGAATCTTCATTCCTTAGGGATTTTAAGTGAAGACTATTGGCCAAAGTTAAATTAACAAGAGATTGTTGATCATTAGTAGTATAATGAAGGATCTCCATATTTCTGACATTGTTTTTAGTTTCTTTTACACTATCAAAAACATTTACAAATTTGTCTTTGTTCCAAGCCTTTAAACAGCTTTTAAGTCTTCTTAATTTGTACCAAAAAATGTTGCTAGGATGGCCAAAGATTGCCTGCTTCCAATCCTGCTCAACAACACTAAGGAAAAAATCATCATTGGACCAAATGTTTAAAAACTTAAAATTCTTTTTTTTACAGATAGAATCATTAGTTTCAATAGAGTTAGCATAAATAATCAAGAGAGCATGGTCAGAACATGTTCTGAACATATGAAAAACCTAGGTTTCTTTAAAATTGAGCATCCACTTATCATTGACAAGAGCCCGATCTAGCCTTCTCCATTTGTTGCTTCTTAACCAAGTAAATTTCAAACCACTATAACCAGCATCATTGAGATTACAGGACCTTATAGTAGCATTAAAATTATCCATGTTGGCCTGACAGTTAGATATACAACCCAGTTGCTCATCATGAGAAGAAATAATGTTAAAATCACCAACACACATCCAAGCCTTTTCATTGTCAGCAACATCCATTAGGCTCTCCCAAAGATCCATTCTATGAACACAGTTACACCAGGGTATTCAATCTCCATATGAACATATTGCTCCACATTTAGAAAAATGTTAATATTAACATCATCCAACCAGAAAATCCATATTTTGTTAGAAATATTAGCAAAACATTCACTAAAACCAAGAGTATCAGCAACCTCTTTAATTTTATCATACTTAGACATAGGCTCCTGAATAGAAAGTACCTTAATAGACTCAGTCTTAATCATAGATTTAAGTCTTCTCAAGGTAGACTTTTTATTCATAGCCCTTGCATTCCAACTAATAGCTCTGATCATTATCAGAATAAGATTTGTATAATCTGTCTCTTGAACTAAGAGATTTGATTGACAGATTACCAGTAGATCTTCTTCTTTTTGCAGTTTTCAGTTTGGAGGATATGATTTCATTGAAGCTTTGTTGTGGAGAGAACGTTGGAGAAGATGAGCAACTACCAATATTAGGATCAGGAGAATGTTCCTTAAGATGTTCATCATCTATCTTATCTATAGCCTCTATAATTTCTTTACTACTTTATGTTGAATGTAACTGGATAATATTGCTTTTAACCCGATGTTGTACATAATTATTCAATTGAACTTGTTTAATCTTAATCTGAACATCTTGATTTATTTCATTACTACTTTCCTTCTTTCCATCAGTTTGTTCCTTTTGAGTGATGATCGATTTAAGCTTTCTCCTATAAACTTTAAAGACTTGAGTATTTCTTGAACCAATTGCATCTACAGATTTCCTTTCTTTATCTTCTTTGTCTTCTTTGACTTCTTCAACTTTACTGGTACTTCCATTACTGCGATTTCTTCAACTTTCTTAAGAGTTTTTTTACATTCCGATGACTTATGCCCAATATGATAACAACAGTTACAATATGATGGAACGTGTTTATAACTGATCGAAATCCAATAACCATCATTGTTCCCAAAACCGATCCACAATTTTATTTTCAAGCTTTTAGAGATATCTATCTCTATTTGCGCATAACAAGTGTTGGTATGGGCGTGAATTTTCTGAGGAACAACAACTCTATAAGTTGGTCCTATAGCAACAACAATATCATTCACCAGACCGATATCATACAAACATTCCAGAAAGTTTTCAAAGCGAACCCAGACTAAAACAGTAGGATTTTCATACTTCTTATTGAAATCTTGATTCCATCTCAAAATTTTCATAACAGAATCGTCAAATCTCCATACATTTCTTGACCATAGTTTAGCAACATCTTCCTTTAACTCAAATTCGAAGAAAATATGGTGGGAGTCCCAGACTTCGTAGTTGAAGACTCCCCTGAATTTTAAAGTAGATAAGAAACTGTCAAGTCTCAATTTCTTGGGTATTCCATTTCTGAATTTGCCTATCAGAGTCGTTCTTGCTTTTTTTATCAGATTTTCTTTAACCTTCTCTCTATATTGGACAGAGTGGTGATGCTCTATTTTTTTGATGAATTCAGGATTTAATGAAGCAGAGCATTCCTCGTTCTTAAATAAATCGACATAATTTTTTCTTGGTTGTTGTTGAGGATTAATCGTATCATTAGCACGAAGAACAGAGAATTCTTCCATGGATTGGACTTCGATGATAGAGTTAATCATCAGAAGGAAGGAATGCTGGATGAGTTCTTGAAGGAAGGCTGCTTCTCTCTCATCTTCGCAATAATTTTAGTGATATACAATAATGTTATTAAAATATTGTTTGTGTCCTTAACAAAATAAGAAAAAGGCAAAAAAATGTACTATTTCTTGCGTTTCAAAAATATTATATTCTTCTTTGACTTAAAAAGCATGAGTCACACAAATTTAGACGGTAAAATTTATAATACATATATTCATTTAATATTAAACTTTTATTCATATATTAATAATTTTTTAAAAATAAATTATTTAACTTATATTTTAAAGTCTCCCATTATATTGAACGTCGTGCATATGCATATTAAAAATAGTACCAGATTGATGTGAATCGGACTGTGTTTTTTATTAGTCCGATTCACGGTTCTATTGTAAAACCGACTGATAAAAATTCGAAACAATAGAGCTAATAATATTTGTTCAACATTGAACCGATAAATTTTATAAACGAGTAGAACCCATAATAATCAAACTAGTAAAATTAATAAACTTGGTTTATTTATTTATTTAATTTTTTAAATAATAATAAAAGTAACAAAAATAATAATTATATAATTATTCATGCTTATAGTTATAAAATCACAAATGAATATAATTATATAATATTTTATTAATAATTAATATATTATAAGAAATATTGATTTTGTCATAATCATGTTATTTGTGATAATAAACTATTATAGTTATTAATTTTATAAATATTATAATATTCAAAATGACCTATTACGATTATAATAATTATTAAGTTCAATATACTCAAAATATATATATATATATATATATATATATATTCTGTAACAAAACTGACCAAATTTTATTGGACCACATTGAAACATAAACCAGAATCGAAGATGAACTGACCGAAACAAAATTGGACCAAATTGAACTAAAACCGGAACAAAAAATAGACTAAACTAAACTTGACCAGGCCCCGCCAATTCTTATTGCAGTATGGTTTCTCAACTTGTAATTGAGTTCTATCGATTTCGTCATGTTGGAAACACTAATTCTATTGGTCTAATTTAGTTTAGTAAAAATTTGACCGATAACGGTACGTGATATCCGTCGTGAGTTAGAGAGGTTTATTAGTTTGAAATGGTTCAATTGGATACTTTTAAATCTGATTTCAATTTAATTTCAAATCCAACCAGGGGTATAGAGATGGTGTGTCAAGCTTTGCGCGCATATCGTATTTATTTTTTCGGATGCATGATATTTGTTGATACCTTCGAAAGCTTTACCAAAGCATATGTACTCTTCGATTTGGATGTCACAAAAATCATACTAGAGGAGATAGCTCGGAGAACGAATGTGTTGACTTTTCTCTATCGCAGTTTGGGAATGCGTCAAAGTCGGCATAAAACAATATGAATGGTTTCATCAGTATATTGGACATATTGGATGGTTGGATTTACGACCACCTTCCATGTTTCTAATCTCTGATGAACCCATTGTACATCATCTCGAGATCAAATATTATTTTTTTGGTCGTTAAGAAGGTTAGTAGGCTCATAGGTGCGATCAAAAAGCAATTACTGTCACACTCTTCGTGATCTCATGAATAATGATGTAATAGATTATATATTATTATTAATAATAATTAGAATGTTTATTTATCATTTCTTATAGTATATTATGCTTTTTTTGTTTTACGTGTTATATTTGAGTTATATGTTGACTTGAGATGTCATTTCACATCATAGGAGGTCCATTTTTATGACTATCCAATTAGAATAATAGACACCATGTTGAATGTTATATGTCTCATAGGGTTGTACAACAATTTGGAATGATATCTAATTCAGCGTATCATCATAAAAAATTATCACGTCCTTAGGGAGACCATAGTCGATAAAGCTGGAGGCAATCCGCTTGGACGAAATGACGTACGTATTTACTTGTCAGAGACTGTATGACAAGTAACGATGCGTCATATTCCCATTTCATGAAGGTTAGGTATGTTGACTATTTGAATAACTATGGATGGTATATCATTCTCTCAATGGATCTTGGTGAGGGGAAAGTGGTTGACATTACTCGATAGAAGAATAATATTACTCCGATAAATGAGAGCTGGAATAGTTGAAGCTCTTCCATATAAATTGTTCTTGATTACTTCTCAATGGTTGTTTATTTGTGTTTTATAAGTTATATTATGTTTCATAACTTAGTTGTTAACTTTTTTTTAGACTATGATATTTTGTATTAGACATCATCTAATTATGTTTTTTTTCAAGCGGTAGCCAATTATGTTTTGTTTCGAATGACATGATATGGAGACTTATTTTTTTTATTCATTTGCTTCTCTATTACAATTACTAAAATAAATATGTGTTTGATAATTGTTTTTGAAGTTTACTATTAAAGGTTTACTTATCACGTCTCATTTTTGTGTTTTTTAAAACTTGTACAAACGGTTTATTATCCTACCACCACAAGTTAATTTACCAAATAACAGCAGTGGTCATACATAGCACCGCCGATATCTTAGCCTATGTAAATGGGCACCATACTATAATTTTTTCCAGTAGGTATCATCAGTATCAGCACCAATTATCGGTGGTACTTAGCCTTAAAATTTGGTGGTATATGATGTAGGTACCGTCGATACATATGGTATCAACACTTTGTACCAGTTAGTCTTAAGGTTAACCACCAGCGGTACCAACTATGCACACCGCCAGTGTGAACCCTATACATAATATTTTTTTATTGGTATTTTTGCTTTCTAACAAGCTACATTATCATGCCAACTACAATGTCTCACAAATGATAATAGATTCTTGTGTGATCTAATTTATAACTTAGTTATCTATATATATATATATATATCAATATCAATCGAAATTCTCTTATGTATCTATCTAAAAACTTTATAACAACCAAAAGTCTAATACAGACGATATGAAATGGACTACACAAGAAGATAACCACCTGTTAAAGAACTTAAAAATATATTACAAGTACGATATGAATTATACATGTTTTTCATGTATGATGTCGCTTGCATGAGGTCATTAAGAAGCTTATAGCCTATAACTATATTGTTTTATAGTTATAATGTTTCTTAAGTGTTGCTTTATTCATATATATATGATATTTATGTTTTTTATTTCCATTCTTAAATTGTTGTATTTGTTTTTAATGTCTTATCATTTAATATTTTATATTATCGCTTTGAATTTGATTTTTTTCAAATTGTTAGCATACTGAGATTAAACCAACACATTTACAAAAATATATTTAGCGCAAAAACATTAAAAATAAATATAGTTCTAAAATAAAGTTAACGGAATATATAACAAATACATCTAAATAGGTTACTTCGGGGTTGATGCTCTGATGATCAAATATTTTATCTCTTGATATATTTTGTATCGAGTTATGATTTGTAGTTTCCAATCTCCCGCTTCTAGGGTACGAAATCTAATACAACAATGATGTATCCGTACACAAGGTGCGTGTTTGGAATATATGTATATATATATATATATATATATATATAGTAACAATAAAAATGGATTAAAAGTCACATTAAGTCCATAAAAATAAATATAAACATGAAATACTTACATGGATAAATTGGTTGTTGTTAATAAAACTGAATACGATGTTTTTATATTTTGAGACATCTAAGGGGGTGCACCTCGTAATGGTAGAAAAGATAAACTTATATTCTTTGACTATGCTACAAAATAGATTGTATGGTTAAAATGTGATGTAATCACAATCCTAAACTCTGACATTGTCATCCGGATTTGTATATTTGCAGTATCTTAATAATAGTTTATAATTTCAATGACCTACTAGTTTAGCTCTACTATTAAAAAATATGAATATAAAATTGAACGTGATCTATAATCTAATTATAAATCACCCTCATAATAATCTGCCATTTATTATGTTCGTCGTGGAAAGTGATCGATCCCCACAATGTCGATCGGGTTTAACGTTAATCGTAGTTAAAAAGGGTCTATAGTAAACTGAAAATTATTATATGTAACCATTTGGATCCCAAAATAGTAGTTTATAATCAATATTGGAGCTTGTATTTGTATTTTAAAATGAACAAGTGGAGTTCTGGTTCGTCTCTGCATTTTGACCAACAGAGTTCCGCTCTCTCTGCACTTTTTACCGACCGAGATTTAAAAATCTTACCTAGCAAAGATGGACTTGTTTTTTTTTTCAAATCTAATATGTTTTCGAAATGTGATTTATCTCGTTTTTTCAACGAAAAAACTACTAATTTACGTTTGACCGTTTGACGACCAATGTGTTTCTGTTTCTCTAAAAAATCTAAAAGGAAGATGTTTTCAGATAAACTATTGAAATGATTTCTTCTAAATATAGTCTATGCATCATTCCTCGTTGGTTTTATATAAAAATATGAATTTTTTTATCTAATTTGTTTTTCAAGAGCTCTGTCGTTGCTAGATTTGTATGTCTTTTTTTCTAAAAACGTCCAAAGATCTTTGAAAGATTCTAAAAGTACCATCTTTTTATTTTTAATGACTTACAAATCTCATACCAACACGCCATGTCGTGCGTCTCATGTATTGCAAAAATATAATTTGTATATGACACTTCAATATCTTTAGGCCCTTTTAATTATCAGAAAATATATATACACATATATATATATATATATATATATATATATATATATAAACTATATTCGAGACGTAACGTTTGAGTTTATCGAACATTATGCCTACCAATTTATAGTATGTTGTAAAACTATTATTTCAACTAATACTTTAATGTATCTATATTGCATCTCTACTAAATAATACACCTTACCCCAAAATAACTCGAAGTTAATCTTAATCGGACCAACAAAATGCTTTAGGTTTGAATGGGTGCTCTCTACCCAATTAGTGGTCGTGTTTCAGAAAATATATATAACTGCTACTTTACCACGTGAAAAACTTATCGATATAAAAATTGACATATATTTTAATGTATTCGATTGGTTAAGTATAATTTTGAACCTATGATTCATCTTATTCCGATTATTGTTTAATCATATTTTGTCTCCGTGTGTATTATCTGATTCCAAAAACTCATAAAGTCATCAAAAATATATTCCACTTTATGTACGTCTCCTTCATCAATATTAAGTCTTTCTCCATCAAAATCACTAATATTTTTTAATGGATTTAGTTATAATCAACGATTGCAAACAATTCTATACCCACGTGAAATCGTTAACTTTATCCTCGAACTTAAATGATAATCTGATGTAAAAAGTCAAAGGGGTAAAGGTTGCTCCGACGATCTCAAACAACGATATCTCACACATTATTATCTTGTATGTATTATCCATTATCACTTTTGGAAATGAACATAACAAACCCACACTAACTAGGTATGCAAAAAATATATCAGTAATGTTATCACTTTGATCTTTATGTTTATGCAATCCAAAATAATTATAACTTTTGAGTTCTGCAATAAGTATTGCAGTTGAACGACTGACTTTCTCTAACGTCTAGTGTTTTTGTCGAGTGTTGTATACAATGTGCATGCACTATATAATATTATTCATCGATTTTTTTCACTCCGCTAAAAAGTTTTATAGTGCAAGTTCCCATAAAGCTAGAATATGTTACACATGCCAACTCTGATTTAGAGAACTGTATTGTGTACGAATGACCTTCTAATTGTTTCACAATTAGGTGGTTGTGAGTCCCGCATATAACCTCGAAGGATCAATCATCTAAGTTAAAAAAGACATCAACATTTTTTCGAGTCGATGAACTTTATCTTAAGATCCTTTAGGTATACCAACCTTTTATACCATCTAAATTTCTCGCATCCAAATAATGTTTGAGGATTGTTTTATGCTTTTCACAAGATTGTGACACTTTAATATAATAAAGAACCTATGTTGTTTCCCGGTCATCTTAACGGATTCAAACAGTCCGTTTTTATTGTAGTATACCTTTGTGAAAATAATACATCACTATAATTCGTAGCAAGTCCTTTCACAACTGGATATGTATTATTTTCCTCATGCTATTTATGGAAATGATATAGATTACCAGACAAGCATCATAGAAACACAAAGATAATATTTAAATAGACATTACAGTATATGGAACATATAGAGATTATGAAATACGAATGCTATATATATCGCGCTAACGAAGATCAACTGATGTATTTCCACTTAAGTATGAGAAACTTCAGCCAGTAAAGTTCATGACAAGATTGTGAGACTGTAATTGCATGTAGCTGAGCTACCCTGTAATTATTCGATTAATTCTTATATGAAAGTATAACACATGATCGTCATGTATTCTATTAAAAAGGTGAAACATATCTCTTATTTATAAGATTCTTTGTATTATAAATAAAAGATTCTCCCTTCGTATAAAACAGAGAGAGAAACTTGTAAAAGTAGATAATTTACTCAATAAAATATATATATATGTTCATACTCAAATTACAACTCTTTATATTGTTAATATTAGATTTCAAAATTTGAGTATGAAAATACATATATTTGAGCAATGATATCTTCTAACAAGACTCATTTTTCTATGCTCGACATAATGGAAGTTATTATCCTAACTGAACTTATAATCCTAATTTATCAAATTCAATTTTATTCTGATAATATAAAAAACGTTAGCAAGATTAAGTACGTGCATAGAATTATCGAATATTAATGAGGAGAAAATTTAACTTTAAGTTTCAAAACGAATTTCAAAACGAGTGACCTCGTCTTAAAAAATTGGTTTAAAGTACAACAAATAATAATGTAATGAAACCAATACAAAAATGGGAGATGCTTTATAATTTTATGGTAAATGAACATCATAGAGCTCGTCGAATGGCTAATACATATGAGAATAACTTAAAACATCCATAATATATATATATATATATATATATATATATATATATATATATATATATATATATTAAATCTTATCAACTTTCTTTGTAATATGCTAGGTGTACTTTTTTCTCACATGGTGGCGCAAATGTTTTCTTTAACGAGATACCATATAGTGTCAAATTTGAAGACATTTTTTATTATTTATATATAAAATTATTTCCTAGTTAATATTTTTTACGTATATATTTGAATCCAAATGACATAATCCTTTTAAAATAAAAGTACAAAAATTCTCTTGTAAAAACATGCATCAACTCCAATTATCCCAGCCAGTTCATATAATTCTTGAAATTACTAGCAACATCACTATAAGTCAACTCATCGATCTACACAAACAAACTCCACACATTTGATGTAATAAATACAAAAAGATAAAAATAGGTGAGATATGACTACAATCAACGAGATCAAAGGCCATGAAACAGATGCCATAAAGGTTGGACGATAAATACTATAACAATATGATTCTAAATCAAGCCATTTTGTGCACACGAGGCTATAATAGTTTAGTATGTATTTCCCTTTTGATAAGAATATATATCCACATGATGTATAAGGTGTCAACATATACACTAGAAAGACACACTCACAAGATGTTTATTTGAAGTACATTGACAAGATATGAAGGACATAGTACTTATCATATAAGATTCGATTCTTTTATGATATCAATTAAATATATCTTTAACTGCTATGAAAATAGTGTCTATTGGAATGAGGAAACACACATGAAAAGATAACTCTTATTGTTGTTATATGTGGATAATATACTAATAGCTTGATGAGATAAGTCAAAGATGGAAGCGGTAAAGACTCCAATGAAATGAGAGTTTGAGATGAAGGACATGAGAGATGCTAAGATGATACTTAATGTTGATATAATGAGGAATATTCCAAATAGGTATTTATTATTATCTTAACAAAAATATATACATAAAGTCCTAAGGAAGTTCTCTATGTCTGAAGCAAAAATCGTTGGAGCTCCAATTGATTCCCGATTCAAACTTAATGCAACTCAAACACCGACCAAAGATCTAGATAAGAAGTATATGATGGAGATACCATATGCCAATGTTATTGGTAACATTATATATGATATGATTTACATGAGAATGATCTTGACTATGTCGTAAGTATTTTGAGAAGATTTATATAAAATCAGGAAAATTCGTATTGACATGCACTCAAGTGGCTCATGAGATACTTGAATGTCTTGGTTACTCTACAATTTTGTTAGAACTATAAGGGTACGAGTGATAGAATGTTGATTAGGAAAATCTTTCGGATGCTCTGACGAATGTATTGCTAATTTCAAAAATCATGATTTGCATGATATTTATGAAAGTTTGAGATGCATATGAGTTGGTATCTAAAGATTAGAAAATTGGTTGAAACAGATATTGGAGTTACCATAAGCCTATGTGAAGAATTACTATATGTATGCGAGAAGTAACTCTTCAACAAATGTACTGTCGTATGACTACATGGGCATAGTTGGATCTAATGTGACATGTATACGCAAGAATTATTGAAACTCTCATGATGAAGCTTGAGTCGTGACTTATATATATATATATATATATATATATATATATATATATAGACATCTACAAGATCTTAACGGTTGAGACATTGTCAAAACTGGTGAATTTTGAGTTGAAATAGATATGTGTTGATCCAAAGTAGGTCGATCCGAAACAGTATGATTTGAAACGAGCTGGACCGAAGAAGTTTCTTATACTTGTTAGGTCTCCTATATTTAATTGAGTCTTTTATATTAATTATATTTCATAATGATTGGATATTCTATATTAATTAAAATTTACTAAATATGAAGTTTCTTATGTTTAAGGATTAAAATTTTATTTACCCGTTAATTAATGAGTTTAATTTGGAACATCTAATGAAGAACCAAGGTTCATCTAAACATATAAATAAAAGATATGCAGTTGCAAAACGTATGATGTAATAAAGATGAGTTTTCATGAGAAACATATTGTCGGAGTAAGAAAAATAAATTTAGATCTTTTTAAAGATAAACATTGAATAAAGAGCTATGTGAAGTCATCTATTATAACAAAGAGAGATTGTGCTCTTTGTGTTTAAGAGTCTTTCTATAACCTAATTGTTTATAAAAATGTGCATTGCTCGTGGATGTATGATTCTTTTACAATCCGAGCCACGTTTAAATTTGTTATATATGCTTTTATTTCATTTTTGCTAATTTTTAAACATAATAAATTATTTAAAAAAAATTAATATCACAAGTTTTTTTCTTTAAAACGACCTTAGTGATTCTCCTAACATGTTGATATTTGATTCAAATCTTTAACTTTTATATTCTAAAGTTAGGGTTGTTATCGATCTGGTAGGATTTGATGGAGCAAGATCGAACTGTTAAGTTTATCGGTTTGGACTGTGCCAGATTGCTAAGTTTTTAGTTCTAGTTTTTGGACTAGACTCGAATACTAAGTTTTCGGTTTGGTACGGTGTGACTCAGTTCTGATTTTGGTTATATTCGGTTACAGTTAGTTCGGTTTCACTTTGATCCATTTTTGTTTCGGTTTTGGTTTGCTTCGGTTTTGGTTTGATCCATTTTGATTTGGTTTCCGTCGAGTTACGGTTGAGTCAGGATTCAGTTCAGTTCAAATTTGGTCCGGTTCTATCCATTTAAAAAAATTATAATTTTATTTTCAAATATTTCACTTAAATAATGATATAAAAATTAAAATTTTGAAATTAATCTTTGATTTCAACTAATTGGTCTTTACCTAATAATTTCGGTAAAAATCAACTTCAATAATTGTATCGGTTCGATTCTATCCGTTTATCAGTTAAATATTGTATCAATTCTATCGAATGTACATATCGGTTCGCTTCCAAATCCGTTCTAACAACCTATTGATTTTATCTTTTTGGTTATATATCAGATTTATCGGGTTAATTTCAAATCAATTATGTTCAAACTCATCTTATCAATTATATTATCTTATCAATTTTACTAGTTATCGATTTCGATTTTTAAAAACAAAATAGCAAACCGATTAAAATTCGATCCCATTTTTGTCATGGTTTCGACTAAAAAACCGGAAACGTCCAACTTAGAAGGTTGAGGGTACGGTTCGAGTTGGATTGGAATTTTCTTCGCCTAATTTTAAAGGGGAAAGTACACTATGCTATAAAAAAGTCGAATCCACTTAGAGAGGGAAAGACAAAAAAAAAGGCATATTACATTTGGCACCCCACCGAAAAAAAGTGGTGGGAAAAAAAAGTTTTTTTTGGTACACAATGCCATGCCATGGTGGTCACTGATGATACCTGCAATCTCCAACACCAGCACCACCACTCTCTCTCTCTCTTAACACTATCTTTCTCTCTAGTATTCATGATTTCATTTCTTGAATTCAAATAATTTTCAAACTCACACATCTAAATCAAACTCAACCCATAAAAGTTGTAACAGAGAGTACCAGAAAAAAGAGTAAAAAATAACAATTTGTATTTTATTTATAAATGGACAGCAAGAATTGCGGTTGCTGGGCTGTTTTAAAACGCAGTGTTAAAGGTTCTTGCAACTCTACTTCCATATAGAGGTGTCTAATGGTTCAGGAACCATGGTTTAAAGCTGACAACCTGCTTAAGAACTGGCGGTCTACCTGCGAAACTGGCCCATTAGGACTGCAACCCGCCGAGACCGCAACCCGCCGAGACCGCAACCCGCCGAGACCGCAACCCGCCGAGACCGCATAAGGAGCAACCCGCCGAGACCGCAACCCGCCGAGACCGCAACCCGCCGAGACCGCAACCCGCCGAGACCGCAACCCGCCGAGACCGCAACCCGCCGAGACTGCGAAACCACGGTTTATTTGTAAAAAACCGGTGGTTTATTGGTAAATATTATCCTGATTTTATTTATTTTATATCCAAAATGTTATATTTAAAAAATATTGAGATTGAATATTATTATAGAATTATTATTACATTTTTGTTAATATTAATTTGTTTTGGTTATTAATATTTTAAGTGTTGTAATTATTATATAGTCTAAAATTTTAAATATTACTTATGTTATTATCATATTTTGAATATTATTATTATTATGTTTTTATATCTAATACAAAGCAAAACTATATCTTATCATGTTAAAATATTACAAATTCTACGGTTATAATTTTAATATTACATTTTGATTACTATTGTGATTTGGTTTTAAATTTTACAAGTGTTTGATATTATTTTTTAAACCAAAATTAGATCTTATGAAGTTATAAGTATTTCATAATACATTTGTTGTTGTTATAATAAAAGGTAAAGTCATTTTTGGATAATACATTTGTTGTTGTTATAATAAAATATAAGTCATTTTATGCAATAAAATACTAATAATAAAATCACAATTTAGACTAATAACAAGATATAACAACTAAATTTAGACTAATAACAAGATAGAACAACTAAATTTAGACTAATAACAACTAAGAAACAATTTGCGGAAAAACAAAAATCAAACAATTTCGAAAGTAGGAGTAGAATAAGTAAAATAACTAATTGTAGTTTTCTAGAACTTATCGAACAAATAGATAGATTTAGAGAGAAGTAGAGAGTTGTTTGAGAGGTGTGAGTATTGGTGTTGGGGTCTCCTCTACTTATAGGGGAGACCCAAAAAAAAAAAAAACGGAAAAAACAAAAAAAAAAAAATCGCCCGGACCATCCGGATGGGCGTCCGGATGGTCCGGACACATGATCCGGGGCATCCGGACAGTTTCGCCCGGACGCCCGGACAGACAATTCGGACCATCCGGACGCCCATCCGGATGGTCCGATTGGAACCGGGGCATCCGGATGATCGTCCGGATGCCCCGGTTTATCCAACGGCTAGTTCAAACCAACTAGCCGTTGGTTGAACCGGGGCATCCGGACGATCGTCCGGATGCCCCGGTTCCAATCGGACCATCCGGATGGGCGTCCGGATGGTCCGAATTGTCTGTCCGGGCGTCCGGGCGAAACTGTCCGGATGCCCCGGATCATGTGTCCGGACCATCCGGACGCCCATCCGGATGGTCCGGGCGATTTTTTTTTTTTTGTTTTTTCCGTTTTTTTTTTTTTTGGGTCTCCCCTATAAGTAGAGGAGACCCCAACACCAATACTCACACCTCTCAAACAACTCTCTACTTCTCTCTAAATCTATCTATTTGTTCGATAAGTTCTAGAAAACTACAATTAGTTATTTTACTTATTCTACTCCTACTTTCGAAATTGTTTGATTTTTGTTTTTCCGCAAATTGTTTCTTAGTTGTTATTAGTCTAAATTTAGTTGTTCTATCTTGTTATTAGTCTAAATTTAGTTGTTATATCTTGTTATTAGTCTAAATTGTGATTTTATTATTAGTATTTTATTGCATAAAATGACTTATATTTTATTATAACAACAACAAATGTATTATCCAAAAATGACTTTACCTTTTATTATAACAACAACAAATGTATTATGAAACACTTCAAGCTTGAAAGAATCTAAAGAATCACCTAATAATTTAAAATTTTAATACAATTATATGTCTAATAGGTATATATTATTTAATAGTAATATATTATTCAAACGTATCAAAATCAAATTACAATTATTTTTTTAAAATATAATTGATGATTATAAAATTTCGATTAAAATGATAACATATTTAAATTAAAATACATGAAATAGAATAATTAACTCAATTATTGAAATTAGATTCAATTAACACTTACAAATTAATTTTAAATAACATTATAATATATTCTGATAAACGGTTCTTAAATGGTTAAATGGTTTGGCTGATGGTTTGAACTGGTAAACGGCTCTTAAATGGTTCGTCTGGTGGTTTGAACTGGCGGTTTAACTGTGAAACTGGCCCATTACGACTGCAACCCGCCGAGACCGCAACCCGCCGAGACCGCATAAGGAGCAACCCGCCGAGACCGCAACCCGCCGAGACCGCAACCCGCCGAGACCGCAACCCGCCGAGACCGCAACCCGCCGAGACCGCAACCCGCCGAGACCGCAACCCGCCGAGACTGCAACCCGTGGTTCAGACTTAAACGGTGCGGGTTGGTGCTGGTTCAAACCGTTTGACACCTCTACTTCCATACACTCTCCTAATACTCTTCCTCGTACTAGTCTTGTTTATGACGCAGGTACACATCTTTTGCTTTGTTTTTTATGTAGCTTTTCTATGTGGCTCATTCTTTTTAGATTTTTTTGCAGCTGCGGTTTGATTCTGATCAGATCTCTTACTTTTGAATATTTTGTTTAATTGAATTTGATTACTTTCAAATTTTGTTCATTTCACCAAGAATATATAATATATGAAATAAATTGTCTTCTGTTTTGTTTTGTTGAGGAAGAGCTTGTTTGTGTTTATATTATCATATTTATATGTTTTGATCATTTGGTTACAAATTGCTAACTAGAAAAGCTTGAGCCGAGGTGTTGAACTGAATTGACCTTTTTATATAGTTTGATTCCGATTCTGTTGCCGGAGATATACTAGTTAGACCAATATCCACTTATTTCAATTTGGTATCATAGTCATTTTTATGATATTATTTGTTGATTGGTTTGTAGCTACGGAGACGAGATACTTGAACGCTAGTAACCGCGAGCTCCGTCCTCCTAATGAAGCTCACCTATCCTCGGATAATTCGGTCCTGCCACCGAATGATGATAAAAGTCATAAGTCACCTTGCCAACTTCTTCAGTTCACATTTCATGAGCTGAAGTCAGCAACAGGAAACTTCAGACCCGACAGCATCCTCGGGGAAGGAGGTTTTGGATATGTATTTAAAGGATGGATAGAGGAACACGGTACAGCGCCTGCCAAACCCGGGTCGGGTATCACTGTAGCAGTCAAAAGTTTGAAGCCTAATGGTCTTCAGGGTCATAGAGAATGGGTGGTTAGTATACATATGTTAAAACTGCATTCGGTTAAGAAACTTTGTCTTTGGTAGCCTTACCTGCCGAGATACTAATAATAAATTTACAGTTGTCTTTTTAATTTTGTAAATGCAGGCCGAGGTTGACTTTCTTGGACAACTTCATCATCCTAATCTTGTGAAGCTTATTGGTTACTGTATTGAAGACGATCAGCGACTGCTTGTTTACGAGTTTATGACTCGAGGAAGTCTTGAAAATCATCTTTTTAGAAGTGAGTGTCTTACCCAGTGTCTAGAATATGTTTAGGTCTGTTCATAAACTAACATCAAGTTAAAAATAAAACAAAATTGAAGGGACAATTCCACTTCCATGGTGCACTAGGCTTAAGATAGCAATTGGTGCAGCAAAAGGACTTGCCTTTCTCCACGGCGGCCCAGAACCGGTTATCTACCGAGATTTCAAAACATCCAATATTTTGTTGGATTCGGTGAGTCACTGTTGCATCCGCGTAGGAAAGTGCGTTTTGTACTATTAGTGATTTTCCTTTGTATACTTATAATTTGAATCTCTTAAACATACAGGAATATAATTCAAAGCTTTCAGATTTTGGTCTAGCGAAAGCTGGTCCTCAAGGAGATAACACACATGTTTCTACCCGGGTTGTTGGTACCTATGGCTATGCTGCTCCTGAGTATGTAATGACAGGTAACTCTCAAAAACACAAGCTTTGAGTTTCCTTTCGAAGATAAATGTTAAACGAAGTACTTAAGACCTAAAAAAAGTTGTTTTGTATTAGGGCTTCTAGGCCTGCGCACAAAAAACTTGTTTTGTTTGGTCAAGTTATTAGCTGTGTTCTATGCTCCAAAACTATACACTAATACTGATATTGTCTAAGTTGGGGCTAAGACACGTAAATAAAACCTTGTGCTAGTAAAGATATAGACCCATACATATATACCACTGTTTTGTTTTCATTGTTAATTGATGTGAGACTTTCGTCGCACTCTAACACAACATTTGACATCGAAAGGCGCCTTAAGGACAAACTTGTTTTTTTTGCAGGACATTTGACATCTAAGAGTGACGTTTACAGCTTCGGGGTCGTATTGCTGGAGATTCTAACAGGCAGAAGATCAATGGACAAGAAACGTCCAAACGGAGAGCAAAATCTAGTGAGTTGGGCTCGGCCATATCTAGCTGACAGACGAAAAATTTACCATCTTGTAGATCCTCGGCTAGAACTGAATTACTCCTTCAAAGGAGTTCAAAAGATATCTCAATTAGCCGCTCAGTGCCTCAACAGAGACCCGAAGTCTCGCCCGACGATGGATGAAATCGTAAAGGTTCTATATCCTTTACAAGATCTTAAAGACTTTGCCATCTTATCGAATCATGCTCGTGCATTGCAACAAGGTAAACGGAAGAAAAAACCGGAAGGGAATTCAAACACAATATCAAGAAGTATAAGGGAGTCTCCTTTAAACACTAATAAGCAGCGGGGAAGATAAGAAATTATGATTGCTTTAATAATCTTAAGATGGTCACTTTATCTGAATTTCAAAGATAATGATTCGAGCTTGCATTGTAGGTTTTGTTTGTTGGGTGATGAAAAGAAAAATGGAAATGCAAGGTGTATTTGATTCCTTTTTGAGGCTGATCTTTTTTTATTGGACAGCTACATTGACATGTTTTATAATGTTAATTTATATTTGGCCAAAGCGATTTCCTCCATATTTGGCCAAAGCTATTACCAAATTACCCTTATTTTTATTTCAAATTTATCACTAGATACTATTTATCTAATAGATAGTTTTACATGAAAAAACACAGCATTAACCTAACTTTAATCCAAGATATATGATTCTACCTCTAAAATTAACCCTAAAACAAAGAACTTCAATTTTATTGAAGATTAATCATGGAAAATGAAGAAACCCAAACAAAGCCGGAGAACAGCACTCAATCGAGAAACAATGTAATTTAAACTTGTTTTTACGTTTTACAACTTCGTAGCTTGAAAATACCTATTTCGAAACTTATTTTTTTCAGCTAAACCCGTTTTTACAGTTCTGAAAAAAAAAAAAAAAAAACTATTTCCGAGCCGGGGATTAGGAATCAGGTGTAATTTAAAAAAAAAAATATGCATCTGATTCCGAGAGGGCCACTCGGAATCAGTTGCAAACCCTCTGTCTCGTCATATTATGTGATAATTTGTTCACTGAGACATTGCACTTGATTCCGAGTGGCCCTCTCGGAATCAAGTGTAAAACACCAGTGTAAGAAAAGCATGGTGCTCACTATTAAATATAATCAACCTATTGCCGTCTTCAATTCCGTGATAAATAAGATACGAAAAAAGTAGGCAACATAATTTATTTGTATACATGTCTACACCTAAACCTGTTTGCTACCAAGTGTTAACGATCTTTAAGCATTTACCGTATTCAATAGTCTAACTACAAACCCTAAATTTGATAATGGGGAAGAACCTAGAATTTCTTTCTCCAAGCTTTCTCTATCTTCGAATTAGCTGTTGTAAGGTAGTGATAAGTGAAAAATGGGTTTTCTTCTTTGTAAGGTAGTTCTCTAGGGTGAAGAATGAGTTTTGTTGTACTGAATAGAATGAGTATGTTAGGGTAATGGTTTTGTGAAGAAAAAATGAATAAAAGGGCAATTTTGTAACTTCCTTTATGGAGAAAATAACATCATGGAGGATTTTTCAAATGATGGAGGAAATAAAAAATAACATGGAGGAAATAGCTTTGGCCTTTATATTTCTTTACCAAACTATACCATTGGTAATTTTTTTAATAGAATGGATTGCTATTTAATACTCATATAACTATCACATGAATAATTACCGTCAAATAACTTGAGTTTAATAATAAGTATTTGATCGATAAAATTTGAGATAGATACCTTTTAACTATAAATAAAGAAACGGTACATTTTGTTTTTCCATGACCTTTACTCTCTCCAACGACCTCTCACATTTCTTTTAAATTGAGAAAATCGTATTTGAACATGAAAATCGGATTAACTAGAAATCAACCCGAAATAAATTAGCAGTATTCATCTTTCAATCTCTTTGTATTCTGTTCCTCAAAACATCAACCTAGCGAAATAATGATCTTTAAGAGTTCCGACAGGTAAGAAATGTAAGTTTTCTTCTTCCTTCTATAATTTGCATGGTTAGGGTTAGTTTCAAATTATTGAAAAGGGAAATATAGGTTGTTTATTAGGTTTCGAACACAAATATACGTTTGTACTCTAATTTTGTACTAAACGAGCGTATGAGAGTATGCAATTTTTTTTTTGCATTTAATGTGTTGAATTCAGTGATTTGGTTGCAATTTATGGTCATGAGTCATATTGTTTATTGTTTTGAGTGTTCATTTTTTGTTATTGAGTAGTTCATTCAGGTCGAAGTTCAGAAGGCACCCCGTCTCGCATCTTCCATGTTTGTCAATATCTTAGTCTCGCATTTTCACTAACACGTCTCGCATCCATTTTAGGTCATTGGGTAGTTCACTCAATTCTAATATTTGTCACATATTTGTATAAATCTCACATATGTATACAGGTCTCGCATATTTTACAACTATATATTTGTACAGGTCTCACATATCATATTTGTAAAAATATATATTTGTACGCATCACATCTTTCTCGCTATCATATAGTTTTTGCAGTGTCTTGCTTCAGAAGCACCGCGTCTCGCATTTTCCATGTGTATCAATACCATAGTCTCGCATCTTCAACGCGTGTCAATACCATAGTCTCGCATGTTAATGATAAAATGACTCTTAAATCTTGTTATTTATGATCAGGTCTATTCAACATTATAACTCTCATAAAAGAGAAGGATATCAGAGATGAACACATATAAGTTGTAAAAGAAAGTAACACCATTATATACCTTCTTGAAGGCTACCTATTATTTGGGCCAAAAGAATCTAAAAATGAAGGATCACTATGACATAATCATCAAAATTTTCAAAAAACGCAAGTTCAAAGAGGACACTTTCAAATTAGGCTCTTACCATGTTAAACTGGCCACAAAAAATGTGAGACTATCTTTGATTTTAATTATAATAAGGAGGAAATGTCTTTAAACGTGAAAGAGGGCTTCACACTTAGATACACCAATGAATAAAAAACAGACTCAAAGATTTTTAAACATACTTCCTTGATTAAAAATTCAAGAAAAGCGGGGGAGAATAAAAGAAAACCAATAACAAATGCTTTGATAAGTTCATGACTTTATCGTTGGTTTCATATTAGTAGTTAAAGGTATAATAGTTTGCCATATTTCCCTACCATACTGATGCCAAACCGAACTATACCGATGTTTTTACCAAAGTTTTGGTATGATAATGTAATTTTAAATTAATGTACCGTATCAATTTGTTTGATAAGTAATATCAGTCGCATGATAATATTGTATCATATCAAAATTTGAAATAAAACATATAATTTAAATTTATGACAATACAAATAATATTTTGGAATTAATTTTAAGATAATAATCTTCTTCATACGTTGGTTTTGTATAAAAGTAAATTTTCTTTAAAATGTTATGGTATTTCTTGTAACAATCGTTTGTTGAAAACTAATTTTGCATCAACAAATTTGAGATCAATTTAAATTTTAGTTATGCACCGAATCAAAATGCAAAAAATAGATTCCACATATGTTATCGAAAATCTACGAGTCTACTTTCAAATAAGGAAATATCATATTGAAATAATTTTTTAAATAAAGTTATCGTATTTCTCGCAACAATCGTCGAAGTTGTCAAAAATATATTTTGCATCAGCATATTTTTTATCAAATTAAAATCTATGTTTTATTGATTTAGAATGTTGAAATGTTAGTTCTATATATGGATACAAAG
This sequence comes from Limnanthes douglasii subsp. nivea, assembly GCA_036936605.1. Taxonomy (NCBI): domain Eukaryota; kingdom Viridiplantae; phylum Streptophyta; class Magnoliopsida; order Brassicales; family Limnanthaceae; genus Limnanthes; species Limnanthes douglasii. The sequence continues at coordinate 44,204,919 of JAUPFV010000004.1, forward strand.
AGCTACAAGTCTACTTTTGAATGAAATTATACACATAAGGCTATGTTGAGATGTATGATTAGTCATTCGACGGTACCATTATCACTATAGAGTGAAGCAATCACATATGATTTATACATTCTCAATAGAGTTACAAAAACAACGACTAAAATACTAAATGACATTTATATTGGGCAAAAGACTAGCATAAAACATATGCATTATTGGGGATGCCCATCTAAAAGTAAGCCCTGCAGGGAAAATGAAAATAAATTAGAATCTAGGACGGCTATCTGTTATTTTATAGGATAATCAGAATATTCAGAAGGCTATAATTTTTATGACATTTTTAGTATTATTATTTTTTAAACGTAAACAACAAAATTGTCTGGTCCGCATATTCCGCCTCCGTATATAAGTAAGAACACAACCGATCTCAACAATAGTATGATATTATCCGCTTTGGCACCCGAACACCCTCACGGTTTTGCATTTGGTCCACTACCAAAAGGCCTCATACTAGTTGAGGTATGTTCTTACTTATATACCACTGATCCTTCCCATGTTTAACCGACGTGGGATGTGGGATGTGGGACTTTGGTCGCCACCCTAACAAATCCTCCTCTTAAACAAAGTACCACTTAGCCTCCTCTCAATTGACTTTCATCCGCTCACTTTAATCAGAAGTTGCTCCACATGGGCAATAGAGCTTTTACAGCGGATCTATCTACTCATTCGACCATCCTATGTATGTTCCTTAGCTCCACTATCCACTCCAATCAAGTACCACTGCTTGATGAGTCATGGACGCTTCAGACTAGGATGTATAGAGTAGACCATTCACCTTGAGCATGACTACTGGTTCATCATGTTCGACCTCCGAGAATATTACCACTATCGTGTTCCGTCTGGGCCTGACGCTCTAATACCACGTGTTGGGATTATGGGGGTCCGGTCTGCATATTCCGCCTCCGTATATAAGTAAGAACACAACCGATCTCAATACTAGTATGATATTGTCCGCTTTGGCACCCGAAGGCCCTCACGGTTTTGTATTTGGTCCCCTACCAAAAGGCCTCATACTAGTTGAGGTATGTTCTTACTTATATACCACTGATCCTTCCCATGTTTAACCGATGTGGGATATGGGACTTTGGTCGCCACCCTAACAAATCCTCCTCTCGAACAAAGTATTACTGAGCTTCCTCTCAATTGACTTTCATCCGCTCACTCTAATCAAAAGTTGCTCCACCTGAGCAATAGAACTTTTACAGCGGATCTATCTACTCACTCGACCATCCTATGCATGTTCTTTAGCTCCACTATCCACTCCAATCAAGTACCACCGCTTGATGAGTCATGGATGCTCCGAACTAGAATGTATAGAGTAGATCATTCACCTTGATCATGACTATTGGTTCATCATGTTCGACCTCCGAGAATATTACCACCATTGTGTTCCGTCTTTTCACCACCATCTAGGATATAAAGAGACTAAAAATGCTATAGATATTCAGTTTGAGAGTTCTAAAAAGGATAATCAGGTATAAAAGGATATGGTCTCGTTAGAACATGAAGATACACAAAATGATATTAATAGTCCAAATGGAGAATATAATAACATATTACATGAAGATCAAACTCTACTTCCTCAAAAAGTGCAAACTAAACTAAGAATATCATTAAAAGGTCCAGTAGAGAAAATAATAATGATATATCTTCATATTATGTAATGCATCTTCAAAAGTATTAAGTTCATGTGGTGTAATGGTAAATGATCCGCTAAATATCCATGAAGACATGCAAATTTTTTATTCTTAGTTATGAATTAACGTTAAGAAGAGTATAATTCAATGCAAGATAACGCATTTTGAGAGCTTATCCTATTATCTAAAAGAAAGAAGATGATTAGTTGTAAGAAGATTTACAAAACAAAACAGGATATTATCGAAATAAATAAAACACAAATTGTTAAAGATGTTATACTCATCATGAATGTATTTAAATGAATTGTATCTTCAGTTTCATCGAATGACTCTTGTAGGAAAATCATGACATTAGCTGCAAACTTTAACCTAGAGTTTCATCAAATGGATGTTAAAAAAGATTTTCTTGATGGTGATATTGTAGAAGTAATTTGTATGATGCAACTTGAGGCTTTGTAATTGTGGAATCAAATTCATTGTTATACAAACTTTAAAAACCTGTTTATGAGCTCAAACAGGCTTCTTGACAGTGGTACCATAAGTTCTTTTTGGGTAATAATCTCTTTTGGGTTTTAGATTAACTCAATTGAGGACTATGTGTATCAAATATTCAATGGTACTAAAGTCATATTTTTAGGATTATACGTTGATAATATATAGTTGACCACGAGTGATAAGGAATTGATACATACTAATAAGAGACTTATATGCGAGAAATTTGATATGCAAGATCTATGTTGGTGAGGTTTATTTTCGCGTGAGGGTAATTTTATCCAGAGTTTTGTGGTATTTTGAAGGTGTTTAATGTTTGGATAGAGTGTAGAGGGAGAATTGAGCTGCCTAGTTGTATTTAATTTTTATTACCCTCATTTAATGCAGGTGGTTGGGTATTTATACCCTTATCTTTGGGCCGCATGGGCTTTCGGGTTGTGTTAAAGGATTCGGGTCGAGTTTAAAGACTCATTAGTTTTAAGTAAGCAAGTAATTAGCTTAGTCATGAAGTGATTAAGTTTTTAATACTTTAGTTCTGTTCGGACAGTTTAGTGAGTGGAGGTTGTCCGAACTGCCCCTGTCCGGTTAGGTGGATGTTGTCCGAATTGCCCCTGTCCGGTTCTCATAAAGAGTGGTGACAAAATCCGGACTCATCAGTAGCCCATTTTTTAGGTGGTGTTCAAAGGCCTTTGGCAAGACCTAAAAAATAGCCTGTATCCGGATAGATTTTCGAACTGTGTAAGGGCTTTATCCAGACTGAAAAAGTTCTCAAAAACTTAAATGGTTTTTTGCCAGAGATCGTGGGACACGTGTCCTATTCTGATTCGCCAAAACAGTCGCTTTTTTCCCTAGAACGGCGCTCCCACTTACTTTAAAAAAAGAAACCTCTTCATTTAATGAGGATGACATCAGCGCCGTTTTTAATCATTGCAACCCTTTCGAATTCCCCTAGGTATCGAAGCATATTTTGTTCCTTTACTATAAATTAGTCATTTTTCTACTTTTTTACCATCTTCATCATCCTTGCTCAGTTAAACTTCAAAGCTTTCTCTCTAAAAAACAAACACTTTCTTTTGTTGTGAGTTTATGTTCACAGCAAGGAACGCTTTAATAAAAGGTAGGTGGCTCAATTTGTCGGAGTTAGAAAAAACTCAAAAGGTTGAACGAGAAAGGCGCATTGCTACAGGCCTCCCTGTGTCCCCTATCGACAAATCAGAAACCCCAAGCTCAGAGCCTGATCGGGGCTCTTCTTCAACTAGAAGTGCCAAACCTAGGAGGTTGTTCCAACCCAACCTTTCACCAATTGTTTCGAGCTCATCGGTTCACGAATCAGAGCCTACTGTTGAACCAGGGCAGACAGTCACCAGCTTTAAGAAACCTTCCCCCTTCATTGCCATGGGGTCGGATGTTGATACCTCTCCAGAGAAGTTAGTAGATCGCAGAGGAGGTCGCTTGGTGAAATGGCAAGTTCCAAAAGCTACATCTTCCAAATCGGGGGCTAAAGATAGCAATACGGGGTCAGAAGCACCCATTAAGATTCCTAAGGACAAACTGTCCGGCCCGGAGGCATCTACTTCAAGTCTCCGGAAGGAAACCACTGCATCTGAGCCCCATCCGGAGTCCAGACTACAAGAAGCCAGTGATGTCCAACAATCCGGAGGGCCTGCTGAGCCAACCTCTAGCTCCCCTCACCCAAAAACAACTGATAATCCTTCCATGATAATGGAAGAAGTGATGGAGGATTCTATCGAAGAAGCTCCATTTGAGTCCGAAGTCACTGGGAAAACAAGTGAGGCTGTTGCTGCCAAGAAGGACAAAGGCAAGGAGAAACTATGCTTAAGGCATCCGAATTTGCTAGAGTGTCTTATGTGAAAAGTGGGACCTTGTTTCCACAAGGTAAGTGTCAAATACCTGCTAGCTTTGCAAAAACTTAATTATGCTTTCATCCACACAGCCGAATTGGGTCGGATGCGAACAAAATGGGGGATCCCGGAGAATGTCAAAATAAGGATTCTGATGGATCCGGAGACACCGATGGACTGCAAGCTTAGTGACATAGTTTTCTTCACTGAGCTCTTCAATTGGGGACTAAGGTTTCCCTTAGACCCGGAGATAGTCAAATAATTTCACCTCATCAAACTTTGCCCAAGCCAACTGAGCCCCAATGCCTAGTACACTCTCATGGCCTCTATTATGGCCTCTAGGCTCTCCGGAATTCCTCTTCCAATGGAGCAGTTTGCAGCTGTGGCCAGCCTCTGCAGAAACCACCTTATTCCCTTCTATCACTTCAACATGGATGATAATTTCAAAGTAGTGGATGACCTTCTTGAGTCGGAAAGGAATTGGAAGACTCAATTCTTGTTTGTAAGTGGCGCCTGGGAGTATGGGAAGATTAAAACCGGTGTCAACCCGAGCCTCCTTACGAGCAGATGGCGAAGCGATGGTAAAAATCCCACCTCACACTCCCATCTTTATTTATCTGACTTGTCTTCTTTTTTTGTTGGTAGTGTTGCCTAAGGACTTCAGTGACTACTTGAAGGCTGGACAGACCACTTGCACCAAGCTAAATGCTTGGGCTGCTGAGAAGTGGGGGAATCGCTTCCACAATGCCTTTACCAGAGGCAATCTAACAAGGTCCTACCTTTGGAACACAACTGACCGGGGGGACTTGTCCTGGGATGAGCTGACCACCCCACCTCTTCCGGAAGTAACCCTCAGAAAAATAGATGCACCGGACGGGTCGTTGTATCTGCCTAGTAGAGCCAAAGCCCCAAGCAAGATGAATGGCAAGAAAGGGAAAGGCAAGCAGAGTACGGTTGAAACCAATCCCACTGAAGTGGAGGAAGCTGCCCCAATAAACCAAGAGGGGCCAGATCAAGGACATATTGATGCCGCTCTTCTACAAGTAGTGGAGCATGAAACTACTAGGGAAGTGGTAGGATCTCCAAAATCCTCAAAGTCTCCTAAGAAAGATAGGAAAAGAGGAGCAGAAGGCAAAGACAGGGAGGCCAAAAAGAAGAAAACCTCCAAGGTTGATGAAATTTCCATCCGGCCTCCGGAGCCTCTTCCTCCGGTCGATCCTACTGACCCCACTCAAGTAGAAGGCATCCCTGGGGACTTTCAAACCGGAGGGGGTGCAGGAGGAGATATCAGCATTGATGGCATTGATATTAGTGGTCTCGAAGATATCGGTCTTTACTTCGAAAACCTCCCTAAGGATGATTTTGCTGGACCTTACCTCCCTCCAAGCTCTTCAAACATCGTTACCTTCAATGGTAAGTCTTTCTCTGTCTCAAGTGAAAGAGATGCCATCACTCACTCTATATTAAGTAATATTCAGCCAGTGCTTAATCTGGAGAAGCGAGTACGAGGTCAGTCAGCCATCATTAATGCCCTTAATTCTGAAAAAGAAAAATTGTCTGGCGACCTTCTCACTGCCAATCAAAATGCTGATGTTTGGAAGAGGGAAAATGAGGAGTTGAAGAAGAATCAAGAGGATTGGGCCACAAAGGTAGCCACTTTGGAAGATGCCATCAAAGAACTTCGAACAAAGCAATCCGGGTTGGAGAGAGATCTCTCTTCTTCCAGAGAAGAGGTGAAAGCTAGGGACAGGGTCATTCATACTTTAACCAATGACAAGATCTCGCTCGAGGACTCGGTGTCCAAGGCTGCACAAGAAAAAGATAATTTGCTAAGGGAGCAAGAGGCAAAAATCCAAGCTAGGATTGATGCTTATACCAACCAAGTGATAGACACTCAGGAAGAAAAGTTTTCCAAAGTGAAGTCGGACATGGTCTTGCTCTTACATGAGAAATTCCCGAAGAGGAATCTGGGAGACTTATGGACTTTTGTAGAGTATGAAGACCTCCCCTTCCACACGATGGCTGATGGTGACAAGCATGACTACTCCAGTGCTGACTCAACCCATGAAGAAGAGAACATCGGGGATAGTCTGGATGAGGAAAATGACAATCTCAAGAACAAGAAAACTAGTGAGGCTGAGCCATCTAAGAAAGCTCAGCCTTGAAGTATTAACTATCTTTAAATTTTGTGCAATCGAACCAAAGTCCTTGGATGGCCAAGGAATTTTTTTTAATTGTGTCTGGCTCCTGTTCGGATAAACCTTTTCGTTTGAAAACTCAAATTCCTTGGGTGGACAAGGCACTTCGTATGTTTTAATGGGTAGCTTTATTTTGCACAACTCTTGCAATCTTTCATATTTGTTCAATTTTGGTGGCTAATGTTTAAACAACCCTTAGTTATTTCATAAATATTCTAAAGTGAGAGCGTTTAAATTCTTCGATGACAAATGTTTAAGTAGTCATCACTCCTCCAATTTAATCCGGTCTGTTCGAATAAAAATTTCACAAGAAGCTATTAAGTGAAAACAATTCGGATTTTTAAGAAGGCATCAAATTATATAAAAAAGCAAGGACACCTCATTAAAACCTCCCCGTGCCACAAGGGTAGGAAAGAGTATGCCCCCAAATATTTACATGAACTTTTAAACAAGTAAATATTTACATAATTTCTACTCCAAGTACAACCGGAGGTGTTCAATATTCCAGGGGTGATTCAAAATCCTTCCATCTTTGTCTTGGAGCCGGTATGTCCCGGGTTTAAGCTTTTCAATGACCACATAGGGTCCTTCCCAAGTTGGAGCCAACTTACCGAATTGCTTTTCTTTAGTGTGTAGGAAAAAGTTTCTCAACACCTTATCCCCCGGTTGAAAATCCCTTCTTTTAATCATAGAAGCAAACCTGCTTCTCATCAAACCTTGATAGTGTACAACTCTAAGGTGAGCCTTAACTCTTCTTTCCTCTATTAAGTCAAGCTGACCTCTGATTGCCACTTTGTTGGTGTGTTCAGAAAAGTTATGAATTCAAAATGAAGGGAGAGTAGCTTCCATGGGAGAAATGACATCTATCCCATATACTAAGGCAAAATGAGACTCTTGTGTTGCAGCCCCGGGAGTGGTCGGGTAAGCCCACAAAACCTCTTGCAAATCACTAGGCCATTTTCCAGCAGCCCCTTCCAAATTCTTCTTCAGACCGAACAGTATTGTCCTGTTGGCAATTTCGACCTGACCATCTACTTGTGGGTGGAAAGGGGAAGAGAAGCAATGTTGTATGCCTCTACAGGCACAAAAACTTTCCATTTCTTTGTTGTCGAACTGTGGCCCATTGTCTGTTGTTATCTTTTGTGGAATTCCAAATCTGCAACAGATATTGGATAAAATGAATTTTATAACAGCTTTTGATGTTGTACCTGCCAACGGAGCTGCTTCGATCCACTTTGAAAAATAATCAATAGCAACGATTATTGTTCAGCGCCCCCGGATGCCATGGGTAGAGGTCCCACTAAATCTAACCCTCATCGAGCAAAAGGTATTGGCTCAGAAATTGACTCTAAAGGGATGGCTGGGATATGAATCTCATTGCTATATCTCTGGCATGGGTCACATTTTCTTACCAACTCCTTTGCACCTTGCATTATGGAGGGCCAATAGTACCCAACTGACAAAACTCTTCTTGTTAGAGCCCTGAATCCACAGTGAGCTGATCCCTCACCATCATGTAACTCTGAGAGCACTATTTGAGACTCGTTGACCCCTAAACATCGTAGAAGGGGTTTACTATAAGACTTTTTTATAAAGAATATCTCTTAGGATGACAAAACCACGAGCCTTGTATTTTACTTTTCTTGCTATTGATTTTTCCGGAGGTAAGATGCCATCTAAGAGATATTAAAGGAGAGGAAATCTCCAATCTTGAGGCTGTTTTATCTGTATATTGAAGCTTTCTTCTCCCTTATCCGGATTGATTTGAATGGATGGGCACTCCAGCACATGAATCCAAGGGTAGGACTCGGTATATGCTATGGTTGTCAAGGAGTCTGCCAGTATGTTTTCTGTTCGGGGTATGTGCTCATAAATGATGCTCTTGAAATTGAGTGCTACTTCCTTAAGAAGAAATAAGCATTTAACTAGTTGTTCCATTTTGGCTTCGGATTGACCTTGTGCATGATGGATAAGAAGCTGAGAATCGCTCATCAGCTTGACTCTTTTGGCTCCACAAATAAGAGCTAATTTCAAACCAGCTATAGCAGATTTATATTCGGACTCATTATTAGAGGCCCTGAAAGCAAAACAAATAGCGTGGTACATTCTGTCACCGTACGGAGAGGTCAAACATACCCCAGCACCACATCCCATGGTACTTGATCTGCCATCAGTCCGGATGACCCAGACTTTTTTGTCTTTCACATCAGTTGTTTGCTTAATGTCCCTATCTGAGTGAAATTCAACTAAGAAATCTGCCACTGCTTGGGCTTTGATTGTTGTTCGAGGAGAAAAATCAATATCGAAGTCTCCCAATTCCACTGACCACTTAGTAATTCTACTTGAAATGTCGGCCTTTTGGAGAATGTTTTTCAAAGGAAAAGACGTCCGGAAAATGATAGGGTGAGCCTGAAAATTAGGTATCATCTTCCTCGCTGCAATCACCAGGGCTAATGCTAATTTTTCAAGCTTCAGATAGCGTTTTTCTGCATCTATCAAGCTTTTGCTGATGTAATACACCGGACGAGGATAATTATCTACTTCCCTTACCAATACTAAACTTATGGCACAATCAGAGACTGCCAAATATACGAAGAGAGTTTCTTCATCAACGGGTTTAGACAAAGTCTTGGGGGAAGGCAAGTGCTTTTTAATCTCATCGAAGGCCTCATCACACTATGGGGACCAATTGAAATCTTTCGCACCTTTCAAAGTTTGAAAAAATGGGGCGCACTTGTCCAAAGACCTTGAAATAAAACGGTTTAGTGCAGCCAGCCTCCCAGTCAATTGTTGTACTTCTTTAATATTCCGAGGAGGCTCCATCTGTAGTAAAGCATTAAGTTGGTCCGGATCAGGCTGTATCCCTTGCTCACTTATCACATACCCCAAGAATTTGCCGGACTGCACTCCAAAAACACACTTCTCTGGGTTTAATTTCAAATTCACTTTCACTAAGTTAGCAAAAGTTTCTTGGAGATCTGCCAAGTGTAGCTCTTCTTCCATACTTTTTACCATCATATCGTCGATGTATACTTCCATGTTTCTTCCAATTTGATCAGCAAAAGCTTTGTTTACCAACCTCTCATAGGTAGCCCCATTATTTTTTAAACCAAATGGCATCACCTTGTAACAATGAAGGCCCCTATCGGTAACAAACGTAGTATGCTCCTGATTCTTCGGATCCACTTGAATCTGATTATACCCGGAGAAGGCATCCATAAAAGATAGCAGCTTGTTCCCAGATGTGGAATCCACCAACTGATCAATCCAGGGAACTGGGTATAAATCCTTTGGGCAAACCCTGTTGAGAGCTGTAAAATCGATGCACATACGCCACTTGCCATTTTTATTTTTCACCAATACCGGATTGGTTGTCCATAAAGGATATTGAGACTCTTTTATGTGCCCCATTTTAGTAAGCCGATCGACCTCTTGAACTATGACATCAGCCTTTTCCTTAGAAAAAGCTCTTCTTTTTGTATCACAGGTGCTATGTCTCTTTGGATGGACAGTTGGTGTGACATAATATCTGCTGGTACTCCGGTAACATCAGCATTGCACCAAGCAAAAACATGTTGATGGTCTTTCAGGAGCTTTAACATCTTTCCCTTTAATTCCGATGTCATCTTGGATCCTATCTTGACATTTTTTCCTTCAGCCAAAGAATGTGTTTCAACTTCTTCAATGGATATTAAAACTCCAGGGGTCTCTCTGGGGTCATCAATTTCACCCTCACCCCCAGAAAGCCCCTCAAACTGCTATTCCTCATTGATACGAACTGCCCCCAACGACTGAGGAGCCAGTGTTGTTGCATACCACTCTCTTGCTACCTTTTGGCTGCTCCGAACAACTCCCATTTGTCCTTGCACAGCATATTTCAAACATTGGTGGACTATTGAGGCGACTGCATGCATCCTAGAGAGCCAAGATCTCCCCAGAATAGCATTATAACAAGTGGGACAATCCGCTACGACGAACAGTATTATAACCATCTTTTTAAAAGGGCCTTTGCCCAACAAAACCTCCTCCTCGAACTCCCCGATCACATCTGCTGAGCTTCCAGTGAAACCCACAATTGACCTGTTTGACCATTGAATTACTGCTGGATTCTTCATCTTTTTGTAGGAAGTTAACAAGAGAATGTTGGCCAAACTCCCAGTATATACCAAAATTCGCCTTATGTCATTGCCCCCGATGGATGCTCCTATGACAACAACATCTTCATGAGGACCAGCTATATCCCTCAAGTAATCCTCATAAAAAAAAAGAAGGGAAATGGAATCTTTGATTGATAGGAAGTCATGCCTCCCTCCATTTGGGTAGCTAAAGTATGAACATGCCTCTTTCTCGAAGAAGCAGTGGGTGTTGTCATGGTGTCTCCTCCGAAAATTGTGAGTGACTCAAAAAAGTTGATAAGTCCGGACACCGACTTACAATGTTCTGCGATAACACCCACTTTATTCTGGGTTGGATCAGGGTCCAAGTATTCTGACTCTACATCAAACCTCTCGATTATCACCATAGCCCCTTCCGGAGCCGATGTGCCTGCATTGTTTGGACCAGCCCGATGAGCGTTATCAAGCCTATTTCCTCTTCTTCTCTTAACATATGCTCCCAACTTTCCTCTTTCAATCAAATTCTGGACTTCTTGCTTCAAATCAATACAATCCTCGGTGGTGTGGCCAGTATCATTATGATACTGACAAAAACAATTGTTACGGCTCTCCCTAGGAGATTGTAACGCAGCTGGCCTTCTATAATGTACTTCCTCATTTGTTTTGTCATAAATGGTGGCTACGTTTTCTTTTAATTCTGCAAACCACTCCTGTTGAACCCAAGGTCCTCGTTTATTTCTAGATTGTTGACTCTGTGCTGGAGCAGCTGGTTGAGACTGAGCCTTGGCTCTGTTATGACTCTTCCCGGCCTCCCTAGCCTTGTTCCCGGACTGGTTTTGGTTCGGATTTGGTTCAACTGGAGCAGGCTTCACCTGCCTTTACACCCTAGTTTTCTTTGTTTCATCTACAATGATCTACTTTCCGACCTGATTCAGCAAGCCTCCCCATGCCATGGCATTTTTTCTGGTTACTGAATCAGCCAAGTTTCCAGGGTTTAAGCCCTGCCTCAAAGAAGCTATTGTTACTTGTTCAAAGCAATCAGCAACCCATTTTCGGTGTTTACAAAGCGACTTATGTATTCTTTTAGAGATTCGTTTGGTTCTTGGACACAATGGATAATTTTGTCTCCATTGCCCTTTACCTCCTTACTTCCAACAAACTGTCTTCGAAAAGCCACCCAAAAAGTATCGAAGTTTCTGATGCAGCCTTGTGGCAAACTATTGTACCACTTCAGGGTACTCCCCGTAAATGATTGGGAGAATTCTCTACAAATCAACTTGTCGTCATCATCTAAATTCATCATGAAATTTTTGAACTATTCCAAGTGGTTGTCTGGGTCTTTACTACCATCGTATTTTTCCATTTTTGTATTGTCAAACCTCTTAGGGAGGTTTCCGGACAGGATCTTGGATGACAATGGAGATTGTCTCCAATTCCGGCTACGACTGAAAACGGTATCCTCATTAGGAATTGCAAAGATACCTGGCTCATCATGGAAGGCAAAATGATCCATCACCATCCGATCTACGTGTCTCCGGCTATGAGACGATCCTTTGCCTATATGCCTCTTCAACTTTCCATGCCTATCCCTTTTTCTTGAGTATTTTTTTACTAACTTTTGCTTCTTTTTCGAACGGCCTTCATCACCACTGGATGACAAGGATTCTTCGACTCCATCTTCACCTGAGGAGCTGCTGGAAGATTCTTAGTCTGAATCAGAGCTCTCCACCAGCTTAGACCGGTGAGACGTTTTAGAGCTAGCATGAGTCTTTTTCGTGCTCGCATGGGTTTTTGAGGGCTCATGTTCCCTTGGATTGTCAGTATGATAAGCTACTAACGCCTTAGACTTCTCTTTTATGCACATCTATGCCCTCTTGGCAACCCTCAGAGCTTCTATTTCAACTTTTAACCTATCTCGCTCCTTAATGGTGTATTCATCATTTTCTCCCACCACTTCGGCCAAAGCTGGTGGTACTTCCTGCACGTCCGGATTCATCCGAACTCGTTTTTCGTGATGGTTTTGAATGCTAGATTCAGGCACCGTTGTCCTCCCATTGTGGTCGCCAATTTGGTGAGGTTTATTTTCGCGTGAGGGTAATTTTATCCAGAGTTTTGTGGTATTTTGAAGGTGTTTAATGTTTGGATAGAGTGTAGAGGGAGAATTGAGCTGCCTGGTTGTATTTAATTTTTATTACCCTCATTTAATGCAGGTGGTTGGGTATTTATACCCTTATCTTTGGGCCGCATGGGCTTTCGGGTTGTGTTAAAGGATTCGGGTCGAGTTTAAAGACCCATTAGTTTTAAGTAATCAAGTAATTAGCTTAGTCATGAAGTGATTAAGTTTTTAATATTTTAGTTCTGTTCGGACAATTTAGTGAGTGGAGGTTGTCCGAACTGCCCCTGTCCGGTTAGGTGGATGTTGTCCGAATTTCCCCTGTCCGGTTCTCATAAAGAGTGGTGACAAAATCCGGACTCATCATATGTGATGCAGATTTATTATTATGAATCTAAATTCATCAGGATCGTTCTCGTGAAATCCTGGGATTGTCACAAAAAGTATAGGTAGAAAGTATGTTGTATCATCACATAATGTCTAATTGCAAACTCTCATATTCGTTTTTTTGTAAAAAGATACAAATTAATTTTTAGTCAATATTCAAAGAAAAAAGTGAAGATACATGAAACGAAAAGAGTTTATTATGTAAGCTATTTACGTAAGGAATTCCATAGAACCATATTGTATGTTGAGAAAATATATATATATATATACGCTATAATGGTAGGTAGGAAGGAGATCTGAAGACACTTATATGATTTTAATAGAATCATTGTTAATTTGAATGAAGTTGGAGTAAGTGTAGAAAATAAAGATCAAGTAATAATTTGTTTGTGTTTTCTGTTAAAGATGTATGAGAACTTTTTTGACATCATGTTTTATTTTAAAGATTACCTTACGATAAACAAAGTGAAGAGTGTTATGAGCTTAAAATATCTTCAGAGTAAGAAGGATTTGAAGAGTGACGTAGAAGGTCTCAGATTAAGTGTGAAGAATGTGACTAGAATGAGGGATGCAGTCAAGAAGAGAGGAAACTCTCAATTCTACATAAATAAGATTACTAAGTGGTTCTCGGTTGAAATACTAATTGCGGAAAAATAAAGGTCACATCAGTAAAAATTACTTGGAGAATATGAATAAACATATTTATCTGAAGTATGAAGCCATAAGATTATGCAATGATCTTGTATGATTATGAATACACTGATAATTTAATAGCTTCGACTTAAAGGTACGGTAACCAATGGGTCTTGGACTTAGATGCTTCATTTCTATGACATATAACAAACATTGGTTTGAAAACCTGAGATTATTTAATGGTGACTATCATACTAGGGAATGGTGAGCCTTATAATGTGAAAAAGGTGAGGAACATTTGGCTAAAGTGTTTGAAAATACTTGAGAGAGTGATAACAAATACGAGGTATGTTCCCGAAGTTAAGATAGCCTTGTATTTATCAAGATGTTAGATGGTGAATGGTTTACAAATAAAGGTGGAAATAATATACTTATGATTTTGTAAGGATCACTACTTTTTATAAAATCCTATAAGACTAATGGTGTTTTAGTTATTAAAGAGTCTGTAGTGGTCGGCTGTGTGTCTAGTTTAAATATACATTAAACAAAGATGTGTAATATAAGGCTAGGGCATGTGAGCGAGAAATGTCTTATTAAGCTTAGAAAACAAGGACTGTTGGATGATAATAAATTTCATACATTGAAATTCTCTGAAAGTTGTGTGCTCAGAAAAGCAAAAGGGTTAAGTTCATGTCTAGAAATTATACCGTTAGTGATGTTCTTGAATATGTTTGGTCAAAAATTTGGTACCATGCAAGGCAAACTACAGTGGGAGGTGTCAGGTACTTTATCTATTTGATTGATGATCATTTTATAAAATTATGGGTTATATTTTTAAAGATCAATGATGAAACATTTGATGATTTTAACGAATGAAAGATGTTAGTTAATAATTATACATGGAAGATATTGAAGAAGTTAAGAACTGACAATGGTTCGGAATATGTGAATGAAAAATTCATTAGATAATATTCAAAATTAACATTGCTAGGCACGAAAACGTGAGAAGAACTCCCCAACAAAATGCGATTACTGAGATGGTGAATTGAACTTTAGTAGAAATGGTAAGGTGTATGCTTCTAACAACTTGAATGAAATGAAGTTTCTAGGGAAAAGTTGTGGCAATATCTGCATATATTATCAACACGATTCCATGTACGACATTGAAGTATAAATCTCCAAAAGAGATATGGACTTGAAAACAAATTGTGCTAAAATATTTGATAGTGTTTGGGTGTGATGTCTATGGATATGGGAAGCAAGGCAAGCTTTAGCGGAGAGCACTAAATTGTTTGTTCCTTCGTTATCCAAAATGAGTAAAAAGGTATAGGTTGTGGTGTATGAAATATAGAAGTCAGAAAATTTTTAATTAGTCGGCTCGTGGTATCATTCATGAGGTTATGTTATTAGTTAAGGCAGTAAATACCAAACTTAGTTCAGATGATAAAAAATATGAAGTTGATGATGAGTATGAACAAGAGACTGGAGCCGATAATGCTTATACCAAAGATGATTTTAAACTTGGAACATGTACGAATCATATAAAGCAAGTTTACCCATTGAATGAGTTAGAAAATATCTGAGAGTTTGACGTTTTGGGAATTTCGGATGTTCGGACTAGAAAGCAACATGATAATCTTGTTAATTATCAGTTGGTGAGAGATAGACCACGAAAACATAAACGGACTACACAAAGCTACAACCTTTCTAATATTATAGGTTTATGTTTTATCGATTAAATTGAGGAGATATGTTCTTGAAATCGAGAGTTATAACATTTTTATGAAGAGTAATGATAAGCCAAAGTTGTTGAAGATCGCGAGGGAAGATTTAAGATATCTAAAGAATAATGACATATAGATTCTTGTTAAGCAGTCGAAGGGCCAAAAGCTTGCTTGGTATAAATTAATATACAAGAGAAAACAAGATATTATTAGAGTTTAGTTATCTAGATACAAAGTTAGGCTATTGGCTAAATGATTTGCGCAAAATGAGGGTTTTGATTTCAATAAATGTATCTTAATGGTTATGAAAAAAACCTCAATAAGTGTTATGATGTGATTTGTTGCTAGGTTTGCTCTTGAGTTAGACCAAATGGATGTTACTACTTCTTTCATGCATGAGGAACTGAGTAGACCATCTCAATGAGTTAGCCTTAAAAATTATGCCAATTATGTCTACTGTAATATATTAACTCACATGGAGAAATATATCATTTTTTCATTGTATGCAAATGACACACTGATAATTGAAAAAATGGGAGGAGAATTGAAACAGTGAAAACTCAAATAAAGAAAGACTTTGAAATGAAGGATATGGGAAAAAGATAAAATGATTTTTTGTAGATAAATCAAGATAAACATATTAATGGGGTATTTATTATTATCTCAACAAGAATAAATATAAAAAAATTCTTAACAAGTTTCTTATATCCGAAGTCTGAGTGGTCGAACTCCCATTGGTATCCATTTTAGACTTAGTACCACTCGAAATGAAAGATAAGAAGTTTATCTAAGAGATATTTTTATGGCAATGTCATTGGAAGCATCATGTACGTAATTATATGTACAAGACCTACGTTTGCGTACTCTATTAGTATTTTGAGGAGATTTATGTAAACTTGTGGGAAGCCTCATTGGAAAGCTCTCAAATGGGTCTTAAGATACTTGATTTGACTTTAGTCACACGAATTCCTCCATTGCTTAACGGTCATTGAGCAAGAAAAGATTATGTTCAGTGATGGTATCAATGATCTTCATGTAGATGTATCCAAACTTTTATGAGAGAACTAAGTACGTAAATATCAATATACGCTTCATCTGAGATATGGTAGAGAGATAGAAAGAGAAAACAAGTGAAGGTGAAAAAAATTACAAGTGCTGAAAATAATTTGGATGCTCTTACCAAGATATTACTGGTGTCAAAGTTCGCGAACTGCATGAGACTTGTGCAAGTCTGGAAGTAGGTTAACTAGATGTCTCTAAAAATTAGTTGGAATATCGGGACAATGATTACTGGAATCACCATAAGACTAGGTGGAGATACTTTAGATGCATGCTAAAAATGACTTGTTCATTTCATCCGAGATCTAAGGGCCGAAGATTTGAGTAATTATAAACTTAAGGGATGAAACTACCAAATCTCTAAGTGACAGAAAGCTGAGCCGAAACTTAGGTGTAGAGACATCTCTTATAACCTAAAAGATGAACTTTATAGAGACTTGTTGATAAATAATTATTGGAACCGAAGGTGCATGATTATTACATGTCCTAATTCTATTTGAGAGAAATTTACTTGTAACTGTCTTCTATATAAAATCAGTGTCTATCGTCCGTATATTTGATATTTCTTCACAAGAACCATGTTGATTTGTCTTGCGTGTTTGATTTATATTCTTGTATTTTTTGTTAACTTTGTGTTAAAATGTTTACTAAACCGAATCTCTATTTTTTTTCTTCCACCCTTTCAAGTACTGAATCACCTAAAATTTTAAGATTTTGTTTATTAAGATCTGCCCTGATTTAAACATCAAACATCCATCTATTATTATTAGGGTTAGGCTAATTCACGATCCATTTTTTTTATAACCAGACTCGGTTATAACTAGAGCCATGTTGGCTGTAGCGAGACATACCACATCTACAAGAATGCCATCCATATAAGAACCCAAACTTCACAAATCCAACCTCTTTTCTCTCTTTCAAAGCCTAAATCTCTCTAGCTTAGATTTTTAAAATTTTAAATTCGTCTAATCCAACCACACATACTTGTTAAGGTAAGATTTCTCTTCATCATTGTGTAAAAAAATTTCAATTTACATTTATATTTATAGTGATATTTAGAGTTTTAATTTCATAGTTAAAAATCATTTTTCATACATTTGTAGTTGTTCTTAGGAGGTGTGAGTATGAGTATATGTATATGCTTAGTTAGGTTTTGGGCATCGATTTGGTATGTTAATTGGTAGATTACGTGCAATAAAGCATAGTGTTTAGTTTTGCAGCCATGGCTGCTGAAGAAGGTATTTCCACGCACACTTTCGTGCTTGGAAATACCAGATGCACGCAAGAACACGCATGCATCTGGTATTTCAAGGCACGAAATCGTGCGTGTAATTACCATATGCACATGTCTCGATTGTGCAAAATCGCGCACGAATTTGTGTTTGGATTTGCATAATTTAGACATGTTCATGGGTAGATTTGTTTGTTTTCCCCCATATTTTGTCATCGTATTTTTTTTTTCAATTTTTTATCTAACATTTATTATTTATTTACTTAGCTCGTACGATATCCTAAAATATTTTTGAATCAATTTTTTAATGTAACTCTTTTTAATAGTGAATTATAATTTTTTCAATTTCCTTTTAATTTATATGTATTTATTTTCTAACCATTTATGTATTCAAAATTTACTTAGCATGACTTTTTTTTAATGAATTATAATGGTTTCATCTTTTATTCCATTATAAGTTTGATATTTATTTCACGTATAAGCTATAGAAAATTTTAAATCTAAATTTTATTTTCTTAAAATTTCATAAAGATCGAATAAATATACAATAAATGATGATATTAACTATAAAAATTAAAATTTAAAACTTTAACAATAAACCTTAAAATATTAATTTATAAAAATATTAATGTCAATCACTATTATTTTTAAATCTAAATTTTAATTCACACAATGAGTCAGTAAAAAATATTAAAATTAAAAATTAATTAATAAAACTTAAAAATATTTATTATATTCTTTTTAAGTTATAATTGTTTTTAAACCAAACTCTAATTTCTTAAATTCTCGTAAGTTTCATACATATAATAAATTTGGGAGAGTTTCAAAAACATTAAATTTAAACTTCAGTATATAAATTTACTATAATAAACAATTAAACTTCACTATAATAAACAAACAAATTTACTATTTATAAAATTAAATATATTTATATAGTAAAATCAATTATTTTATATAAATATTTTGAAGTAAATGATATTTATAGAAAGAAACGAACACTCATTTATTATAATATTTACAATTTATAATTTACAAACAAATTTTACTGTCTATAAAATTAAATAGAGTAAAATCAATTTTATTTGAGAAAAATGAGTAAATATAAATATTTAAAATAAATGACATACATAGTAAGTTTAAAAAAAATTATACATTAAATATAAATATATATTTAAAAGTTTAAATTTTACGAGAATATAACATATAATTTAAAAATGTATTGATACTTAAGTATAAATCACATATTTTCATTTAATTAACAACATAAATAAATTATCGTAAATTAAAAACATTTAAATATTCTAAATAATAATTTTAACCCCATTTTTCAACCACCATTTTTAACAATATTTGATTTTCTCTTCAAAATATTCTCCAATACTTATTTGTTTCAACGGTTATTTTTTATTTTATTTTTTGAACTCCAATGGTTTAAAAACAAAATCATAAACCCGAATATATGATTGGCTAACTGTATGTTCGCCAAAATCAAATAGTGTATACATCGTGAGATTTGAAATTAAAAAATAAAATAAAATAAAATAAAGAAATTAAAAAATAAAATAAAATAAAGAAATTAAAAGAAAAAATCTTAGTAAAGATTATAAATAATAAATATAACATGAGAAATAACTTCACTATTACTGTCGATGAAAGAAGGAGATGAAGTTCTATGTAAGGAAATGGAGTCTTGAAATTTTTTCAGAAATTCAAAATTGAAACAATCTTGCTTAGATTGTTTTAAATCATTATGAATTCTTCCATCAGAGAAGAAGGAGAGATTGTTGAGTCTGTGCCGAGCTCCAATTCGCCGTTATCTGTGAAATCAATGTCGGTTGATACTTCTTCTGTTTTTGCCGATGAGTTTCCTGTGTTATCTCGTGATATTCAAAGTAGAAAGAATGATCTGTTTAAACCATTTCCTGCAACAAATATAATGAGTAATTCTGCGTTTGAAAAGAACAATGAAAAGAATGTGAAATCGTTTGCAGAAGTGCTGAAAATCAAGAGCAGAGACATCTGGTGATTGAGATTTTGAAAGAAGATAAAGATCATCTTCAGCAATTGTCCAAGCATACGATCGTCAGGAAGTTTACATACGAGAAGCCTAAGTTTGAAGTTATCAAAGAATTTTTTAGCAGATTCAGGTAACGTAACAATTTCAGTGTGGCTCATTATGATTACAGACATGTCTTCATTGAGTTCGATAATGTGAAAGATCTTAAAAGGCTATGGACTCGTAATGTGTGGAAGGTTGGAGAGAAGACTATGAGACTGCTCAAGTGGAGCACGAATTTTGATCCCAAAAGTGAGAGCCTGTTAACTCCAGTTTGGGTTACTCTTAGGAACGTGCCTGAGTTCATGTACAACGAAGGCACTATCCAGGAAATCGCTAAGTGTTTGGGTACACTATTGAAGATTTGCATTCTTGTTGTCAATCGTGTGAAGATCAATTGCGTGAGATTATGGGTGGAAACGGATGTGTCGAAATAGTTGGTAAAAAGGTTCATGTTAAGTTTGGGGGAGATAAGGTTTTCTACTTGGAGGTCAATTATGGATCCCATCCTAGTTATTGCAATATATGTAATCATGTTGGACGTATGGAAAAAGATTGTAAAAGGAATTTAATAAATCAAGAACAAGATAATGTTGACAGAATTGATTCTGCTTTGTTAAGAGAAAATACAATTACAGCATCTCAATTAAAATCTTTGATTGTTGACAAGGAAAGAACAATGGAGACTATTGATAAGGAGTTTACAAAATTCAGTAATGTTAAGCCTAATATTGACCCTGTCTTAGATTTTTCTTCTGGGGAAAGTGAGAAGCGTCCTGTCTCGGAAGACTTTGAGATGATTGAAGCTCTTCAAATGGTCCAGATAAGTTCTTTGTTTATATGGAAATATGACTCTGAGCTGAATATGAGTATTAACTCTCCAACTGATGGAACTACAGGTAGTCTTCAGTGTTCTCCTACAAAATCTTATATAAATGAAATGTTATGACACAATCAAGGTAATCAAAGCAAAGATTTAGCAAGAACTAAGAAAGTGAAGAAAATAAGAACTTGGAATAATAAAGATCCTATTTCCTCAAAATTATTGCAGTTGAAAAAGACTGCTAAACCTAAATCTTCTAAATGACAGTTAAGCTTCCTAACTGGAATATAAAGGGGCTGGGAAATAAGCAGACCATTAGAATATTAAGATCTCTAAAGAGATCTGAGAAGCCTGCTTTCATAACTATTCAGGAGCCACTAATTCATGCTTCAAAGATTTTTGAGGTGGCTGGAAAGATAGGTTACAAAAACTACTTTAGCAACATTAATAACAAAATATGGTTGCTTTGGCTTAATGATTATGAGGTTGATATTATTAATAATGAAGAGCAGGTGGTCCATGTGTCTCTTAACTTCTCCAATATGAATAAAACTTTTAGACTTTCGGTTGTCTATGCTAAATGCAGTAGGTCTTTAAGGATGGATCTTTGGGACTGTCTAAGAAGATTCAATGACAATACTGAATGGATTATTGTTGGGGATTTTAATACGATTCTTAATATGGATGAGCAGTTATCTTGCACTAGTGCTTGCTTAAGAAGTATTGATGATTTTAGTGATTTGATCTTGGATTGTAGCTTAATTGATGCGGGGTTTTCTGGTTCTAAATATACGTGGACTAATGGTAGGAAGTGGATGAGGTTGTATAGAGTACTCTACAATTATGCTTAGATTAACTACTTTGATTGTACTAAAGTTGTTTATCTAGCTAGGGCGTGTTCCAGATTATTCCCCAATCAGTATTACAATCTCTTCTAATAATGACATGGTCATGCCAACTTTCAATTTTCTTAATATTTGGACTAGACATCCTAATTTTCTCGAGGTTGTGAATAGTGGTTGGTCTAGATCTATGAATGAGAATCATGTTCAAAGGTTTTGGAGAAAGCTAAAGATACTTAAAGGGGATTTAAAGGTTTGGAATTGATGAGTCCGAAAATATTTGTCACTCACGGTAGAATCCGGACAGGGGAAATTCGGACAAAAGTCACCCACTAAACCATTCGAACTGGACAAAAGTACTAAAAACTAATCACCTTTTGAATAAGCTAATTTCTAATATGCTTAATAAACTTATGGGTTTTTGAATTCGACCCGGTTTCATAAAATTGACCCGAAAGCCCATATGGCCCATAATTAAGGGTATAAATACCAAACCACTTTCATTAATGAGGATAATGAACATTTAATACAACCAGACAGCTTAAATCTCTCACTACAAAACACCAAAACATTTAATAACTCTAAAATACCACAAAACATCTGACCAAATTACCCTCAATCGAAAATAATCCACACCAAATTGGCGACCATAGTGGGAGGAGAAGGTGCCTGAATCTAGTATTCAAAACCATCAAGAAAATTCAGTTCGGATGAATCTGGACGAGCAGGCAGTGCCACCAACTTTGGTAGAAGTGGTGGGAGAAAACGATGAGTATACAATCGAAGAGCGAGACAGATTGAAAGCTGAGATAGAAGCCCTGAGGGCTGCTAAAAGGGTAGAGATAGGCTTGAAATAAAAATCAAAAGTGTCAGTCGTTCACCACAATGACAATCCAATGGAGCATGGCCCATCAGCAAAGACCCATGTAAGTACTAAAAAGACTCATGCTAGCTCAAAGAAGTCTCACCGGTCTAAACCAGTGGAGAGCTTAGATTCAGATTGAGAATCTTCTAGTAGCTCCTCGAACGAAGATGAAGTTGATGAGTCCCTGTCATCCAGCAGTGATGAAGGTCATTCAAAAAAGAAGCAAAAGTTGGTTAAAAAGTATTCACGAAAGAGGGACAGGCATGGAAGGTTGAAAAGGCATCTGGGAAAAGGGTCATCTCATGACCACAACCATGGCCGGAGGCATGTAGATCGGCTGTTGATGGATCCTTTCGCTTTTCATGATGAACCAAGTATCTTTGCAACTCCCAATGAAGATAATGTGTTTAGTCTTGGCCGGAATTGGAGACAATCTCCATTGTCTTCCAAGATACTGTCCGAAAACCTTCCTAAGAGATTTGACAGTACAAAGATGGAAAAATACGATGGGAGTAAAGATCCAGATAATCATCTAGAGCAATTTAAAATCTTTATGATGAATTTTGACGATGATGATAAGTTTTTTTGTAGAGCATTCTCCTAGTCTTTTATGAGGAGTGCTCTGAAGTGGTATAATAGCCTAGCACAGGGTTGCATCAGAAATCTTGATACTTTTTAGGTGGCCTTCCGGAGGCAGTTTGTTGGAAGTAAGGAGGTGAAGGGAAATGGAGACACTATTATCCATTGTGCCAAAGAACCCAATAAATCCTTGAAAGAATATATAAGTCGCTTTGTGAACATAAAAAATGGATTAGTTGATTGCTTTGAAAAAGTATCAATAGCTTCTCTAAGGCAAGGTCTAAACCCTGGCAATTTGGCCGATTCGGTGACCAGGAAAAAAGCTATGACATAGGGCAGTTTACTGAATCAAGTGGGAAAACAAATAAATGTGGATGGAACGAAGAAGACGATGGTGCATAGGAAGGTGAGGTCGGCTCCAGCTGCACCAAACCAGAATCAGAATCAGTCCGGGTACAAGGCTAACGAAGCCGGACAGGGTCCCAGCAGGGCCAAGGCTCAATCTCACCCAGCACCAACTCAGAGCCAGCAATCCAGAAATAAACAAGGGCCTTGGGTTCAACCAGAGTGGTTTGGTGAATTGAAAGAAATTGTGGTAACCATTTATGACAAAACAAAAGATGAAGTACATTTCAGGAAGCCAACTGCGCTTCAATCTCCCAGGGAAAGTCGTAATATTTTTTTCTGTCAATATCATCATAATATTTGGCATAACACAGAAGAATTCATCGCTTTGAAACAAGAGGTGCAAAATTTGATCGGAAGAGGAAAATTGGGTGCTTATGTTAAAAGAAGAAGTGGGAATATGCCTGATAATGCTCATCGGACTGGCCCAACAAACAACGCAGGAACATCGGCTCCGGATGGGGATATGGTGATAATTGAAAGATTCGACGTGGAATCAGAGTATTTGGATCTTGATCTAACCCGGAATAAGGTGGGCATTATCACAGAATCCAACAAGACGGTGTCCGGGCTCATAAGTTTTTTTTAGTCATTTACCATATTTGGAGGCGACACCATGACTGCACCAACTGCTTCTTCAAGAAAGAGGCATGTTCACACCCTGGCTACTCAGTTGGAAGGAGGCATGACCTCCTATCAATCGCAAATTCCTTTTCCCTTCATTGTTTTTTATGAAGATGATTTGAGAGACATAGTTGGTCCCCATGAAGATGCTGTTGTGATAGGAGCATCCATTAGGGGCAATGGAATTAGATGAATTTTGGTGGACACTGGCAGCTCAGCCAATATCCTTTTTTAACTTCCTATAAGCAAATGAAGAATCCAGCAGTGATTCAATGTTCGAACAGGTCAATTGTGGGTTTCACTGGAAGCTCTGCAGACATAATCTGGGAGTTTGAGGAGGAGGTTTTGTTGGGCAAGGGCCCTTTTAAGAATATGGTCAGAGTACTTTTCATTGTGGTGGATTGCCCCACGTGCTACAATGTCATTTTGGAAAGGTCTTGGCTCTCCACGATTCATGTTGTGGCTTCAACAGTCCACCAATGTTTAAAATACATTGTGCAAGGACAAGTGGGAGTTGTTCGAAGTAGTCAAAAGATCAAGGGAGTGTTATGCAATAGCACTGCCCCTCGAACTATGGGGGCAGTTCGGATCAGTGAGGATTAGCAGTTGAAGGGGCCCTCTGGGGGAGAGGGTGAAATTGATGACCCCAAAGAGACCCCTGGTGTTTTAATACCAATTGAAGAGGTTGAAACTCATTCTCTGGCTGAAGGAATAAACGTCAAGATCGAATATAAGATGACATCAGAACTGAAGAGAAAAATGTTATCTTTTTTAACATACCATCATCATGTTTTTGGCTTGGTGCAATGCTGATGTAACCGGAGTACCACCAGATGTTGTATCATACCAACTATCCATCCGAAGAGATATAACACGTGTTGTACAAAATATGAGAGCTTTTTCTAAGGAGAAAGCTGATGTCATAGTTTAAGAGGTTGATCGGCTTACTAAGATGGGGCACATAAAGGAATCCCAGTACCCTTTATGGACAACCGATCCGGTATTAGTAAAATAGAAAAGTGGGAAGTGACGAATGTGCATCGACTTTATAGACCTTAATAGGGCTTGCCCAAAAGACGTATATCCGATCCCTCGGATCGATCAGTTAGTGGACTCCACATCTGGGAACAAGTTGTTGTCCTTTACGGATGCCTTCTCTGGGTATAATCAGATTCAAGTGGATCTGAAGGATCAAGAATACACTACTTTTGTTATTGATAGAGGCCTTCATTGTTATAAGGTGATGCCTTTTGGGTTAAAGAATACTGGGGCTACTTATCAGAGGTTGGTGAACAAATCTTTCACTGATCAGATTGGAAGAAACATGGAAGTCTACATTAATGACATGATGGTAAAGAGTGTGGAAAAAGAGCTACATTTGGCAGATCTGCAAGAAACTTTTGCCAACTTGGTAAAAGTTAATTTAAAGTTGAATCCAGAGAAGTGTGTTTTCGGAGTGCAGTCCGGAAAGTTTTTGGGGTATGTGATAAGTGAGAAAGGGATACAGCCTGATCCAGACCAGCTCAATACTTTACTGCAGATGGATCCTCCTCGGAATATTAAAGAAGTACAAAGACTGACAAGGAGGTTTGTTGCTCTAAATCGTTTTATCTCAAGGTCTTCGGATATGTGTGCCCCTTTTTTCCAAACTTTAAAGGGTGCCAAAGAATTTAACTGGTCTCCACAGTGCGACCATGCCTTTGATGAAATAAAAAAGCATTTATCATCCCCCAAAACCCTGTTTAAACCTATTGATGGAGAAACATTATACATATATTTAGTAGTCTCCGAATGTGCCATAATTGTGGTGCTAGTTAGAGATGTGGACAATTACCCTCGTCCGGTGTACTACATCAGCAAAAGCCTATTAGATACTAAAAAAAGATATTTAAAGCTTGAAAAGCTAGCACTGACTTTAGTAATTACTGCTAGAAAGATGAGGCCCTACTTTCAGTCTCATTCTATTGTCGTCCGGACATCTTTTCCCTTGAAAAATGTTCTTCAAAAGGCAGACGTATCAAACAGAATGACCAAATGATCAGTGGAGTTGGGGGACTATGACATTGATTTTTCCCCTCGAACTGCAATCAAGGCTCAGTCTGTTGCTGATTTCTTAGTTGAGTTCCATTCGGACAGAAGTACTAAACAAGCCATAAGTGAAAAGACTAAGAAGATTTGGGTTTCCCGGACAGATGGTGGATCAAGTACCATGGATTGTGGTGCTGGGATATGCTTAACCTCTCTGTACGGTGACAAGCTATACCAGGCTATACGTTTCGCTTTCAGGGCTTCTAACAATGAGCCTGATTGGTGGAGCCAAAAGGGTCAGGTTAATGAGTGATTCCCAACTTCTTATCCATCATTCCCAAGGTCAATATGAGGCAAAAAAGGAGCAGTTAATTAGATATCTATTCGTTCTTAAAGAGGTGGCAGTTAACTTCAAAGATATCACCTATGAGCATATACCCCGAACAGAAAATACACTAGTAGACTCATTGGCAACCATAACATATTCTGAGTCCTACCCATGGATTCACGTGCAAGAGTTCTCATCCATTTAACTCAATCAGAGAAAGGAGGAGGAGGAAAGTTTAAATATACAAGTGACTCAACCTGAAGATTGGAGATATCCTCTTCTTCAATATATTTCAGATGGCATCTTGCCTCCGGAAAAAGTAGTAGCAAGGAAAATGAAGTATAGGGCTCGTGGATTTTTTATCATAAGAGACATCCTTTACAAGAAGTCTTTTAGTAGACCTCTCTTGCAATGTTTGGGGACTGAAGAGTCTCAAACAGTGCTGTCCGAACTACACGATGGTGAAGGATCAGTACACTGTGGTTATAGAGCTTTAACCCGAAGAGTCTTGTTGGCCGGATACCACTGGCCCTGCATAATGGAAGATGCCAAGGAATTGGTGAAAAAGTGTGATCCATGCCAAAGATATGGTAATGAAATTCATATCTCAGCTGTCCCTTTAGAGTCGATTTCTGAGCCAATACCTTTTGCTCGTTGGGGGCTGGATCTGGTGGGACCTCTACCTATGGCGTCCGGAGGGTGCAGAACTATCATTATTGCCATTGATTATTTCTCAAAATAGATAGAAGCAGCCCCCACTGGCAGGAACTACTACTCAAAATTTGTTATAAAATTTATCTTATATAATATTTGCTGCAGATTTGGGGTTCCACAGAAGATAACCACAGATAATGGGCCACAATTTGATAACAAGGATATGAAGAATTTTTGTGCCTCTAGAGGCACTCAACATTGCTTCTCTTATCCTTTCCACCCACAGGAAAATGGTCAGGTTGAAGTAGCAAACATAACCATCTTGTCCGGTCTTAAAAAGAATTTAGAAGGGGCTGCAGGAAAGTGGCCAAGCTACCTGCAAGAAGTGCTATAGGCCTACCGGACTACTCCTGGAGCTGCTACACATGAATCCCCATTTTCCTTAGTATATGGTATGAATGCAATTACTCCTATAGAGGCAACTCTTCCATCATACCGAGTCCACAATTTTTACGAACAGGCTAATGAAGTGTCAATCAGAAGTCAACTCGACTTGATAGAAGAGAAAAGAGTTAAGGCTCACCTTAGAGCCACCCATTATCAGGGATTGATGAGAAGCAGGTTTGCTTCAAAAGTCAGAAGAAGAGATTTTCAACAAGGGAATAAAATGTTGAGAAACGTCTTCCTACATACTACGGAGAAGCAGTTCGACAAGCTAGCTCCAAATTTGGAAGGACCCTATGTGGTCATTGAAAATCTTAAGCCTGGGACATACAGGCTTCAAGATAAAGATGGAAGGATCTTGAATTACCTCTGAAACATTGAACATCTTTGGTTGTATCTCGAATGAGAGTTATGTAAATATTTACTTGTTTAAAGTCCATGTAAATATTAGGGGCATACTATTTCCTACCCTGGTGACGCAGGGAGGTTTTAATGAGGTGTCCAGGCTTTTTAATAAAATTTGATGCCTTCTTGAAAAATTCGGAGTGGTTTGATTGATAGCTTCTTTAAAACTTTTTAAGTATCGCTGACATACCAGATTGATCTGGTAGAGTGATGACCATTTAAACATTTGTCATCAGAGAATTTAAAAACTCTCACCTTAAAATACTTGTAAAATAACTAGGGGCTATTTAAACATTAGCCATCAAAATTGGGTAACTATAAAACAATGCAAGAATTGTGTAAAGCAAAACTGCCCGGCTAGCACCGGGGAATGATATTAAAACATGTAAAATACCTTGGCCATCGAAGGACTTTGAAGTTCAGAAAGAAAAGGTTTATCCGGACAAGAGCCGAACACGGTTACAAAAATGCCTTGGCCATCCAAGGACTTTAGTCTGACACAAGAATTAAAGAAAAATAAAGGATAGTTAAAATTTTAAGGCTGGGCTCCCTTAGATGTTCCAGCCTCATCTGGTTTCTTCTTGGGGTCTTTGGGATCCTCATTAGGGCTCTCTCTAGTCCCCTCTTCTTCATCAGTGGTATCATCATAACCACTGGAGTAGTTTTTCTTATCACTATCCACCATCGTGTGGAATGGGATATCGTCATATTTAACATACTGCCACAAATTACCAAGCGTCCTCTTCGGCGGTAGAAAAGCAAGACCATATCGGATTTGACTTCGGCATACCTCTCTTCTTGGGAGTCAATCACCTTGTTGGTGTATTCTTCAATCCTGGCCTGGATTGTCTTCTCCTGATCATTTATCAAATCCTATTTCTCCTTGGTGGCTCTAGACACAGCATCTTCGAGTGAAATTTTGTCACTGGATAGGGTCTGGATAACATTATCCCTGGACTTCACCTCCTCATTCGAAGTGGAGAGATCCTTCTCCAAGCCAGAACACTTAGATTGGATTTTCTTGTTTGGTGTGGATAATAATCGCCTGAGGGTAGGCTAGTAATTTTAAATGGAGTTTCAAGGTGGTATATGGGTGTTTAACGGTGGTGTGTGGGTGTTTAACGGTGGTGTGTGGGTGTATAACGGTGGAGAGATAATTAAGCAGCTTGGTAGCAGTTAATTTTCATTACCCATAGTTAATGCTGGTGGTTGGGTATTTATAGTATGATGTTTGGGCCCTTATGGGCTTTCGGGTCATGTTTAATGGACCCGGGTCATGTTTAAAGACCCATGAGTTCTAAGCAGGAGGGCAGGTAGCTTAGTCAGGAAGTGTTTAGGTTTTTTAGTACTTTAGTCATAGTTCGAAAAGCCTTAAGTTTACAGTGTTCGAAGTGATCTGTCCGGTCCGAATGATCTGTCCGATTTATGTGCTTGTAGCCTGTCCGGTATTCGGAGAGACTTTGGCTGATTTGCCCTTCCGGGGAGCATGCTGAATTCGGACTCATCAGGAGCCCCTTTTTTAGATGTTTGAACAAGTGTCCTTGTCAAAGAACTGAAAAACAGTCCGATTGCATGAAGTGGTTCTTAATCCAGACAGAGTTGTGGGTATACTCGGACAGATTTAAACGTTACGAATTCCAAACGATTTTTGCCAAAGTTAGTGGGACACGTGTCGTTTTCTGATTGGCCACTCCAGCCGTTTTTTCACCTTAAATTTCGCACCACCTTCTTGAACAAGTAACCTCTTTAATTGCCAATAGTGACATCAGCGCCGTCTTTTAATCATTACCCAACTTTTCGGATTCTCCTAGGCTCCTTTTTCTTCAAATCTACTATAAATTCACATTCATTTTTCACTATTTTACTATCTCTCTCAAATTTTACTCTGCAATTTCACCCAGAGCTTTATCTCTCTAGAACAAAAACTTCCTTGGCTGTTTTATGTTTACAGCAAGAACAGCATTGATCAAAGGCGGTTGGCTCAACCTTTCGGAGTTGGAGAAAGCACAAAGGGTCGAGAAGGAAAAACGACTGCTACAAGTGTTAGGAAAAAATCATCTTTTATTGCCATGGGGTTTGACCACTCACCAGATAAATTAGTCATCAAGAGGCCAAGCCGGTTAGTCAAGGGGCTAACTTCTAAAAATACTCCCTCAAAATCGGGGACAAAGAATAGTGACTCTGGGTCTGGAGTGCCCTTTAGAGCTCCCCGGGAGAGGCTGTCCGGTCCGGAGGCCAGCAGCCCGGCACCCCCCAGAGAACCTTCTGCCTCAGAAACTCAACTTGAGGTGAGAAGTCAGATAAATACGGGCAGCCAACAGTCCGGAGGGCAAGCTAAGCCAAGCATCAATCCTCCCCGAACCACTTCCACAGAAGTCCCTCCAACAATTATGGAGGAGAAAATGGAGGACTCTACTGAAGAGGTCCCCTTTGGGTCCGAGACCTCCGGACAGGCTGATACCACTGCTGCTGCAAAAAAGTGCAAAGAAAATTTGTATATGAGGCGCCCGGACCTGCCGGAGTGCCTTGAGGGGAGAGTGGGGCCGTGCTTCCACAAAGTTGAGTTCAAGTATCTCTTGGCCTTGCAGAAGACCAAGTATGCATTCATTCATACCTCTGATCTGGGTAGAATGCGCACCAAATGGGGGATCCCTGAAAACGTGAAGATAAGGATTCTCATTGATCCGGAGACCCCAATGGACTGTAAACGAAACGATATAGTCTTCTTTACGGAGCTATTTAACTGGGGGCTCAGGTTTCCACTAGACCTGGAAATTGTGCGCTACTTCCACCTGGTCAAGCTCTGCCCAACACAGCTAAGCCCCAATGGTTGGTTCACCTTAATGTCATGTATTATGGCATCTAGGTTATCAGGGATCCCTATTCCTATGGAAGAGTTCGCTGCAGTGGTCGACCTGTGCAAGCACCATCAGTTCCCCTTCTACCATTTCAACATGGGGAACGATCTCAAAGCTGTTGATGATCTCCTGGAATCGGAGAGCAAATGGAGGAGCCAATTCTTGTTTGTCAGTGGCTCATGGGAAAACGGCAAGAAAATCAAGGTCGGAGAGAATCCAAGCCTTCTCAGGAGTAGATAGAGGAGTGACCGTAAGTTTTTATTTTAAGTTTCTGTTCGAATCTTTCCTTTCTTTTTTTTTCTTTAAGTTAAGTTTGTACTAACCAATTTCTCTTTTGTTTTAACAGAGCTGCCAAAAGAGTTCGGGGACTACCTGAAGGCCGGACAGACTACCTGTGGCAAAATCAATGCATGGGCTGCAGAGAACTGGGAGAACCGATTCCACAAGGACTTTACCACTGGAAACCTAGTAAGGTCCCTCCTGTGGAACACAACAGGTCGGAGAGACCTAACTTGGGAGGAGCTCACCACCCATCCTGATGAAGACATAGTGCTGAGAAGGTCCCACGAGCTGGATGGGACACTCTACCCGCCTGCCCGGGCCAAAGCCCCAAGCAAAATGAAGGGCAGAAGAAAAGGCAAGAAGGTGGCAGATGATACTGAAAAAGAGGCCCCAACAGATCCAGAGGGGCCAACACAAGTTCAAATTGATGCAGCCCTTTTACAAGTGGTGGAGCAGGAGAGCGAAAAGCAGGAAGTGAACCTCCCAAAACCTCCAAGGGCATCCAAGATGACTCGCAAGCAAGCAAGTGAAAGTGCTGATAGGGAAGCCAAGAAGAAAAAGACTTCCCAAGGAGATAAGCTTGCTCTCCGGGATCCGGAGCCCTCTTTCCCTACTGACCCGACACTGGCCGAAGAGATCCCAAGGGACTTTCAAGAAGAGATTCCAAGGGAATTCCATACTGATGAGGTTGAGGGGGGAGAGCTTAATTTGGATGAAGTGGACATCACCGGTCTGGGTGGACTTGGTGAATATTTCCTTGGCCTGCCTAGAGACGAATTTGCAGGGCCCTACGTCCCTCCGAGCAGCTCCAATACGGTCAATTTTAATGGTAAGACTTTCATGGTTTCTAGTGAGAAAGACACTATAGCCCACTCTCTGCTTAGTAATGTGCAGCCAGTTCTCACATTAGAGAGGCAAGTCCGGAGTCAAGCAGACACTATCAAAGATCTCAAGTCTGATAAGGAAAAGCTGTCCGAAGACCTCCGCACTGCCACCACCAATGCTGACTTGCTTAAGGAAGAAAATGAGGAGCTGAAGAAGAAGCAAAATGAAAGCAACACAAAAGTTGCCACCCTTGAAGAAACCATAAAAGATCTTCAGGATAAGCTGTCCGGAATGGAGAAGGACCTGAAAACCTCAAGGGGCGAAACTGCAGCAAAGGAGAAGCTCATCACCAACCTGACCACTGACAAGATCGCTTTAGAAAATGCAGTGACTCAGGCTACTGAAGAGAAGGCTGCTTTGGTGAGGGACCAAGAGGCCACAATCAAGGCCAAGATCAACGCCTATGCCAGGGAGATGATACAAAGCGAGTAGCTAATGATTCAAAGGGTGAAGTCTGATATGGTTCTCCTGTTTCACGAAAAATTCCCGAAGAGAAGATTGGGGGACTTATGGCGCTATGTGGATGATGATGACCTTCCATATTATACTATGGTTGACGAGGGATATTCCGATGAGTCCTCATCTGATAATGAAGAGGAAACCAGAGAGAGCCTAGGTGAAGAAGAGATTGATCCCAAGGGCAAGAAGATAGTCGAAGAGAGGAGCGACATCAAGGGCAAGAAAGCAGATGAGGGCGAGCCATCTTCAAAGGCTCAACCTTAACTTATAATTTATTCTGTTTATCTTTCATTCAAACTAAAGTCCTTGGAAGGCCAAGGCACTCTTTTTGTGATGGTGTCCGTATTATTCGGACAGATTTTTTGTGCTGTATCCTAACTTGTTCAAAAGTCCTTGGAAGGCCAAGGCAATTTTAAGTTTGTTAAATGAATGTTTCTATTTTGTTCAACCATTATCTTCTTTCATTATTTGCTTTTGTTTTAAATATCTGCAGTTTAAATAGCTTTATTGCATTGTGAGAGTACTAAGACTCTTCGGCTAGAATTTAAATAGCCCCTAGATCTTTCAGTCCGGGTAGTATGATAAGAGATAAAATTTTGAAAACACTTAGAGAATTTTGAAGAAGGCACCAAATTTCATTGAAAGCTCCTCGTGCCACCGAAGAGGGGAAGGTATGCCCCCAAATATTTACATGGATGTTTAAACAAGTAAATATTTACACAAGTGTTATTCCAAGTACATTCGAAGGTGTTCAATATTCCAAGGGTGAGTTAAAACCCTGCCATCTTTGTCTTCCAACCAATAAGTCCCAGGCTTGATTCTTTCAACCACAGTATATGGACCGTCCCAAGTTGGGGCCAGCTTTCCGAAGAGCTTTTCCTTAGTATGCAAGAAGACCTTTCTCAATACTTTGTCCCCGGGCTGGAAATCTCTTCTTTTAACTTTAGAAACAAACCTGCTTCTCATCAGGCTCTGATAGTGTGCAATTCTAAGGTGGGCTTTAACCCTTTTTTCTTCTATCAAATCAAGCTGATTTCTAATTGCCATTTCATTAGCGTGTCCGGAGAAGTTGTGAACACGAAAGGAAGGAAGTGTCTTCTTTATGGGAGCTACTGCATCCATCCCATAGACCAAGGCAAAGGGAGATTCTTGTGTTGCAGCCCCAGGTGTTGTCCGGTAGGCCCACAAGACTTCTTGTAGATAACTAGGCCACATCCCAGCAGCCCCTTCCAAATTTTTCTTTAACCCGGACAGTATAGTTCTATTAGCCACTTCAACCTGCCCATTGGCTTGTGGGTGAAAAGGTGAAGAAAAGCAGTGTTGTATACCCCTTGAGGCACGGAAGCTTTCCATCTCTCTGTTGTCAAACTGTGGCCCATTGTCTGTTGTTATCTTCTGTGGGACACCGAATCTGCAACATATGTTGGACAGAATAAATTTTATGACAGCTTTCGACGTCGTTCCTGCCAGGGGAGCTGCTTCTATCCATTTTGAGAAGTAGTCAATGGCCACAATTATAGTTTTACGCCCTCCGGACGCCACAGGGAGAGGCCCAACCAAGTCCAATCCCCATCGAGCAAAAGGGATGGGCTCAGAAATTGACTCCAAAGGAATGGCTGGTACATGAATTTCATTGCTGTACCTCTAGCATGGGTCACACCTTCTTATTAGCTCCTTAGCATCTTTCATAATTGATGGCCAATAGTATCCGGAGAGTAACACTCTTCTTGTTAAAGCTCTGAACCCACAATGGGCTGATCCCTCACCATCATGCAATTCGGAGAGGACCACTTGTGACTCATGATCTCCTAAACAACGTAGGAGGGGTTTACTATAGGATTTTTTGTACAACACTTCTCTCAACATAATGAAACCACGAGCCTTGTGTTTCAACGTTCTGGTTTGTAACTTATTTGAAGGTATAATACCATCGGACAGATATTGTATGAGAGGAGACCTCCAGTCTTGAGGCCGATTCACTTGTATTTCAAAAACTTCCTCTTTTCCACCCTGACTAAGTTGAATAGAAGGGCTTTCAAGCACATGGATCCATGGGTAGGACTCCGTATATGCTATTGTTGCCAATGAGTCTGCTAGTTCATTTTCTGCCCGGGGGATGTGCTCATAGACAACAGCTTTAAACTTTAGCGCTTCATTTTTGAGGAGGAGTAAATATTTCACCAACTGCTCCTTTCTAGCCTCAGATTGGCCTAAGGCATGGTGGACAAGTAACTGGGAGTCACTTAGAAGCTTGACCCTTTTAGCCCCACAGATGTGGGCCAACTTTAACCCAGCTATAGCTGCTTCATATTCGGACTCGTTATTAGACGCCCTGAAAGCAAAACAAATAACTTGGTACATGCTGTCCCCGTATGGGGAAGTAAGACATATTCCTGCCCCACATCCCATGGTGCTAGACCCTCCGTCTGTTCGGACAATTCACACTTTCTTGTCTTTTGAATCAGTAGGTTGCTCTGAATCCCTATCGGAGTGGAATTCAACCAGAAAATCAGCCACAGCTTGGGCTTTTACTGCTGTTCGGGGAGCGAAGTCTATGTAGAAGTCCCCCAACTCTACTGACCACTTCGTCATTCTGCTTGAGATGTCTGATTTTTGAAGGACATTCTTTAAAGGGAAAGATTTCCGGACGATGATAGGATGAGCCTGAAAGTAAGGCCTCATTTTTCTTGCAGCTATCACCAGAGCTAATGCCAATTTTTCAAGTTTCAAGCAACGCCTCTCAGCATCAATCAAGCTTTTGCTGATGTAGTACACTGGTTATGGACAACCATCAACCTCCCTTACCAACACAACACTGATGGCACAACTTGAAACGGCCAGATACACAATAAGAGTCTCCCCATCAACTGGTTTGAACAAAGTTTTGGGAGAGGAAAGATGTTTCTTGATTTTATTGAATGCCTCACCACACTGCGGGGTCCATTCGAACCCTTTTGCACCCTTCAAAGTTTGAAAGAATGGAGCACACCTGTCCGAAGACCTGGAGATGAATCTGTTCAAGGCAGCTAATCTCCCCGTCAATTGTTGTACTTCTTTAATGTTTCGAGGGGGCTCCATCTGGAATAAGGCATTGAGTTGATCCGGGTCGGGCTGTATTCCATGCTCACTTATGATATACCCTAGGAACTTCCCGGACTGCACTCTGAATACACACTTTTCAGGGTTTAGTTTTAAATTCACTTTTGCCAAGTTGGCAAAAGTTTCTTGGAGATCGGACAAGTGCAACTGCTCATCCACGCTTTTCACCATCATATTGTCAATGTAAACCTCCATATTTCTTCCAATTTGATCAGCAAATGCCTTGTTGACTAACCTTTGATAAGTAGCCCCAGCATTTTTCAAGCCAAAAGGCATCACCTTGTAGCAATGTAGACCCCTATCAGTGGCAAACGTGGTATGCTCTTGATCTTTTGGATCTACTTTGATCTGATTGTACCCGGAGAAGGCATCCATGAAAGAGAGCAGTTTGTTCCCAGAAGTAGAGTCTACCAACTGATCTATCCGGGTAACCGGATACAAATCCTTCGGGCAAGCTCTATTAAGATCTGTGAAGTCGATGCACATGCGCCATTTGCCATTTTTCTTCTTTACTAGGACAGGATTGGCAGTCCACAAAGGGTATTGAGATTCTTTAATATGCCCCATCTTTGTGAGTCTGTCAACCTCTTGTACTATGACATCAGCCTTTTCTTTCGAGAAAGCTCTTCTCTTTTGAACCACTGGTGCCACATCTCTTCGGACAGATAGGTGATGGGATATCACCTCTGATGGAACTCCAGTAACATCAGCATTACTCCAAGCAAAAACGTGCTGATGGTCTTTAAAAAATTTCAACATCTCTTGTTTCAATATTGGTGGCATCTTGGACCCTATCTTGACACTTTTACCTTCTTCCAAACAGTGTGTTTCAACCTCTTCAATTGGGATCAACACTCCGGGGGTCTCCCTGGGGTCATCAATCTCACCCTCACCCCCAGAAAGGCCCTCAAACTGTTATTGATCATTTATTCGGACTGCCCCCAGCATTCGTGGAGCCAAGGCAGTGGCATAGCATTCTCTTGCAACCTTTTGGCTACTCCGGACAACCCCAACCTGTCCCTGAACAGCATATTTTAAACACTGATGGACTGTCGAAGCCACTGCATGCATCCTAGAGAGCCAAGATCTCCCCAGAATAGCATTATAGCAAGTGGGACAATCCACCACGATGAAGAGTATTCTAACCATTTTCTTGAAAGGGCCCCTGCCCAATAACACTTCTTCTTCAAACTCCCCGATCACATCGGCTGAGCTACCCGTGAAACCTACGATCGATATGTCTGACTTCTGAATCACAGCTGGATTTTTCATTTTCTTATAAGTGGTTAGGAAAAGGATATTGGCAGAGCTTCCAGTATCCACCAGAATTCGCCTTATCTCATTGCCCCCTATAGATGCTCCTATGACAACAGCATCCTTATGAGGGCCAGCAATATCTCTCAAATCATCCTCATCGAAGACTATGAATGGGAATGATTTTGGTGATTGATAAGATGTCATGCCTCCTTCTAGCTGGGAGGCTAAATTATGAACATGCCTCTTTCTTGAAGAAGCAGTATGAGCAGTCATCGTCTCCCCTCCGAATATTGTAAGTGACTCGAAGAATTTAATGAGCCCGGGGACAGACCTAGAACATTCCTCTATAGCACCCACCCTGTTTCGTGTTGGATCAGGATCCAAGTACTCAGATTCCACATCAAACCTTTCCACTATTACCATGGCCCCCTCCGGGGCAGCATTACTTGGACCAACCCGGTGAGTGTTGTCAGGCCTGTTGCCTCCTCTTCTTTTAACGTATGCACCCAACTTTCCCCTTTCAATCAAGTTTTGCACCTCTTGTTTTACCGCTATGCAATCATCAGTGGTATGGCCAATATCATTGTGGTATTGGCAAAAGGAGTTGTTACGATGCTCTCTGGGAGACTGCAAGGTTGCTGGTCTCCGGTAGTGTACCTCATCTTTTGTTTTATCGAAAATGGTGGCCACGCTTTCTTTGAGTTCTGCGAACCACTCCGGTTGGACCCATGGCTCTCTTTTGTTTCTAGATTGTTGACTTTGAGCAGGAGCAGCTGGCTGAGACTGAGCTTTTGCCCTACCATGCCCCTGTCCGGTTTCTCTTGCTTTGTTCCCGGACTGGTTTTGATTTGGAGTTGGTGCCACCGGGGTGGATCTCACCTGTCTGTGTACCCTGGTCTTCTTTGTTTCATCAACGTTTATTTGCTTGCCAACTTGATTTAGCAATCCTCCCCAGGTCATGGCCTTC
Source organism: Limnanthes douglasii subsp. nivea (assembly GCA_036936605.1). Taxonomy (NCBI): domain Eukaryota; kingdom Viridiplantae; phylum Streptophyta; class Magnoliopsida; order Brassicales; family Limnanthaceae; genus Limnanthes; species Limnanthes douglasii. Next base: position 44,242,278 of record JAUPFV010000004.1, read on the forward strand.
TTTCTGGTCACCGAATCAGCCAGGTTGCCTGGGTTCAAGCCTTGTCTTAGGGACGCTATTGCCACCTGTTCGAAGCAATCAGCCAACCCATTCTTTGTGTTCACAAAACGACTTATGTACTCCTTCAATGACTCATTTGGCTCCTGGGCACAATGGATTATTGTGTCTCCATTGCCCTTTAGCTCCTTACTCCCCACAAACTGCCTTCGAAAGGCTACCCAAAACGTATCAAAATCTTTAATACAACCCTGAGGCAGGCTGTTGTACCATTTCAGAGCACTCCCCGTAAAGGATTGGGAGAATGCCCTACAAAGTAGTTTATCATCATCATCAAAGTTCATCATGAAGTTCTTGAATTGCTCCAGATGATTGTCCGGATCAGTACTGCCATCGTACTTCTCCATCTTGGTGCTGTCAAACCTCTTAGGGAGGTTCCCGGACAGAATCTTAGAAGATAATGGAGATTGCCTTCAGTTTCTTCCACGACTGAACACAGTATCCTCATTGGGAGTTGCAAAGATACCTGGTTCATCGTGAAAAGCGAAAGGATCCATCAGCATCCGGTCCACATGCCTCCGGCTATGAGATGATCCTTTACCAATATGCTTCTTTATCTTTCCATGTCTATCCATTTTTCTTGAATATTTTTTGATCTGCTTTTGCTTCTTCTTGGTTCGACCCTCATCACTGCTAGAGGACAAGGATTTTTCATTTCCCTCACTGTCCGAAGAGCTGTCCGAAGATTCTGAACTTGAGTCAGAGCTCTCCACAGGCTTGGACCGGTGAGACTTTTTAGAACTAGCATGTGTCTTTTTGGTACTCACATGAGTTTTCGAAGCCTCAGGCTCTCTAGGGTTGTCGGTGTGATGAACAACCGATGCCTTGGATTTTTCTTTCACGCCCATTTTGGCCTTTTCAGCCCTCAGAGCTTCTATCTCAAGCTTTAACCTGTCACGCTCTTGGACAGTATACTCATCGTTTTCTTCCACCACTTCGAGCAAAGCTGGTAGAAGCTCTGGATTATCCGGATTCATTCGGATAGAATTTCTTGGCAGGTTTTGAATGTTTGATTCAGGCACCTCTCTCCTCCCACTGTGGTCGCCAATTTGGTGTGGATAATAATCGCTTGAGGGTAGGCTAGTAATTTTAAGTGGAGTTTCAAGGTGGTATATGGGTGTTTAACGGTGGTGTGTGGGTGTTTAACGGTGGTGTGTGGGTGTATAACGGTGGAGAGATAATTAAGCAGCTTGGTAGCAGTTAATTTTCATTACCCATAGTTAATGCTGGTGGTTGGGTATTTATAGTATGATGTTTGGGCCCTTATGGGCTTTCGGGTCATGTTTAATGGACTCGGGTCATGTTTAAAGACCCATGAGTTCTAAGCAGGAGGGCAGGTAGCTTAGTCAGGAAGTGTTTAGGTTTTTTAGTACTTTAGTCATAGTTCGAACAACCTTAAGTTTACAGTGTTCGAAGTGATCTGTCCGATCCGAATGATCTGTCCGATTTATGTGCTTGTAGCCTGTCCGGTACTCGGAGAGACTTTGGTTGATTTGCCCTTCCGGGGAGCATGCTGAATTCGGACTCATCATTGTTAACCCCTTCCGAAGTGGGCAACCTGGTGGCCAAGTCCTCTTTCCTCTTCTTCAACTCCTCGATCTCCCTCCTTAATGCCTCAACACTCTGATTGGCGTTAAGGAGGTTGTTGAATAAAATCTCTTTGTCTGCGTTGAGTGTGTTGATAAGGGTATATTGACTTCACACTTGTCTCTCTAGGTTGAGCACCGGTTGAATGTTACTCAGCAAGGAGTGAGTCACCATATCATTCTCCTCTGAAACAGAAAAAGACTTACCATTCAAAGTAACCATGTTTGAAGAGCTTGGAGGAAGGTAGGGCCCAACAAACTCGTCTTTTTCGAGGTCTCCAAAGTAAAGGCCAATATTTTGGAGACCACTGATATCAACTCCATCAATATTGATATCCCCTCTGGTACCCTCTCTGGTGTGAAAGTCACTTGGAATTTGTTCTGCCAAGGTGGGTTCTGTTGGGTCGGCCGGAGAAAGAGACTCTGGAGGCCGGAGAGCGACTTCATCCCCCTTGGAGATTTTCTTCTTCTTGGCTTCCCTATCTTCACCATATGCTCCCCATTTTCGATCCTTTTTGGGAGTCTTTGAGGGATTTGAAGGTCCACCTGCTTCTTTGGTACTCTCGTCTTCAACCACTTGAAGTAGAGAAGCATCAATTCCCCCTGGCAGACAAGGCCAGCATCAGTTGCATCTTGCTTCTTCTTGCCTTTCTTGCCCTTCATCTTACTTGGGGCTTTAGCTCTGGCAGACAAGGCTAGCTTCCCATCCTTCTCCTCTGTACTCTGCAGGATGACACCCGGAGGAGGCGGTGTGGTCAATTCTTCCCAAGTCAGGTCTCTCCGGCCGGTTGTGTTCCAGAGGTGGGACCTCACTAAGTTGCCAGCAGTAAAGCAATTGTGGAAGCAATTTCCCCATTTGTCAGCAGTCCAGGCATTCAGCTTGGCATAAGTTGTATGCTCTTCCTCCAAGTAGTCGGAGAACTCCTTCGGCAGCACTACCCAAAGAAAAAGAAGAGAAATTAAGCAATACATATTTTATAAAAGAAAAACAAACATGATGAAGCTTTTACCTGTGCTTTTCCATCTGCTGGTGAGCATGCTTGGGTTGACACAAACTTTAATCTTCCTCCCATTCTCCCAAGCTCCACTAATGAACAAAAATTGGGTCTTCCAATTCTTCTTTGATTCAAGCAAATCATCCATCACCTTAAAGTTATCTCCCATGTTGTAGTGGTAGAAGGGGATCATGTGGTTCTTGTAGAGGCTAGCCACAACAGAAAATTTCTCCATCGGAAGCGGTATACCGGAGAGCCTAGAGGCCATGATGCAGGCCATGAGGGTGTACCAAGCATTGGGACTCATTTGGCTTGGGCATAGCTTTATCAAATGAAAGTATCTGACGATCTCTTGGTCCAAGGGGAATCTGAGTCCCCAGTTGAACAGCTCCGTATAGATAACGATCTCGCTCAGCTTGCAGTCCATTAGGGTCTCCGGAGTGACCGGTATCCTTACTTTGACAGATTCAGGGATCCCCCACTTCGTCCAGATCCGCCTTAATTCACCAGTATGAATGAAGACATAGTTGATGTTCTGCATGGCTAGCAGATACTTCACGCTCACCTTGTGGAAGCAAGGTCCCACTCTGCCTTCCAAGGAATCCGGCAAGTCCGGATGTTTCAAACACAGTTTCTCTTTGCCTTTGCCTTTTTTATCAGTGGCAGTTTCCCCGGTTTGACCGGAGACGTCAGTCTCAAATGGGGCCTCTTCTATGCTATCCTCCATTACATCTTCCATCACCATGGAAGGTTTTTCAGTTGTCGTTGGTGGAGGAGTGCTGGTGGCTGGCTCGGTAAGCTGTCTGGATGGTTGAGCATCACTTTCTCTTTGTGGTCTGGTGTCCGACTGGGGCTCAGGTCCGGAGGGCTCATTTCGAAGGCTTGTTCCAGTGGCCTCCGGACCGGAGGATTTATCCTTAGGGACTCTGAAAGATGCCCCTGATTCTGTAGCTTTGTCATTGGCCCCATACTTAGAAAGCCCTGTTTTCGGGGACTTAGACTGTGAGACAACAGCTTGCCCTTCATTAAGCGACCTGTTCTGCAAAGTGTAACTTTTTCTGGGGATTTTTCAAAATCTGAACCCATGGGTATAAATGAAGAGGGTCTCATTGTGCTTGAAACGACTTTTTCCCGTTCAAACGTGGGATGTGACTCCTGAACTGAGGAGCCTGATATGATGGGTGAAAGACTTGGTTGAAATAACCTCTTGGGTTTGGAACTTCTAGCAGAAGATGAACCTCGATCAGCCTCTGAAGATGGTGTTTCAGGCTTGTCGTTTGGGGAAACTGGAAGACCCGCAGCAATGCGCCTTTCTCGCTCAACTCTTTGTGCTTTTTCTAACTCCGAAAGATTAATCCATCCGCCTTTTACCAGTGCGTTTCTTGCCGTGAACATAAACTTACACCAAAAGGATTTTGATAAGAGAGGTGAAAGCTTTGAGATGAAGGAATGAGAGAGTAATGAAAATGGTAAAACAGTGAAAATGAAGTAATTTATACTAATGAGACAAAAAGAGATGCCAAAAACCTAGGAGAATACGAAAAGATAAAATTAATGATTGAAGGCGGCGCTGGCATCATGGGTATTATGAAGAGGTTACTTTTTGGGATTAGTGGGAGCGTCGTTCTAGGAGAAAAACGGCTGGTGAGGCAAATCAGAAGATGACACATGTCCCACAATCCATAACAAAACTTTTGAAATTCTGAGAAGCTTTCAGTCTGGATAAATCCTGGGGAGAGCACTTGAACAGTCCGGAGAATGTTACTAGTGCCTAAGAAAGATATTTTAGGTCTTACCAAAGGCCTTCGACAAAACCTAAAAAAGGGGCTACTGATGAGTCCAGAAGTATTTGTCACTCACTGTAGAAACCGGACAAGGGCAATTTAGACAAAATCCACCCATTGAACCATCCGAACTGGACAAAAGTACTAAAAACTAATCACTTTTTGACTAACCTAATTGTTAATCAGCTTAATAAACTTATGGGTTTTTGAATTCGACCCGGTTTCATAAAATTGACCCGAAAGCCCATATGGCCCATAATTAAGGGTATAAATACCCAACCACTTTCATTAATGAGGGTAATAAACATTTAATACAACCAGACAGCTTGAATCTTTCACTACAAAACACCCAAACATTTAATACCTCTAAAACACCACAAAACATCTGACCAAATTACCCTTAGTAAAAAATAATCCACACCAGGAATAAGAGGGACTTTGGTAATATCTTTGATTCAATCAAATTGATTGAAGAAAAGGTTGTCTATTTGGAAGTTAAGTATCAGGATATGAATGATAGGGCTGATAAAGTTGATCTGGATAATGCTAAAGCTACTCACCTTGAACTGCTTGCAAGGGAAGAAAGATTTTGGGAACAGAAGACGCATACTGTGTGGGTGAAAAAACAATGACATGAATACTGCCTTTTTCATAATCTTGTCAAAAAGAGAGTCAAAAGGAATAAGATTCAAAGAATCTGGGATGGTTCCCAGTGGTTGGATGACCAATAAGCTATTTCTAACTCTACTGTCTCTTATTTTCATTCTTTAATGAATAATAATTGTTAATCTAACATTTCTACTCTTATTGATGTAATCCCTAATCTAATCACTGGGGAGGAAAATTCTATTATGATTGGGTATCCTACCAAAGAGGAGATTCACAATATAGTTTGTGAATTGAATTCCTATAAGGCTGATGGGCCTGAAGGGTATAATGCTAATTCTACAAGGATTATTGGCACATTATTGGGGATGCCTTATGTGATGCTGTCAATGAGGTTTTTAAGGGTGGGGAGGTTCCTATTGGAGTTCACACTTCTGCTATATGTCTTATCCCCAAAATCAACTCTCCTAAATCTTGGCGTGACTTTCATCCTATAAGCCTTACAACTCTCTTCAACAGAATATATGCAAGACTAATCAATAAGAGGCTTGCTGTGCTACTTCCTAAGCTAATATCTGATGAACAAGGTGCTTTTATAGCTAATGGAAGTATTCAAGAGAATATTCTTATAGCTAGGGAGCTTTGTTTTGATCTTAAGTTGAAGACTAAAGGCAGCAACAAGATTATATTAAAGATTGATATGGAGAAAGCCTTTGATAGACTGTCTCACAGTTTTCTCCACTCAATCCTTAAGGCATTTGGTTTTTGTCAGGGTTTTCTTGATATTATTATGGGAAATATTACTAACAACTACTTTTATGTTATAGTAAATGATGTCTCAAAAGGATTTTTTAGGTCTAATCAAGGCTTAAGGCAAGGGGACTCCTTGTCCCCAAGCCTGTTTATACTTGCTGAGGAGTATTTTCTAAGGGGCTTGAAAATAATGCATGCAGAAGATAATTCAATCAGATTTAAAGCAAAAGGTAACCTGTTGATTCTTGTTTTGGCGTTTGCTGATGACTTAACTATCTTTTGCAATAGTTCTGCTCCATCTTGTTCAAAGATAAATGAGTTTCTGTTACATTATCAAAAGTGCTCTGGTCAGATCATTAACAATAACTAATCTAAGCTGATTGTGGCTGAAAAAACTACTTTATCATGCATAAATAGTGTTGAGAGACAATTTGGTATTAGACACAATTTTCTACCTTTTAAATATTTGGGGGTTATTATTGGTAACAAGAGTAAAGTCAGTGATTTCGACAGTCTTGTATCTAGAATAAGGGATATAATTATTGACTGGGATGGTTGCACCCTCTCCTTTGGTGGGAGGCTGATATTAATTCAATCTGTCCTCTCTGTCCTACCATTGTATTATATTCTATATATACAAGTCTTCTCAAAACTGTTATACACAGAATTGAAAATCTCTACAATAAATTCTTATAGGGCAATAAGTTGGAAACTAAAACAATCATTTGGGCTTCTTGGAATAAGATAAACAAGCCTTATGCAGAAGGTGGTGTCAACATAAAAAAATCTTGAAGATTTGCAGACAACTTATTCCTATAAGCTTTGGTTTAATCTTAGAGCTAAAACTTCTTTATGGTCTAAACTTATAACCTCTATCTACTGTAAGGGTCAGGATCCCATTATTGCTGCTATTCCTACCAGAATGTTAAGAGTTTGGGCCAGAATTATCGAAGTAAGAGATGATAAGAATATTTTTCTGGATTCCTGGTTGTGGGAAAATTGATTTTTGGTTGGACAGGTGGTGCACTGAGAAGGCCTTAATCTTTTTTAATGAAACTGACAATAGAAGCCTTTATGAATGTACTAAGATAAACAGTTACTGGTCAAATGGAAGATGAGATTTGGATAAGCTTAACTACACGGTGCCCTATACGGTGGTTGCAAGTATTATTAAGAATAAGCTAAATGCTAATCTTGATAGAATGATGTGGGCATTGCCAGATGATGGAAAGTTTAATGCTAAGACTACTTGGAATGCCATTCCTGATAAAGGAAATGTATCTAACCTGTTTAGGATGACTATGAACACTTCAACTCCAAAGAAATGCTCGTTTATTCTTTGGAGGGTTCTGATGAATTGGGTCCGAACTGACATCAATTTGTAGAGAAGACACTTCCAATTGGCATCAAGGTGCCTGTTCTGTCAGCTTGAGGAAAACAACAATCACATAATGGTTAACTACAATCTATCCTGGCATATCAGGAATCATTTTAGCAGTATTATGGGAATTAAAGTTAGAAAGAATATGACGATTCAGCATGTTATACGTACCTGGTACTGGTCTTCTATGAAGATTAATAGTTTGAGATCCATCATTCCTGCTATCATTGTATGAATTATCTGGAGAGCTCGTAACCAAAAAAAGCATAAAGAGATTAGTGTGACTTCTACTTCATTAATAAACCAGGTAATCTATATCATTACTGCGTTAAATTGTTCAAACTTAATGAGAAAAAAACACCGGGGAAAGGACTATAGAAAGACAATTCTTCTGGGCTGTGATGTTCGTTACGATAAGTATTGTGCTCTGTTATCCCTAAAGTGGAATGCTCCCAAATTGAGTCGACACAATATAAATACAGACGGTGCTTCAACTGCTACTAGGGAGGCAAGTGGTGGAGGAATTATCAGAAAGAACGAGGGAATCATTATCAAAGCGTTTGGTAAAATCTATGGGAAGAATAGCTCGATTGTGGCTGAAACTAAGATACTTATGGATGGTCTTCTTCTATGCAAGTCTCTGGGAATCAGGAATCTAGATATTGAGGTCGATTCGAGCTTTCTGGTAGAGCTGATTGGGAAAGGGAAAACTATCTGGTATCTTGATCTCATTATTAACTATTGAGAAAGCTAATAGATTCTACAATGCTGATTAAGCACGTCTACCAGAAACAAAACAAAGCCTCCGATTGGATTACGAAGGAGGCTTTAAATTGCAGAAGAAATTTTACTTTTGACCACGATTATGCCCCAATTGAGTTGAATGCGATAATTTTCCTTGAAAGTATCGGTTTGGGTTACATTAAAAATAGAGATGGTTGAATTAATTTAGGTTTCCAGTGGTGTTTGGAGTTTCCAGCATAGGAAAGTTAGCTGTTTGGGTTGTGGAGACCGTTGAAGAAGATAGTGGAGGCATCATCGAAGTCATATGATGATTAAAAGTTGGAGTATTACTCAAAAAGCCTTGGCTTCATGTTTGCTTTCCATTTTAGTATGTTTTGTTTTTATTTGTTCAAAGGGCCAGGCTAGAAATATTACACATTTTGATAGATCTCTCACTCTACTCCCTTTTTTTTCAAACTGAAAGTTGAAATTCCAAAATTGCCCTTCCTCTCTCTAGATTTTTACATTGATGCCATTTAGTCTCCAAATCGGCCAAAACTCTTAAATCTATCCGTTATTACACTAGATCTACAAGCTTTATACTAACATCTTCTACTCTAAACCCATTAAATCGAAAAAATTAGCTTTTTTACCCAAACCCATCAAACCCACTTCGAAAAATCTTGAATCGGAGTATCTATGGACAATGAAGAGATGGGCGTGTCTCTGGAAGACTTACTGGACGAGGAGGAAGCTTACCGGATGAAGGTAAGAACCGAAACCCTGTATTTCGGTTTTCAGTCGTGTCGCACGATGTTCGTGCGACGAACAGCTTCGTCATCGCACGATCGTGCGACACGGTACCTATATCCGTCGCATGAGACAAAGACAAAACAACGTCTCATGCGACCGCACTAGAGACATGTCTCGTGCGACGGCACTTAAGACATGTCTCGTGCGACAACAATGTTATATAAACTCATACTTTTCAATTGTATATTTTACAGGAGAAACCTGTCCAGCCTTCATTTATGGATGCCGATTACAGTAAAATATTCAACACGGATAGATTATTTACTAAAGACGAATTAGATGCTTTCGTGGACATTGAATCAAAGAAGATCAAGTTTGTCACAATAGGAAAACTCTACGATAGCGGGAAATGGGGAAGGACTCCTAGGTTAGAGTACGTTTGCGAGCGATACGATGTATACGTATCAAAGGAAAAACCGGAAACTTTGAAAAAGAGGAAGACATCCACGAAGAAATGTAATTGTCCGTTTGCGCTAAAAGGTCATCCGATCGACGTACTAGCCATGAAATAGAGTTTGGAGGTGATAAACGGTACTCACAATCATGAACCATACGTTCGCCTAGACGGTCATTCCCGCGCTTGTAGACTAAAACTGGATGAAGAGGAACTAGTTCGTAGTTTGTCTCACCTTGGTTCGCGCCCTAGGGAGATATATAGTGGTTTGAAGCACCAATATCCAGAGAACATTTCGAACATGCGTGCAATTTACAATGTCCTCCAAAAACATCAGGATGCTGAGCACGGGGGACAAACCGAAATGCAATATCTTTTGACGAAGTTGAAGGAGAATGGATACTCGACGTGGGAGCGTTTGAAAGATGATTCAAAGGTGATCACTGACTTTTTCTTCGCACATCTTACTAGCATAGACTTATTACGTACATTCCCGAACGTGTTATTCATGTATTGTACGTACAAGACGACTAGGTATAAGATGCCGTTATTAGAGGTTGTCGGTTTAACGTCCACTTCCATCACATTTACCGTTGCATACGTATTTATGAGCGGAGAGAAGATTGGAAACTACGTATGGGCTTTGGAAACTCTTTATGGTTTGATGATGGATAGCGATTGCGCATTTCCATCCATTATTGTTACCGATTGGGAGTTAGCTCTCATGCGTGCGGTCGATAGAATTTTTCCTGGAACGAACCACTTGTTATGCACGTAGCACATTAGTAAGAACATTCTTGGGGCGGTTCGGAAGATATTGCACGATGATGCGGTAGCGAAACAATTTGTTGAATTTTACGGCTACGTTGCAGAGGCGAACACGTTTGAGAGTTACCAAAAGAATCTAGATACACTGAAGGAGATATTTGCATCTAAACCAGAGTGTTTTGCGTACGTTATGGACTCGTGGATAACAAAATATGCTGACAAGTTCCTTGCGTACCGAACGAACACGATTAAGCATTAGGGCCAAACAACTACAAATAGGTTAGTCTGTGTATCCTACTTTTCGTTGAGTTATTTTATTTAAGTTCAAATAAGTTGATAATTTATTACTTGTGCTATGTAGGGCGGAGGGTGCTCACTCGTCCCTAAAAAAATATCTTGGGACGAATCAATGTAACTTTGAGAATTTTTGGGAAAAAGTTCATAACTTGTTAACGAAGCAGCATGCGGGTATCGTCGAATCATTCGAGCGAAGTAAGTTTAAAACAATTCCCGGCTTTGATGGTGTTTTGACGAAAAATCTTAAAGGTCATGTGTCACATGCGGGGCTAAAGATACTGATGGTTGCTATTGTACGTGCTCGGAATATAGGAGTAGATCGGGTAGCATGTGGAGGTTGTTTCCTTAGGAAAACGCATGGTTTACCTTGTGCATGTGAAATTGCGTTTATAGCTAGAGGTGGTAGGTGCTTCCCTTTAGAAGACGTGGACATTTTTTGGAAAAGATTAGATATTGTGCATATGGATCCTACCTCTCGCGAAGAGGAATTGCAAAAAAAACTTTCCTTAATTGACAACTCCATTCGTAGTTTCCGCCCCGACCAACAAGACCACATTATCAATAGGGTAATGCAAATATTGAGGCCCGAGACAAGTCATATTCAAGATCCTAAAGAAGCGGTTAGAGCTAAGGGTAGACCAAAGGGAGGCGTTGATAAATCAACTAAACGAAACCCTAGTTCGTGGGAATATCCCATTGAACAAACCGCTAGTGCTAGTACTCCGGCTAACTCGGTAGGTAGTACACCCGTAAACACATTAGGGAGGACGACCACATCCAAATTGGTTCCCATCGTACCACCCAAACCTCCATTAGCAAAAAAGAAAGTTGGAAGGCCTAAGAAAATTGTTAAGGATGGGAAGTTAATGTTATATCCGGATTGCATCCCGGCCTTTTTACACACTTACATTTTAAAATTAGTTGACGTTCTTCCGGACGGACAATGCGGATATCGTTCCATAGCGCATTCAATATACAACGACAAAGATAGATGGGAGGATGTTAGACGCGAGTTGTTGAAGGAGTTGCGGGACAACCGTGCATGTTGGTTGGATGTATATGGTTTGGAGAAGGTGTTTGGCGATTTGATACAAAGGTTAGATTACTTCAAGCCCAATCCTAGTAGCCACTATTGGATGACATTTCCGGACATTGGACTAGTCATCGCGACAAGGTATCAATGCATGGTATACCATGTATCGCAAGCAGCCTCGTTAACGTATCTACCAATCCGTGGAAAACCACCCGTCAACAATTCGACGATCATAGAAGTTGGGATAGCTTTCGTGCATGGATGTCACTTTGTTAATGTAAGTATATTTCGTTTCCAATCAAATTTTCTTACGCTATCATTACTAATGCATTCGTTTATTTTTTTTTCCTTGTAGATTACTACTCCACCCGATGGACCGTTGCCTCCATTATACCCTTGTTGGGCCGCTTATGCAACCAAAGAAGCGAATCAATGGGTGCATCCCTACTACCGGCGGTTGAACAAATTTACACAGATAATGCTCTCAAGGAAAATCAACTTGAACGAAAAACCATATGTAACAGATTTGACTAGAGACGACGACGTTTGAAATGTTTGAAATGTTTTTGTGCAACATTTTAAGTTTAATTTAGTTTGCCTAACATCTACTGTAACATAGTTATGTAATTTTGATGTAATTTTGATATAATATAGTAGGAAATTCCCTACCAGCGTTTCATGTAATGTAGTTGCTGTTTTTTTAATAGTGTTAGTATCATAGTAAGAAAACAAACACATATCGCATGAGACACCCTTTGGTCCCGGTCGCATGCGACGGTAGGCCAAAAACTTGGCCCTGTTTTTCAGACAGAAGGCTTTTATCGCATGCCCAAAATGAGACACCCTTTGGTCCTGGTCGCATGCGATGGTAGGCCAAAAACTTGGCCCTGTTTTTCAGACAAAAGGCTTTTATCGCAAGCCCAAAATGAGACTCCCTTTGGGCCTGATCGCATGAGACGCAGTTTGGATATTTGTTGGAATAAAATACCATTAAAAAGGAGGAAAACAACAAGTACACTTTAAGGAAGTACATAAAAAGGAAAACAACAAGTACACTTGAAGTGGTTACATATAGAGGAAAACAACAAGTTAACACTTTTAACTTAACCAAACATAAGAAAATAATTAAACAACGAAATGCCAACAACCAAAATGCTCAATCATCGAAGTCATATCCCAAGTTGTCGTCAGAATCAACCCCCTCTTCCCTTTCCGTAATCCTATCCTGAAGATACGCCACCATATCCCTACTGATGTAGTCTACCACCGTCATGTTGAAGACGACGGTCGCTTCTTGCTTAATTTTATATGGCAAAAACAACAAACGCTGGAGCGGTTGACAAAAAAGGTACCTCTGCTTGATTTGCTCACGGTTGCGCACGAGGAGACCTCCGGTTTGTAAACGGCCGTAGCCGTAGTACATCATACAAAGCACCCGATCAAAAAAAGCATCACTAGTATCTTCCCCCATCTCTCGGCGGGAAATCTTCACCGCCTGAAGCAAATGGTAGTCTTCATGGGGAGTAAACTCCATTTGTTGAACTATTTATGTTTGAGAAGATTTTATGAATGTAAACGGTTTTGTAGTCCCTTTATATAGTGAAGTGAATTTAGGTGGGACTTTTTTTGAATTTTTGAGAATGAGAGGGAGTTTTTGAATTATGAGAATGAGCGGGAGTTTTAGAATTTTGAGAATGGGAGGGAGTTTTGATTTTTTAGAATGAGCGGGATAGTTTGAATTTTCGAGAATGAGAGGGAGTTTTAGAATTTTGAGAATGGGAGGGAATTTTGATTTTTTAGAATGAGTGGGATAGTTTGAATTTTCGAGAATGAGAGGGAGTTTTGGGTTTCTTACTTTACACGTGTTACGTTTTCATTCGAATGTTTTTGTTACCGGTCCGTCTATAAATAGAAGCTTTATTCACATTAAATTGTAAATTAGTTGATAAATCAAGCTGAAAAATGTGTTCATGGACTGAGTTGGAAGATCAATATTTGATGAGGGCATCAGTTGAAGTTGGTAATATGCACATTCCAGAGGGTGGTAAAAGGTACTGCGAGGCATTAGTATGCCAGATGTACTTCCTGTAACAGAGGACCAGCTGGATACGGTCTGCTCTGACATTATTAACATCCAGCTACAGGAAATCAGTGACTACAAAGATGCGAAAGAAGAAAGGAAGTTGATGAAATGGAACTGGCCTGATAGATAAGTATGAGTGTGTGCTTCTGTTTTAGTATGAGTCTGTGTTTCATTTGAAGTATGCGTGTGTATTTCTGTTTGAGTGTGAGTTTGTATTTCAGTTTAAGTATGAGTGCTTGCTTTCAATTTACGTATGAGTGTCTATTTCAGTTTTGTGTTTGAGTGTGAGTTTGTATTTGTGTTTTAGTGTGAGTTTGTATGAGTGTGTGTTTCAATGGTACAAGCTCTAACTATAATTCAAATGGAATCGAACCCATAAACATGATAAATTCAAAGCAAACATACAATAAATTAAAATACATAAAATAAACCGGTTACAAAATATAGTGTTGATGTCCATAAGTCTAACAAAGGTATGCTGAGAGTAATAATCAGTGCCGTTGATACCTCTCACCGATCCTGCACATCTGAAGGGCGGTCTGTACAAGATCCTCGTGCTCCATAGTCGGTATCGATGGAGCAAACCTAGCAATCTGCTCGTATCCTGAAAAGTCAGCACCACCCTGCGGCTCCAACCGAGGACCTCTCTCCGGCGCAGAACTGCTGACGATGTACCACAGCCTCTTCTTCACCCAAATGTAATACATCGGGTCAGCACTCGCTCCACTACCACGGTACACCGTGCCAGCAGGAGTGTACACGTGGTTATCCCAATCCCTTCACAAGTGTCCGTCCCATTTTAAGCTACTGACCATCTTCTTCCCTGATTTTTTCGACTTAGGAGGGCGTATATCTTTAGGAATCAGCTGTATGTACCCCATCTGTCGAATGACACGGTCTAGGTAGTACGCCACAACCACGTCGAACGAACTAAGGGTCAACTTAACCCAAGTCACCCGCTGGAACGGACAGTGGTCCCGTAAGTGTATGAAGGGAAGGAACATGACCTGTAAATAAAAAAAATTAACAACTTAGCCATTTATATTAGTAAAAGTACTTATAATTAAAATGAACGAATATGACTTACATCTGCCTCCGTGCACGTCGAAAGTGCGTGTCTCATCTGCCTGCGCACATCATGAGAGACACCAATTTTCTGTGGCGCATGTCGGCACATATGGGGCATGGATATGTCGTAATCGCAAAACAGTGGAGCTCGAAGCTGAACAAAGTGTGCAAAAATCCACGACTCGAGCATCCCTGTAAACCCGCAAATGCCTCCCATACCATGGAGAGATCCCTGACTAAGGGAGTGGTACAGTTGTGCTAAAACCAACTGACCCCAGTTGTACATATGCATACTCTGGTATTGGTTAACGAACTGGAGGTAATCTAAAGGAATATTGTTGCCAGTTTTGTTCGCACATATAGTGGTACCTAACAAATACAATATGTAGGCACGTGTGGCATGATCTAAACCCTCATCCGTGATCTTCCTATCACTATACTTAGAACCACTAAAAGTACTACGCAGTCACCCAATGTTCACACTACTAGCATTCCTAAGGTTTTTACTCAACTCAGATGATCGCACACCTAGCATGCCAGCATAAGTACGAAGCCTCTCAACATCGGAGTCAAAAGGTAGAGCATCAAAGGACCTACCTACAACCGGTAATCCAGTGATGGCGTGGACATCGTCCAAGGTGACTGTCATCTCCCCGAACGAGAAATGGAATGAAGAAGTCTCCTCATGCCACCGCTCTAAGAATGCCTCCACCAAATGAAGGTTGGTATGCCAGCGGGTGAGTGCATCAACGAGCGGGCCAAATATAGTCTCCTTCACCCTTTCCCGTACCCTGCTCTGCTGTGTAAGGTCCCATCTCCGGAGACTGTCGTACATAGTGAAGCATCGCAGGGTGACCCTATCCTGCAATATGTATCCAAAACGTAAATTCGTAAAGAAACAATAATTATAAACATATGTAAGAAAATGATAAAACAATATAAAGGCATAACACTTACATCTCCGTGATAGACGCTGAAAGCCTCGTGCTGGGTGTAATCCGGAAAAAGAGCCGGGACATGCGGCAGCACCGACAAAAAATCATGATCCTCACCCTCAGGTGCGTGGGATGCTGCCTCTGGTGCGTGAGGTGCATCATCCTCCATATAGTCCGGTGCATCTGCATCGTCATCGTAACAAAAGTCAGGTGGTTGCGAAGTAGAACCTGCCCCTGTGCTACCATCAGCAGTAGGAATATAATCGCTATGACGACAGAGACGTCGTCTAGTACGCGTACCAGGAACATGTCCCTCGCTGGGACCTTCCTGTACATCCTCGGGCTCGGACAAAACTCTATCCTCTGCCGCCTCTTCCACCTCACGTGCCCTCAATTTCTTGAACGGATTTTTAACTTTCGTCTTGAACCGCCCCATCCTGTAAAGACATCATAAAAAAATATGTATTAGTGAGAAAACACCAAATAAGATAACATAATATTCATCGATTCACATGAGACAACTTAAGCTGTCTGTCGCATGTAACAGCTTAAGCTGTCTGGCGCATGAGACGGCAATGTACAGCTCGTCTCATGCGACAACATGCCGTCTTGGTCGCACGATTGTGCTACCAACAGCAAACAAAACCCAAAATTCGAAATACACCCAAACAGCCTCATTTCACACAAAATCAAACACAAAAACATAGATCCTAGCAAAACTAACAAAAATACAACACTAATCTAACAAAACAACATCTAAAATCATGCAAAAATCAAACTTTTGAAATCGAAACCTAAAAAACTAAAAAATCTAGATTCAACACTTTAGACCCAACGAAATCTAAAACAAATTACACCATGATGTTTGTATCGTTTACCTTTACGTTTTCTTCACTTTAGATTTTTCAAAAATCGTGTTTTTGAAATGGGTCCCACGGTGTGCTTGAGAGCTTTCTAGAAGGAGAGAAAGAGAGGAAAAAAATGGTGAGAGATCTATCAAACCCTTTTATACCTAGGTTTTCTGAAAATGGTAAAATGGTCAAAAATTAGGTGAGAGATCTATCAATTCGGTATAAGATCTAGCGGTTTAAGATCTATCAAAATGTGTCTTATTTCTAGCCTCATCCTTGTTCAAATTGAACCTGTATTTTGAAAGTTCTGAATAATAAAAAAATAATAAAAAAAATAAAATATAAAACACCCTACCCAATAAGAGTGAGCCGCGTATATGACGTGGTTTAGATGACAGGTTACCTTCGCCGAACGCTAACCTTTACAATCCTAATTTCTTCGCACCATTCTTTCCTTCTGGATTGAATCTCATCATTTCCAATGATCCAAACATAGAATCCACAATCCCTAATTCCATCAATCACAAACCCTAATTCGGACTATCGATTTTTTCTATATTTATTACAGATCCAAAACCACAAAAGCTTCGCTTACATACGATCTGGTATAAGTATTCAAGCACCCGAACGATTTTCAATCGAAGAAGGAAAAGATCATCGAAACAATAGATTAACAAAAGGAGAGGAAGCAGATAACATGTCTGCCGTTGTGTGCGGGAAGAGATCTTTTTTCGAAGAATCGGTTGCTTCCCCTTCAGTTTCTAAGCGAATCCGTTTTTCGTCTTCATCGTCTCCTCCTGGTCGATTTTCACCTCCTAAGTTGATTTCACGGTCTTCGCTTCTCGTCGATCAACTCGTTGAGAGGTTCCCCGACATGGAGAAGCAGGTCCATATTTTCGTTGAATTTCGATGTGTGTTTGTTGATGTTCGAATCGATGTAGAGTAGAATTGGTTGGGAGATTTATTTTGTTTATGATCTATGGATTTAGAATTGCTTTGATGAAATTGTGTCTTAATTCGTGTAGAGACGGAAGCCTGGATTTTTATCATGATTATGGTTTTGTCTGCAATTTGTATTATCAACTCTTTTTTAAAAGAAAGCATGTGAGATTAGATTTTGCAGTGCACTTATATAGATAGATAGATAGATATTTGTGTTCCTTATTTTGCTGCAGTGTTCACATTATTTTTACATTGGAAATACATGATCTTTCACATCTCTTCTTCATGTGGTGGGTAATACTGGTGCTAACTAGACTACTTAAATTCTAGTTTCTCGAGCGGGCACTTGAAGAATGCGGAGATGATCTGGATTCAACTATCAGAAATCTGAATGAGCTTCGTCTCGGATCTGCTGACGAAAATGTGAATTTTGCTGCCAACAAATTTGATCCATCAGTTGAACAAGCTGTGCAGCCACAACCACAAGGTACATATGGTGTTCTGTTAATTCTGCTCGAGCTTTGAACCAACTTCCTATCTTTATGTATGTAACTTTCTGGGCCTGCATCTCCATGTGTTTCTGAATTTCATCTTGCAGCCTTGGTTGATATCAGTTTAGTTACTGACCTGCATTTCTATAACTATGGAGGAAAAATCATATGATTACAAGTCAGAGATGATTTCATGGGAAGTACCATCAAAATTAAATTATGTAATGTTTTTGGAAAATGATTTTTCACAGCCTTGTTTAGTTGAGACGATATGTACGCCTCGAAACAAACGCTTTGAGGCGTACGCTTCAAATTTTGAACAAAAAGGGATACAATTGTGAAATAAAAGAGAAAATGTTTCCTTTTGATTAGAAAGCAGAAAACTAAGGATTCGTGTGCAAATCTTAAACTCCTTTATTGATTGTCTTTTAGGTTGTTCTTCTATTTGCTGCATCAAAATAAGTCTCTTGTATAAATTTTATCTGTCAGTCTTCCTTGCATTTATTTCTTGGAGTTTCATCTTTTGGATAAAGAAATGTTTTTTCCCTCTAGAAAACATTATTCTGTTTCTTTTTCATGTAGAAAAGATGACTGGATGAGTTTTATGACTGGCTCACTAGATTCGCCACTACGGCCACTATCACCTATTAGCGCATCCCTAACAGCTTCTCTATTTGAGATAAAATGTATTTTCTTGTTTTTTCTACTAGTTATAAATATATTTTTGATTATTAAGCTTAAAATTTAACAATGTCATTTCTTTTATTATTATTATTTTTTATCTCCCACTACTTTAAAAATCTAATAACCAACATAAATTATAAATAATCTCTGGGAACAAAACGTATTCTGAAAATTCAAAGTACTAAAATTTTATCTATAGTTTATACATAAATATAACTCGCTATTAGTCACTAGAGCATGGACATTGTATAGTTAAATCATCTCTTAAGAATATCTGTTTGCTAAGACACTCTAGTGAAGTGAACATGTTGAACCAATTGTTAATTAACGAGAACCACAAAAATATTAGAGAATGTGCAATGAAGGATGGTAGTAGCCCTTATAAATATATTGTTAGTTAGAAATTGCATCAAAATTGCTAGAATGGAAGTGTTAAAGTATTTGTCAGGTGATGTGGCAAATTATTTTGATAACTTGTTTGTTAAATTCCCATAGTGATTTAGTATATACTTTCACTTTTTTTCTTCTCTCTCTTCCTATTTTTTCTCCACTTATATACTTCAGATATCTGTTTCATTTTTTCTTAATTTTTCTCCATTCAAATATAAAAATAATTATTTTTTCTCTATTTTACGTCTATTTTTTTTTTTTCCATTTTCCATTTTTTCTTCAAGAAAATCTCCACTATTAGGATGTTCCAACAAAGATAGCTAGTGAATTTTTTTTCATCTTACATTAGACTCATTTTTATGATGGCTAAAATGACCATTCTATCTAATTCTCAACAAAAATAGTTAGGCAGTCGTACGCTATTTATTTTCTAAAGTGGGAAAAACTCCCGCTGAAACAATCTCTTAGCATTCTTTTTATCTACCCATCAGTACATATAGAACGAGCCAAGCCGAAATGGACAGGGGAATTGAAACCACTGATTGTAGAGAGCGAAATAGAGTTTGGGATTCTAGTTTAACTGACACACAATTCTGGAATTGCAGGTACGTCAGTCCTTTCTATTAAGCGAAAATTTGGATCTTCTGGTTCATAAACCAATTTTGGATTGTGTGATGATTGGGTTAAAGTTAGTGATAATATAGGTTGGATTGCTTAGTAAGTCAATGGTGTGCTGCTGTAGATTGGAGATTTGAGTTAATTAAACAAACTGGTGGAGAACTTATGGCACTTCTCGGGCTGTTATGTTAATCGCCTAGTATAGCTGACAAGGTGACTTTTATTGTTGTATGATCCAAAATACTGGAAACTAGATTTTGGGTTTCTTTCTTATTATCTGTAAATTTTGAGATGCAGATTAAAAGAGAGGGAGAGAGTTTAGGGTTTTAGTTTAACTCTTAATACGCAGGTACTTTTCTGTTGATTGAAGTTCTGGCTGGTTTATGAATTTCAGATTAGGGGTAATTATTATAAGTTGGAATGTGTAGTAAAATTATAATATTGTTGGTATGGTATGGATCTTCCACATTCATTTCCGAATCGTGTGTTTAAGGTTTTCCAATTGAGTATAAAATTGCATCGGTCGTTTCGGTTGATTGAACCGCAATCTAAGTCTATCTAGTACTTCTGTGGAATGTAAGTTGTTTTTTGGATCTCAGCCTATGTAGGAGAGTTTGTTTTCAGTTCGATTGTAACTTTGCAGAGTCGTCCTGTATTCTTCTTATTATCCGAATTGTTTAGCAAGCCTCTTACCTTTTATTATATTTTATTGTGTACGATTATTTGCATTTTAATCTTCCTCTGGATTTTGAAAATATATCTTAAGAAGATAAAAGAATCTGATGTAGAATGTTATGTTTTATTTGAAGTTTATTGAACAATTAGGGTCTAGATTTATGTAGTGTTGAATATTACACTATATTTGAAGTTTATTAAATAATCGAGGTTTTTAGATTAACATAGTCAAGTAGTAGAAGTTTAATTAATATAGGCTTCTTACTCTTTGAGACATGGTTTCGCTTTTTAAGAACCTATCGGCAGATAACCAATTATCATGGTTTATCTCATATGAATTTGTTTGGTCCAAGTGAATTGGCTTCAAGATTCTACTTATTGCTGATACAAGCATGTGAAAATGTTTGGGAATTTTGTATGCTTGTAACATTTCATCTCATGACACCGAAAAGTATAACCAACTTTCCAAAGCGTGTATATAGCCATCGACTCATCGTTAGTATTTAATGGGTTTAGCAATACACTGTTGCAGGTGCAGCGACAACTAGTGAGGAAGTTTTATCCACCATGGATCAATCTGGTCCGAATGTCTTCACCATGGGTGGTGCTGACTGGGTGGAGCTCTTCGTTAGTGAAATGCTGAGTGCTTCTGATGTGGATGATGCGAAAGCCCGTGCTGCAAGAGCGTTGGAGAATCTGGAGAAGTCCATCTGTGCCCGTGCTGGAGCAGAGGCAATGCAAAGTCTTAGCCAGGTTTGATACTTTTCCTCCTACCGCACTTCCTTCTTTCTTTTGACCCTCTGTCTAGAGCTAAAACTAGGGATCGCAATGGCACGGGTTTGGGGCGACCTGCCTCTGACCTGGTTTCTAAAACTTACCTGGACCCGCTCCTCTCTGCTCGCCCTGTCGGGTCGACCCACCGTGCCCCGCCAGACCATAATTTTATTATCCTTTCTGAATTATTCTGTTCCGATCCACCTGACCCGAACATTTTAATTCATTATTTTAAAATTTATTAGTTTTTAATCTGTCCGACCTGATCCGGCATAACCTGACACTATTCAAAACTCTTTAAATTTTAGAAAACAATAGATTCAGTAAAGTATAATAAAAAAAACTACATGTTATATAACAATTTCTTAGATTAGTGAACCTATTACAATTTTTATAATATTTATTTATATTTATTTGGGCGGGTTGGGCTCATTTTTGCCATCCCTAGCTAGAACGTTATGTGAAATGCGTTGACTGATTCTGTTGGTTGCTCTGTTATAGGAAAACACTGTGTTGAAGGGTCAGGTAGACGCACTTATAAATGAAAATGGTATTCTCAAGCGGGCTGTTGCTATTCAGCATGAGCAACAGAAAGCATATGCAGATAAGAATCAAGAGTTGCAACGGTTGAAGGAGTTGTTGGCCCAATACCAGGAGCAATTGAGGACATTGGAGGTATATCTCTTTCTCTAATGATTTTATTAAAACCTTAATCTGCATTTTAAGACGATTTGGAAGGTTCGTCTCTTCTAGTTTGAACATTGCACTTTGGTGACCACAAAATATAAGATTCTTGACCCAAGGGAGTAGCTAAGTTAGGCAGAGTTTTGCCATAAGACCACACATATGAGTACTTGGTACTTACATAGGCAGTAGTAATATATGATAAGGGCAGGTTGTGTATTGCTGTAACCATATTATTATTCCCTGATAACTTTTGTCATGGAAGTGTAAAGAAAATTCAGTATAAATTAACTTCAGTTTATGTTTCATCACGTGTAGCATATTTAAGTTTCTGGGTGGTTTTGGGGTTCTAGCAGTTTCAGAATTAACCATCCAAAAGAAGAATTTCACGGTTTATATTGTGTTTTTATAGTGTACTAAGTTGTATATTGTGTTTACTGTTATTATTGCGTTTTAATATTGATGCTTCATTCGCAATATCTTAAAGAGTTGTGCGTCTGATATATGCACATGTGATGTTCCGTAGGTAAACAACTACGCCTTAAATATGCACCTGAAGCAAGCACAGCAGAGCAGCTCCATTCCAGGGCGCTTCCACCCAGATATATTCTGATGTTTCTTTAATCTTTGGATCTACAAAGTAGACTGTCAAGAAGGTTTCTCCATATTGTCTGAAGGGTGGGCTGTGAAAAAAATACGCACTTTCCTTTGTGATTTAATCTTATTACTTTATGCTTTCGGTAGTCGCAAAAATGTTCTTTGGCTTCATATCAGTTGATGACTCTGAACAATCGGTCTGTTGCGGGGAGCATGCCCCTATTGTTTACCTTTATCTTCTGGATTTTATCTTATTTAGGGAGACGAGATTCCTCCTTAACTTTGATTATGTAAAACAGAACAGCACAAGGATAAACTTTAGAAGTTAAGTGTGTGTTGCCCTTACTGGGATTTCATTTATAAATTTATACAAGTCTTTTTAAAATTTAGAACCTTCTTTGTTTATCCTGCATTTAGATACTTATAAGAGATTAATGTTTAGTGTTTGTTTCAGCTGTCAGTGTTGTAAGCTTGTCAAAAGAAAATTCTGTATACACCTATCGACTAGCCCAAAACACAACGAGACGTAGATTTAGAGGTGTTTATACGTCCCATCTGGATGTAATAAATTCAGGCAAGTAAAAATCAAGAACGGTAAAAAACATATTCCACTTCTATTACTAAAACATCCCCAGGACATATTCTAAACATGCTTATGCTTCATCTATGCCTATATACAAAGAGAGAAAACAGAAAGCCTAATATATATGTAGAGAGAGATTTCACAAGATTTAAAACATGGCTTCCTATACTAGTCACTACTACCCATCATCCTCTTGAACTCAACAAAACTAACCCTACCATCTCCATCCCCATCAGCTTTCATGATCATCTTCCTACAGTCCTCAAATGTATTACCTTCCTTCAACCCCAAAGAACACAAAACAGAACTCAACTCCTCCGCCGAAATATACCCATCTCGATTTTCATCGAACACATCAAATGCTTCTTTCAACGTCTCATCTTCTCCTCCCTCATCATGAATCACTTTCTCTCTCAACAAGCAACAAAACTCATCAAATTCAATCAACCCATCACCATTTTGGTCAAATTTTGCCACCATGTCTTCTGTTTCTTCCTCGGTTGCCGCAATCCTTACGTTCTTGAGGGATTCTCTTAGTTCCTCCTTTGTTATGTACCCATCGCCGTCTTTGTCGAAAGTCTTAAACACCCTTTTGAGTTCTTCTCTTTTCGCATCATCCTTCAACCTTAATTCCCTTGGATTTTCATTCTTGTTACCATAAATAGACGAGGCTTTTTCGTTTTTGTTTTGGTTGAAAATGACACCTTGTAGCCAATGGTAGAACTTGTTAGCGGGGAGATCAAAGAAAACATTGACAACACAAACTGTAAACAAAAGTACTAGGAACAGTATGGATATGATCATCTCCGTTTAAAATCTTCAGGTTCGTTGTTTCTTATAAGAAAAATAGGATACAAGATTGAGTGTATAAGAAAATGGAGTGATAGAATTTGATGATAATGGAGAAGCATTGAATTGAAAGTACGCGTTAGTTGGGTAGTGTTGTTAACACAAAACGCGTTAGACTATATGAGAAAAGGGTAACTTGATTCCTCCTCTCTGGCTATTAAGCTTTCTTATTCTATGTTGATTGATGTGTAATATTTGTCGGATATTTTCCATTGGCCTTCATTTTAAAAGTACCTCCTATGTTAAGAATATATAAAAATATGGATAATCTCTTATACTAAGCGAAATATATATATATATATATATATATATATATATATATATATAACAATAATAATAATAATAAAATATAATAATAATAATAAATAAATAAAGAGGTGAGGGAAGGAAGTCCAGATTTTGAGAGAAGTGCCTATAGTTTTAGCGATTTCACCTATTGTAGATTCTTTGAACATGAATTCGGAGAGGTTAGGGAAGGAAGCCCACACAGTGGTGAATGAACATTCTTGATTATGATTGAATTGGGGAGTCCACTTCAGGAGCCTCATGGTTTTTCTACCAACAACCCAAACATTTCTGAACCACAATTTCTTTAAATCTTCTAGATTATTGAATTCGAAAATGTGCCTGTAGTCCCATATCGAGAGATTATAGTTGTCAGAAAACTTTAAATTCCCCAGAAAGTTTCTGATGGTTTCCAAAGTTGGTTTGCCAGATGCAAATTTCCCTATTAACATATGTGTTGATAGTCTGAGCAGAGATTCTTTATCTTTAGCCTCAAAGGTAATAACTGAATGATCATTGCTACAAGAGATGTTTACATTATTGTGGTGGAAATCTTGAATCTTTGGTTTCAGAGTGTGTATATGAAAGATAAGAAACAAAATGCTTCCTGTTTTTTGGTTTTTCTTTCTTTTATTCTTCAAATACAGGATTGATCCTTATGTAGGTGTACGAGAGAAGTTTCCATTTCTTGAGGGATCACAACGAGAAGAAACCTGGGTTAGCTTCTTGAGCAAAGGAAAGTTAGTGTCAAATGAAGCCAGATTCTCCTGAAGAGATCTTGACGAGTCAATCAGATTAGTTGGGGTGAAATCTCATCTTTCTCCATATAGAAGAACCGTTCAGATGGGTGTAAAGTGGCAGAGACCATCCATTAGAGGCTAAGAATCAAGAAATCAAAACTTTATTATTGGACAAAAAGAACAAAGTCTATTGTCACGTGTTTCCTTTTCAAAAAAGTAGGAAAGTTCTCAACATGTTTAATTTATATTTTAATTTCTAGCGACGATATTTTTTAGGGTTATATTAAATTGAGATTCGTTTTAAAAAATGAGATCCCGTTATATATATGGTCTGATTTTGATAAATTATTTTTGTTTTGAAAGCTTCATTTTAATAATAGGAGGTTTCAGTTTAGCCTCGTTCACTGTAGTTTATTTTATTTAAGGTAGAATGATATCTACGTCATGTTTTCATAGGATCGTTCTGGTTATATTGGATATCTTCGTTACATAGACTGAATATTTTAGTTAGTGTATTTAAAAAGTTATTAGTGTTTTTTAAACCAAAATAATAATTTTTTTTGTTTTTATTTTACATCCATAGTCACTCACGAGTGACCACATATGCAAATCAAAATAAACAAAAAACATAAAACAAGAGATAACAAAAATACACATGTGGTTTTTTGATATACATGACCAATTTTTGTGACTAACCATGGTTCTTAGCCTAATAATATTATATATAAATAGACACGGTTAAATCTTGTTATACGTCAAATCCTATATTTTTATCTATTATTTTTAATTTAAAATTGAAAAATCTAAAATACGTCCAATTTTCAGTCCGATTTTCAATTGTTAATACGTGGTATTCATGTAATTAGTTAGAAAAGTTGGGATCTATTTCAAATCTTTCGACTTCAATTTAAATAAAAAAAAACATAAAATCTAAAATAAAAAATATTAAATTTAACAAAGTCATAATATCTTAACTAGTGTGATTTTCTTTTAAAAAACCCTACCAAAAACAAAACTGTACATATTAAAATTTCGTAACGGATAATCGCACTAGTTAATTCATGGCGTGGTATAACTTTTAACCTCGAACGTTACAGACGTAAAATTTATCTTTTATACAAAATAAATTAAGATTTCAAATGTTGACATAAAAGCCATAAAAAATATGTAAAGATAAAATAAAGATCGTTCGAAAAAGTCTTGCTACATGTTATAAGAGATAATTCATTCTTTATTTGATAACATCATCAATCTATACTATTATAAGATATTCATATTATGGTTATCGTCAATAAATCACATCATCGATCGTCAGATCATATAAGTCAATCACGTAACCATTATTAATGACTCGATCTACTTAAAATAAAACAACATGGTATATTATTCAATCTACTTAAAATAAAACAACAGTATATTATTATGGCCGAAGAGAACCATTGACTGGAATTCCCTTCAACTTTGTAGCTTCTATTTGTAACATTAGATATATTCAACCAGAAGTTGAAGGTGTCTTGTTATAATATACGAATCTTAGCATATATTGAATTAAATAGTGTTTATGCATTATAATACTCGAACCATAAAAAGAGAAGCTCTAAACATTCTTCCACGACAGGAGAAAGCATAGACCTAACCACTCGGAAGTATTTTTAGTTATTGAGATGTGGACCTCGTTGATTCAGGCATGATGCTTGCCCTTTAAGCTAGGAATTTATTCCACTACCTATAATCTAATTATTATTATTGGTAAGTATGTGCCTTTTAAGTCTACCATTTATAAAAAGGAAAGTTGGTACACGAGCAAGTTTGGACTTCTAATATACGTGGTTAAATATAGGTGTGGCAAATAGTTCATGATATGCCAGAACTATATCGGAAGTTAAATGAGATCATGCAAAAATATACAGTAAAATACGACAAAATTCACAAATAATACGTGTAGAATTACGCATTAAAATGATATATATACGGCAGATACACGGGCCGACGACATACAATTTTTTTTACACATTAAGTATGCGCACTAACAGTATGCACACGTCCCCAAGGGGGTAGCCGAGTTGGTTGAGTATGGCATTCTTATGACCAAAAGGTCATGAGTTTGAGTCCCTCTACATACGCTTTCTCGGCTGAGCCTGTCACCTTGTGTGGTTTACCTTCTGGCGTTGGTTCTTCTGGCGTTGGTTTGCAGGCTATCGCGTCAGACTGAGGGTTTACTCTGTGCGCATTCATTGCACTCTGAATAGCGGTTGCGACACGATTTCCCCAAAAATAAATAAATAAATAAAAATTCTACTTTGTTATTTCCTCCAAAAAATAATAATATTTTTATCCTTTTTTATTATCCTAAAACTCATTCATTCTCCAACAACTCCATCGACTTCTACCACCATCTCTACTATCTCCCACCCTATCTCAACTATCTCTCACCCTATTAACTTCTGCACAATCAACCAGCTTTATTAGCTTCTCACCATCAATCACCCATAAACCCTAACTCTAGCCTAGCCACAATAAAAAAAACGACATCCTCTTTAGATTTCTCTTCAAATCTTGAAAAATAACAAACCCTAGCCACCTATTCGATTTATCTTCTAATCTTGAAAAACAATAGTAATTTTTTTCGAATTCGTCTAAGGTAGAAATCATTCGTTATTTAAAAAAAACAAAAACACTTAAAAATGCACCATTATTTATTGAAACAGACGAAATGCACCTAATTCCGAGACGGTATCTCAGATTTAAGTGCATTTTTTATATATAAAAAACAGCTGATTCCGAGGTACTATCTCAGAATCATGTGTTTTTTTTATAAAAAAAACGCCTAATTCATAGGTGCTGTTTCGGAATCTGAATTTTTTTTTCTAGAAAAAAAAAACAATTGATTCCTATGTGCTGTCTAAGAATTAGTTGTTTTCTGCTAAAACCTGCGCAAATCAGGATTTTTGATTTTTTTAAACACAAATTTTTAAATTACATGAATGTAAAACTAATAAAAAGATTAAATTAACTTGTTGGTTGTTTGAGTGATGTTCTCCGATGTTAAATCTTTAAGAAATTTGATTTTTTTGTTTTTAGGGTTTAATTTTATAAGCTAAATCATATATGTTGAATTTAATTTGGTTTAATCATGTGTTTGTTGATATTAGAATTTCATAATGGTTAATGGCATGAAGTTATAAATTAGAAAATAATTTGAGGGCAAGATAGTAAAATCAAGTGATAAGTTTCTTTTTGATTTTGAAATATGGAGGAAATAAAAAATATGATGGATGAAATAACTTTACCCTTCATAAATTAATTATTATATAAATCCTATATTATAATTTTAAAATATTATAAGAAATATAATTATAATTTTATTATTACTGATTATTATTATTATTATTATTATTATGATTTGGTTATAAATATTATTTATTAATAAAATATTTTTATTATTTTATAAACCAAAATCATGTAATATAGTTTTAAAATAACGAGATTTATCAATAAAGACCCATTCAAAAAACTTATTACGGATAAAGACCTAAATTTTTAAAGAGATTTTATACCTTAAATACCCTTCTCTATAAAATAGAGCAACCGAGTTCTTTTTCTTTGTTTTTTTTTAATTTTAATTTTAAAGCTTCGTATCTTTTAAACCGTAACTCGGAAAAAGAGTCCAAAAATACCATTGGTTTTGTTTTTTTAAGATGAACAAAACTAGTACCATTCATGATATGTTTTGATTTTTTTTTATAAATATATATATATATATATATATATATATATATATATATATTACACACACGTTTCTTAGTTATATGGTTTCGCATTTAGTGACTGGTTTCGCATCTATCAAAATAAAGAAGGTTCCGCATCTATCAAAACAAAGAGGTTTCTCATCTAGTAAAATAAAGAAGGTTTCACATCTATTAAAATAAAAAAGGTTTCGCATCTACCAAAATAAAGAAGGTTTCGCATCTATCAAAATAAAGAAGGTTTAACATTTATCAAAATAAAGAAGGTTTTGTATCTAGCAGAATAAATAAGGTTTGACATCTAGCACAATAAAACAAGTTTCGCATCTATCATAACGAAGAAAGTTTCACATCTTCTTCGCGAAACCCCTATAAATGTTAAACTTTAACAGTCTGTATATTTTAAACCGTAACTCGAAAAAAAAATCCGAAAATATCGTTGGTTTTGTTTTTTTAAGACAAACAAAACTAGTACACTCATGATATGTTTTGAATAAATTTTTTTAAGAACAAATAGCGTTTCGCATCTATCAAAGACGTGTTTTGCATCTACCATTACAGAAGAATTACATGTTTCACAACTATGAGTAGGTACATATACAAACGTTTCGCATCTATCACAAAATATGTTTTGCATCTACAAGTGAAGAAACATACAGGTTTCACATCTATACTTACTCACTGAAATTGAACGTTTCACATCTCCTTCACTAAAAACATAGAAACTGTTACGCGACTGAAAAATCCCAAAAACACAAAATAAAACACTAAAATCAACGAAACACTAATACAATGATACAAATAAACTACATTACCACAATTTGAACTCAAAACTAACAAGAAATTAGACTCGAAACACTACGAAAATGAACGAAAACAGATCTTAAAAAACAGCGATTTCGAGCTCAAATTCGAGTTTCAAACACATAAAACATCGAGTATCTCCTCATAATCAAGTAAAAACACAAATCAAAATCATATGAAAACAAAAGAAAAACAAAAAATCGAGTAAAAAAAATATGAAAGAATCGCCTAATACAGAGTTTTTCAAATTCACGAAGAGAGAGAAAAAAATTGAGGAAAAATGTGAAGAATTGGTCTAAAAGCTTTTTATATTATAGAGTAGGGGTATTTAGGGTATTAGTGGGTCTTTAATGGTAAATATTTGACTAAAACAGGTCTTTCTTGGAGATTAATGAAACTATGGGTCTTAGATGGATAATACTTTGGGTATTGGGTCTTAAATGATACTTTACCCTTTAAAATATTATAAGGTATGTTATTATAATTTTCTTATTACACTTTGAAGATTATTATGGTTTGAATATAAAAATTATAAGTGCTAGTATTTTGATATTATTTACTAGTAGAAGTGTTGTTATTATTTTATAAACCAAAACCAAATATTATAATTTGAAAATATTATAAGGTACATTATTATTATTATTATTATTATTATTATTATTATTATTATTATTATTATTATTATTATTATTATTATTATTATTATTATTATTATTATGGTTTGAATATAAAAATTATAAGTGCTAGTACAAGTGTTGTTATTAGATTGAAAGTTAAATATTCAATTTTATTTTTAATCAAATTTAATATCACTAAAAACTAATACCAAATAATATCACAAATTAATAAATTGTAAATTAAAACTAATACTAATAAATATCACCAATTTAAATTTATTTTATTTCATTTTATTTTTTAAAGTAACAAATTTAAAATAATAGAAACTAATATCGAAACTAATATAACAACCAAATAAATAAAAAATTATAGAGAATTATTAATGTCACTACAGTCAAATTCGAATGAGTTTATGTAATACAAATTTTAATATAAACAATGTTGTATATAAATAACTAAAATAAAAAACTATAACTTTTATAAAATTCGTAAAAATGTAAAAAAATTGAAAATAATATTGAAAGGTAAGAAAAAACAAAAAAATTAAATAAATAAAAAATTAACTTCGGATATCCAAATTTTTATGGTTAATAAACCAGCTGGGAAATTCTGATATCTAAATTGATGGGTCGTGGTTCATTTTTAATAAATACGTTAAATATAGTGTTTAAATGTTTTAATAAAATTATATATCTAATAGTTAGATATTATAAATAGTTTTTAATGTTAAATAAACTATTTATAATATCTAAATATAATTATAAAAAATATTAATAAATATTACAAATATTTTATTTACGATATACATATCTTAATTATTAAAATTCGAATTAATTAACACAAAGAAATTATTATTTAATAATCATATAGAAAATATTTCAAAAATATAATGTTCAAAAGATCAAAATAAAATTAGATATCTAATAGTTAGATATTATAGATATTTTTTTTATAATATAAATGAAGTATTTATAATAGGGAAATTGCACTTAAAGTATCCACTTAACTATTCAATTGTCACTTACTACCCAAGGTTTGATCGATTGTTACTTAATACCAAACTCAACTACCTTATTGTCACTTACAACCTAATATTATTTTAATACCCTAACTACCCTTAACCCACTATATAAACATAATTTTCTGTTTTCTTTATATTTTTTCTAGCTTTTTGAAGATTTGAATTTGTTAGTCGCTCTAACAACCTAACCCTACGAACCACCACGAAGACCGGTTAAAATCACATTTTCCGGTGATCGGAAGCTGCTGAAGGTTTGTTTATTTATATAGGTTGTGGTGTTAGACCTGTCTAACCACTGTTTTCTACGTACAGGAGTTGATCGTGGTTTTTTGGAATCCGTTGGCTTACAAGTAATCGTGTTGCTTGCTTTTCAGGTAATTACCTACCGATTTCGAAGTTATTTATTGGTTTTCTCTGTTGGAATAGGTTCTATTCTACTGTTTTTATACGCCATTGCCTGATTTCGAGCTTTTCTCTGTTTTTTTGTTATAGTGATCTGTTATTGTGCTGTTAATATTGTTCGTTATATACTTATGTCCTTGTTTTCTCATGTTATATACTAATTTTGTAGTGCTTTAGTTTTTTATTTCATGTGTAGATTACGAGTTTTAGTTGTCCAGGCCTTCCACTCAAGATGCGAATTGTTTGATGTATTCGATGACAAAGATGCTAATTGTATGATCAATTCGCATGGTGACATGCGAATCACATGAAAGAAGTTCAAAGTTTGCTTAGAAATATGATGCGAATTGTGCGAAGTACATACGTTTCGCATGTTAGGATGCGAACTATGTGAAACTCTATAGTATTGTATGTTCAAACAAATACCAGGACTTTTTAGTTAACTTTCCACACAGTTCGCATGTTCGCATCATAACATGCGAACTGTGTAGGACTCCAAAGTATTGCATTTTCAAACAAATATCAGTACTTTTTTAGTTGCTTTTATGTTTCGCATGCTAGGATGCGAACTATCTAGAACTTTTTAGAGTATTGTATTTTGAAACAAATATCAGCACAGGATGCGAATTGCTTGATGTAGGTATACACAAATCGCAAGATAGGATGCGAATTGTTTGTTGCAGTAGTAAATAATTTACACATAGTTTTTGTGACTAATAACTAATAACTTGTTCTGTCCAGGGTAAGAGATGTCTAAATCACGAGTTTGTATTTTTAAATATGGTCACCAAACTGCAATTGTGCCTTTCACAGAGTTTGAAAGCTTTCAAAGTATCCAAGCTTGTGTAGAGAACACATGGGAGGAGCTTGCCACAGGTGACTACCTAATTACCTACTCCTGCGGGGATCACAATAATTGTTTCTTTAATAACCAGAATGATTTTGTTGGGTTGGTGTTATATCTTGATTTGGAGCGTTTAAAACGGGTTAGTTTTCTCATAGAACAACACGTCTTCGATAAGGGTTCTGGTGATAAAAAGTTCTGTTGATAAGAGCTCTGGTGGTAAGGATTGTGGTGTAAAGCGTAAAGAGCGTAGCTTGATTTTGGGAGAACCATCTCCCAATCAACTAGTTAGCGGGGGGAGTAGTAACAGTTTAGTTAATTCTGATCAGAGAAAAAAAAAACTTGCTACTGCTGGTTGGGCTAATGCTATTACAGGAGTGGGTCAAGCTTTTGAAGAAGGTGCTGCCGGTCTGAGGTTATCTTTGTGCAAGTTTGCGTTAGAGCATGGTTTTTCTTTCAAATACCTGCACAACACAGCAAATAAGATCAATGCTTATTGTGAAAATAAGTTCACAAGCGGGTGCAAATGGAGGCTTTATGCATCTATTGACTCAAGCACCGGCTTGATGACGATCAAGAAGTATGTCCCACACCATACTTGCAGTCCTGTTTTCTCCCAGAAGCATAAGCATAAGCGGCACATGCATTTGACATCAGATTTGATTGCAGAGGAAATTCAAGATTCTCTACGGACCTGCCATTCGTTGACAGCCAAAACCATACAATCGACTGTCAAACAAGATTACGGTCTTGACATCTCTTATCGTTTGTCATGGAATGCTTTAGAGAAGGATAGGAGGGGAGTTTTCAGAGATAGTTCAAGTTCTTTTAGTTTACTAAGCGAATACTTCAAACGCTTGAAGAGCCGGGATATTACTTCAGACTTCCAGTTGGAGTTGTCAGCTGGAAACCGATTCAAACGCTGTTTTGTAGCATTCGGTTCGTCCCTTCGGGGTTTTCATTCATGCCGTCCAATGTTGTTTGTCGATGGAACCCACTTATATGGCAAGTACAAGGGTACCTTGCTCACTGCTGTAGCAAAGGATGAAAACAACAGTTAGTTACATTTATCTATTTAATCTGAATGATGTTTTTGTGTGAAAATGCTGATGCAATTCGCATCCTAGGCTGCGAATTAAGCAGTGTTCGAATCTTCACATTTCGCATTTGAAGATGTGAATTATGCGATAACAGTTTGCATCCTATATATGCAAACCTTTTGTCGTTGTGATCTTAACATTTCGCATTTGAGGCTGCGAATTAGGTATTATCTGAAACTGTACATACATCGCAACTTGAATTAGGTATTATTTGAAGTTGTCACAAACAATTCGCATGACAAGCTGCGAATTCCATGTATTATCAGTTAAAATGTCACACATAATTCGCATGACAAGCTGCGAATTGTTGTACCAGGACAGCATGCGAATTGTTTACAATTTTTAAACGTTTGGGTACTGTTGTAGTGTTCATTTGATCCGCCTTTTTCCAGGACTATTCCCTGTTGCTGTTGGTGTAGTTAACATTGAAGATTGTGACAATTGGATGTGGTTTTTGGGGTGTTTGAAACCACATTTACTGGATCGTCAGATCACATTTATTTCAGACCGTCATTCTGGTATCGTTAATGCTGTTTCTGTCTTGTATCCAAACTACTATCATGCGTACTGTTATTTCCATCTCATGCAAAATTTGAAAGCCAAACTGGAACATACTAACATAGACTATAAAAAAGGATGTTGAGTTTCTTCCATCGTCTTGCTTATGCTCCCAGTCGAGAGCTTTTTAAAGATATACTAACTGTTTTTCTATGTGAAGGTGGTGACAGAATGAGTGATTTTCTTGCAAATTTACCCCCTGAAAAGTATGCACAGGCTTAAGTAAAAGGGAAGAGATACGACTCTATGGCTTCTACTGCAGCTGAATCGTTTAACAATCAGATAAAAAAAATATTGCGGCCTACCAATTGTTGAGTTTATTGATTGGATTAGAGTCTTACTTATGACTCAAGTTTCACGGAGATACGAAGAAGGTCTCAGTTAGAGTACTAATTTGGTTCCCAAGTATGAGAAAAAGCTAAAGCAAAATGTTGACATGTGCCGAACTTGGGTAGTAGGTAAGTCGTCTACCGCCATGTTCGAAGTCTTTTCGAATCCTGTGGCTGTTGTTAATCTGTTGGATTTCAAATGTTCTTGCGGATCATGGCAACAAGAGTGTTTTCCATGTCCTCATGCTTTAGCGGCATTACAATACACCGACCAAGATCTATTGACTGTAATAGAACCCTTCTTTACGGTTAAGAATTACAGGGAAAGTTACTCTTTCAGCATACCAGCTATAACTGATTTCGGCAAAGTGTCCAGCACTAACGATCCTTATTTTGTTGAAGTTCTGCCTCTGAATGTTAAGAGACACTCTGGAAGGCCTAAGAAAAAGTGAATCCCTTCTAGAGGAGAAATCTCAACTAAGTAGTTGAGGTGTGGCCGATGTTCGAAATCAGGCCATAACCGGAGGACTTGTGATGTTCCAGTTTAAGAACAATCCGTGTTGTGGACAATTCTGGTTGGCCATATCACATTTATTTGTAGTACTGTTATTGTTCTGAACAACAAACTAAACATTTTTACATTCATGTGTTTTGTAATGCTATTATTAGAGTTACAAAATGTTAAGTGCTTTGAGTTGTAAGCATTTCATATCCGGTGTTGCGAATTGTGTACAATATGTTGATATATTGTTGCAAACATCTATCAGGTTTCCATGCGATTTGTGTGAAATTTCACCAGGATGCGAATCGTTAGTAAAATCATATAAAACATTTATCAACATTTGAGGCTACGAATTGTGTTGAGCTATAACGTAATGCCTTTTCAAATAAATATCAGGACTCCTGGCTGCGAATTATGACCAGAACATATGACAATAATTATTCGCATACGTTTCGCATGATAGGATGCGAATTATGACCAGGACATATATCAGGACTACTGGCTTCTTGTGTAAATAGATATGATGCGAATAGAGAATAACCACAAGTCCTGATATTTATCATATGATAAGCTGCGAAGTGTGCTTTGATAAAAAATCCAGGATATTCAGTGGTTTGCAAATCGCATGTTAGGCTGCGAATTGCATGAAATTCAGTAAGGTTGAAAACAAGTAATATATTAGGTTAACATGCGAATCATTTGAAAATTGTAATTGGATGCGAATCGTTTATATGATTGAAAATCTGTAAACAAATTAGATTACAAAAAGAGGATTACAATATTTCATGCACTAACAAATGTTTACACAGATCACTACAAGCTACTGCTGTTAGTTAGTTGCATTCCAAAAAATCAAAAAACAAAAGCCAACTCTATCAGTTAGTAGAGGATTCTTCACCATATTTTTACTCTTTCTTCTCTTTATGCTGATCATGAGCCTTTTTCTCTTCCACTTCCTCTTCATCTTCATTATCTACGTCCATCATGCTTAAAAATTTTATCCTTGATGGACCAGTTTCGTCTTCCCTCTTCCTTTTGTTGTTTCGAACCTCTGCCGTCTGAGGTTGCACCTTTTCTGGCTGAGGTGCAACAACAAGCATTGGAACCTCTTCTGGCTGAGGTTCAGCAGCAACCAATGGAACAACTTCCACTGGTTGAGAGTCAGCAGAGTAGTAGTCATCATACATGTCTAAATCAAAGACAGATACTGGGCTGGTTGGTGGTACTGCTGGCATGATCAACTCATCGCTCCAGTTAACGGTTAAGGATGACCAGGAGTCACCCAGAGAAACAAGTGAACCAGAGTTTGAGTATGAGGTGGTGGTTGTGGTGGTGGAAAAAGACATGACTGTTTGAATTCGAAGAGAACAAGAGGTGTTTAAAAAAAAATAGAGTTTGTTGTAAAATTAGCCTCTGGTTACTAGAGGTATTTATAGGGAAATGAGGTAATCATTACATAGCCTCCATGTCCAATCAGAAATTAATGGGTTATGTACTTGATTAGATTGTTTTTTGTATGCTCAATGGAGAAAACGTTTAGGAAGGCATATGCCATAAGCCACAGCCTGTTCGTATTCTTGAACTTTATATTTTGAATTTTTTATTCTGCACCAGGCTGCGAACTGTGTTTAATGTGGTATACCAGGGCTTGCTGCGAACTGTTTGTTAGTGATAAGTAAGCATCTATCAGGTTAGGCTGCGAACTATTTACCGATAAGTTAGGCTGCGAATTATTTGTTAGTGATAAGTAAGCATCTATCAGGTTAGGCTACAAACTATTTACTAATAAGTTAGGCTGCGAATTATTTACTGATAAGTAAGCATCTATCAGGTTAGGATGCGAACTGTTTGATGATTTACAAGAAATATGTCATACAAAAAATATGCTGACCAAAAAATGTAATTGTAAAGATATGCACAACAAAAAATTACAATATATGTATTTACAAGGAAAAAACATAATGTTTTACTTCGAATCATCCGTATGTCACGGTGTCTTTGTTATTTAAGAAGAAATCAAACATTTCTGCTCTGAAGGCAGTGACCATATCTTTATCGTATTCTTTCTGCACAAATCCATGCTGGATAATATCTCTGGCGTATTTGCAGACAAAAATACCACAGTTGAGGGTGCCTTGTTTTTGTTGTTGGATTTTTTCTTTCATTTTCACCTTTCACCCTGTGCTTGATTTAGGTAGGAATCCTTTGTTCAACATATATTTGATATGGATTTAATAATTACTATTAGGAACCACCAGAAAAACAACGAACAGTTGGTACCACACAATTCGTACCTTATGCTGCGAATTGTGTGACAACCAATTCCAACATGGACATGTAATTCAATTCGCAGCATAGGGTGCGAATTGTTTGATATCTCTGGAAGCATTTCGCAGCCTATTTTATTGAAATATATCATCCAAAACAATTCGCATGCTATGCTGCGAAATGTGTTATGAATAAGTTGCGAAATCCAACTGATTTACTCACATTTCGCAGCCTATCCCTATCACAGTTCGCAGTATGTGATGATCATGCATAATTAACAGTATGTGTTTAAATTAAAGGGAATTTGCACTTAAATGTAAGTGTATAGTTGTGAATATTACCAGTTGTACAGGTGTCCTTGTGGTGTAGTCTATGGCTTTCAGTTTAGGCAGAAGTGGATTGTAGTTTGTTATTGACCTGCTGTCGACGTCAATGACGAGCAACGTCCAATGGTTTACAGTGTCCTTTGTCTCGGTGCATACTGGAATCAGGATGATGTTGGGGTCTTTGGGCGCCTTGCTAAAATCTGCGTCCACCAAATTTGCTACTTCCCATCCATCTTTCAATTGATGCTGCATCCAAGCAAGAGTATATTATAATGAGAACATTTTCTGAAACTTTGAAATTTACCTTAGCTAAACTTACCGCAGTCATGCCCGAAATCAGTACATCGTCATGATGCTCTCCTTCAGCTTTAGTGCACGGAACTTTGAAGTGTGCATCTTCAAGCATCTTTCGAATCCAAGCATCGATAACCTAACAAATAAGTTTTTTATTTATGTTAAATATACAAGACATATTTGAAACATTAAAAATAGAATTCGTTGACAATTGGATACCTTTACGTCCAGCTCCAGTTCTAAAGGTAGTGCCATCACATCACTTGCTTGCACTCTGATTCCGTATGTAAATTTGG
The DNA here is from genome assembly GCA_036936605.1 of Limnanthes douglasii subsp. nivea. Lineage (NCBI taxonomy): Eukaryota > Viridiplantae > Streptophyta > Magnoliopsida > Brassicales > Limnanthaceae > Limnanthes > Limnanthes douglasii. Next base: position 44,279,825 of record JAUPFV010000004.1, read on the forward strand.
ACTATGGTAACTGCCATACCACTGGATCAGGGGTGTCGCTCTCGTAGGCTTTAACTAACTGTATTTTTTGGTATTCTGCGATAGAGATACAGTCAGTTACTTTTGTTTTCTTTGGCAGTCGATGTATTCTAGTTTTGGCGGTTCCTGTACTGTTATAATGAACTCTTCCTCTTCCTTTGCCACTTGAGGCTGTGTTGGTGTCAATAGAGTAAAACTTGGCTCCTCTATCTCTTTATTGGGCTCGAGCTTAGTAAATAACAAAAATCAAAAGTAGAAGGGTGTCAGTTATTATAATTGCAACGACCCCAAACAGTTCGCATGCTAACATGCGAACTGTTTGGTTCCAGCTGAATAAATTTTATAGTATCTATCAGGGTAGCATGCAAACTGTTCGAGGTTCCACTGAACAGTTCGCATGATACCCTGATATTCGTTTGTAATACCCCAAACAGTTTGCTAACACAAATCTCATGTTATGATGCGAAATCATTATAAGTAGCCCTTACCGCACGGTCAGCGACAATCAATGCTGTTGACTTGTTCGGCATAGGATCTGGATCGTGTTGGCAGAGATCATTAAATTCATCCTCCGACATGTTCTCCAAAGACCGTTGTATTATAGAATCGTAATATAAATTATCAATTTCATTTAAAAATGTCTGTGAAACTTGAGTGTAAATACCATCAACAAAAGCATCGGGTAAACCTACTGTGTTATCATGGGACTCTGGAGCTTGCAGTTGATTTGTTACCGGTGCTACAGTTTCATGTTGGCTTAGTAATTCTGACTTTGTGGACAACACCGTTGATCTTTGAGGTGCATCTGCAGATGTGGTGTTGTCTTCTAAAGATGGTCCTTCCTGGCTGAGTAGTTCCATCTTCTCACCGGGATGGACAAGTTCTGACTCTTGAGGTGCTATCTCTTGCGTTAGCCTTTCTCTCTTTGCCAAGGCTATCTGTTGCTGTTGTTGTTGTTCTTGTTGTCTTTCTTGTTGTTGTTGTTGCTGTTGTTCGTGTTGAACTTGTGGCTACTCGTGTTGTTGCTGGTGGTGTTGTTGTTGTTGTTGCTGTTGGTGTTGTTGTTGTTGTTGTTGCTGGTGTTGAACTTGTTCCTGTTGTTGTTGTTGCTGTTGTTGTTGTTGTTGTCTTTCAGTCTCCTCTTTCATAAAAAATTCCAAAAAAATGGGTGGAAGGGTTAAGCATACTATAATCATTGTTGCGAACGATTCGCATGCTGACCTGATATTTGTTTTGTCCACTTCAAACATTTCGCAGCTCAGCATGCGAATTGTAAAATAACCAATCCACTAGTTGAATACACAATTCGCAACATAGGATGCAAATTGTTTGGACAAGACTACACAAGAGTCCTGATATTTGTTTGATATCATCATATCATGTGATGGTATTAAATGGATACACTGAGTTTGTTTGAATATTTATACAACAGGAAATAATATTATGGAAACAATTTCATCACAACAAATAAATAAAATATTTGAATCTTAGTGAACTTTTCATCCACTTACATCTTCTAGGCAGCCTGGTTTTGCCACTTCTTTCGCACGATCTTCTATCTCCTTTGGGTCATTCGGAGGAGACTCGTGTCTTTCTTTCTCTGTCTGTGTCTCCATGATGTCCATCTCCGTGGACACCGACAACTGTTCGTTCATCCTTGAATATTGTAGCGTTATGGGTAAATGGTTGGCATCATCGTCCCTCTCTTCTGGCAGTACTCCATCAGCATGGTGCTGATCAGCGTTATACACGGATGCTTGCAATACAGTGGATGCTGCTCTGTCTGGAAATGCTGGTACTTGCTCAGGTATTGGGCTTTCAATCTGGCAAATTGGCTGAGAGATAGCATTGTGGAGTTGTTGTGCTTCAAGTTCCGCTATCTTGCGTTTCAATTCTTTCAGCTAGAAAAATGATAGCAAACGTTTTATAAACATATTAAGTGCTGATTGTAGCGATTATTTAAGGCTCAAGTCATACTTACTTCTATGACCTGTTTTTCTATCTTTCTCTCGTACTTGTTCTTGTCGGCGTATGTCTTCAAACGCTTTGATTCAGCAACAATTTCAGAAATCTCGGGATTAGGACCTCTGCGTTTGAGTACATAATCACCGATTGTTTCACTCATACTGGTTGTGTCGTTGTCGTTGGGGTCCTGCATGGATTTGCCTTTCGGTGGTGGTGGAATCGTTTGCTTGGGGAGTCTTGGTGGTGGAATCGTTGGCTCGGGTGGTGTTGGTAGTTCGGGTCTGGAAGACATCACCTTATTCGTTTCTTTCTGTGATGCTCGTCTCCTTTGTCTCGTTTTTGATGCTGTGCTTTTCGTCCTCTTCCTTGGTCTTTCTTCCAGTGAAGTAGATTCCTCATCTGCATCTCCACTATCTTCTCGTTCTCCGAAAGCTTCACTTTCACCCTCGGTAAGACTTAATGGACCTTCGAAAACCTACTAACAGAGGCACATGTAAGTAAATAAATTGTTTTGAAAGTATGAGGGTGTAGACAAACAAATTATTTTTTACAAACGGTTCGCATTATATGATGCGAACTGTGTGAATTCTACCCATGCTAGAGTTGCAAAGAATTCGCATGCTGAGCTGCGAATTGTGTGTAAGCCATATGCTGCGAACTATGTGTAAACCATATGCTGCGAACTAAGTATTTATGTCAGGCTGCGAAAATGATTGATGCATTGTTCTATTATAACACTTGTTAAAACGCATGCTGAGGTGCGAAATGTGTGTAAACAATATGATGCGAACTGTGTGGAAACAGGAAGCTGCGAACTAATATTCATATCAGGCTACGAAATGATTGATGCATTTTTCTAATATAACACCAATCAAAACGCATGATATGCTGCGAACTGTTTGCACCCCCAGTTCAATACCTATATAAATATTATACCTGGTCATTATCCAGCAAGGGTGTTTTAAGAAGCAGCGCCACGGTTGCTGCTTGGCACTCTAATCCCAACCATTTGAAAAACTTTGGTATCGAGGTTGGCTTCGCTACATCGAGGCCGACTGTTGTGTGCTCCATGAAGAAGGGCTGCATGTGGACAAGTTTTATCAACAAGATGCTCTGTACATAACTAATTTTTATACTGAATAGATCAATCTTACAATTACAAGGGCGACGCAGCCGACGACTCTATCAGGTTTTTCGATTGCTAAGCAACTCCTGATAGATTGTCGAAGCTTGTACAATACTGATCCAGACCAGTCGTAATTGTGTATTTTGCTGAGGTCTTCAACATAATAAACCGTGCTCCAACCCAGGATATATCAAGATACGGATTAGAATAGGGTGGAGCACAAAAACAGTATCAACAGCCTCGCAACGTCTTCCAACTCATGCTCCCCTCCTTCGTTTATGGCCTTCTCTATACCTGCCTGTAAAACCAACGACAACATGCTATGTTAGAAAAGTACAGAATCTTGCTTTATAAAGATGAAGTCGATTTTAGACGTACCTTTATAATGGAATTTGTTATTGTTTTGGTATTGCTAGCTGCTACTTTCCTGCCAGTTTTACCCATGAAGTATTTCTTCATCATCCTTGATTCGTCCTCCTCTCCGGGTGCATATTTGTTGTGAAATGCTCCGGTTTTTGTTAACCGCATTTTCTCGGTGCCATGCCTCAACCCGAATATGACCTTCACATCGTTTTCAGTTATCTTTACAAACTTGTTGCCAATCTTAAATGCGTCTCTATCAATAGAGAATTGCTCGATGACATACTGAATGATTGAGTAGAATTTTTTCTTTGGCAGCTCTGCCTTATTACGGATTTCGAAACCCGTTTTCAAAAGTGGGTGTGTTTCTTGCAGCTTCAATGTGGGCCCTGGTAATACGCATCTCTTTAAGTAGCTTCAGAAGGCTCACCAACCGTGATCTGTAATAGCTAGGTTTTGTTGTCATACTTCCTGCACAAACACAAATCAGTTGGAGTGTCACAAACTTCGCATCACAACCTGCGAATTTCATGTATTATCAGTTAAACTGTCACAAAAAATCCGCATGACAAGCTGCGAATTTCATGTATTATCAGTTAAAATATCACACACAATTCGCATGACAAGCTGCGAATTGCCTATATATGAATATTGTTTTTACAGACAATTCGCAGCCTGGGCTGCGAATTGTTTGTAAATAAACGACATAAAAATTGAATCGAGCTGCGAATTGCTTGCATAATGGGTGATCAGGATGCGAACTGTTCTACTTTTTACAGGCACGTTGCAGAGATTTGGGAATTATTGAACAAACACCAAAATCAACAATCAACTACCTAATGCACATCTAACATACATAATAGTTCTCAGGAAAGTATTAGCATTACATGCAACTAAACTTCTACCCTGCCTTCGACGATAAACCCAGAAACTGAGCAACTATCGTCAGTAGATACTTCATTCCAGTATAAAAAGCAACGCCTATCGTGAAATAACAGAAAATAGTGGTTCTAATTTGTCAAAAACGCAAAAAAAGTACACTTTCCACGATAATGCATACCTGTTTACTTCTAAACACTGTAAAATTCACCGGTCGGAGACGATTTCGCGACAACTTTTTGGAACAGAAGGTGTGGAGTTGGACTGAGTAAAAGACGGTAACCAGTGCGATTGCGTTGAAGGTGCGAACGGTGAGAAGTTGTAGGGGTTTTGGGTTTGAGAGAGAGAGTATCACGAAGTCGAACGGTTTCTGGTGGTTTCTAAAATTAGATGTTTGGGTCTGTTTAGGGTGATAGGAAGGTGGAAAAAATGGGTTTGAACTGAAAAATGGGTATATATAGTCGAGGGGTAGTTTTGTCCAATTTATTAGTCGAGGTATTAAGTAACACTATCCAAAATTTGGGTAGTGCCGGGTAATAAGATAGTTGAGTGGGTATTTTCCAGTACTTTTCTCTTTATAATATCTAAATATAATTACAAAAGATATCAAAATAAATATTTCAAAATATTTTAATATATATATATATATATATATATATATTTATATATATTAACTATTGAAATTTGAATTAATTAACACATACAAATTATTTTTTAATAATCTTATACAAAAAATACTTTTAAAAATATAGTGTTCAAAAATCTAAATAAAACTAAATAAAACTAAATATCTAATAGATATATTAAATAAAATATTTATAATATCTAAACATAATTACGAAAAATATCTAAATAAATATTACAAGTTTTTCGTTTTTATATATATATATTATTAAAAATCGAATTAGTTAACTATACAAAATAGTTTAAAAATATATTAGATATCTAATAATTAGATATTATAAATATTCTTTTTGAAATATTAAATAAACTATTAATTATATCTCAATATAATTAAAAATACTAAATAAATATCATAAGTATTTCGTCTACCGTATACGTATCTAAATTCGAAGGAATTAACACATAAAAATTAATTTAAATAATCGAATTAAAATTTGATAAATAGTGATTTAAATATTACCGCCCATAGTTACCATGAATGAGATAACATGACTATTAAAAACAAAATCAAGAAACAAATTTTCTATTCGTATGCTTAATTCTAAGTTCTTTTTAAAAATCTTACAAAAAAAATTGTTGAATTTTTTCTTCATATTTTCTTAAAAGAACTATCTATCTTGAATATTAAAAAAATATAAAAAATAAACAAATAGAGAGGTTGAAGAAACGCATGACGAAATCGGAACTACGAATAAATTAATCTAATATTTTATTAGAGTTATGACAATTAGATTTGCGTTAATCGATTTTCAATGGAGGTTGTCGAGCCACTGGTTTTCCGTGAACAACACCTACAATGTGATTCACCACCACCGTCGGTGAAGGTGTCAAACACTGAAGGGCTACAACCCACCGCCAGCGCTACAACGTCGGCCTTTCTCATCGTGGACGGCGACGATGCTAAATCATTACATTTACAATGACGTTAATATTAGTTAGAAAATATAACAAATGTTAGAGTCCACCACTGGTGCACAAATGCATGCGGTGTCAGGCGTTCTCACCGCCAATGTATTCTAACCACACCGACGGTGGTTAGTCAAACATGTATTATGTACTATTATCATACTAAGTATTTCTCTAATGTACACGTGGATGCATCTTGACATACCCCACGACGTGCGTTAGTCTTATCTGATAAGTCTCCCAAATAGATTGGTTAAGGGGATTGCACTATTGACATTTTACACATGTCCAATTTAGATAGGCCTATTTTGATTACACTGCGTCTAAAATATCAATAAATACACACTTCATTCTTGTAAGCTCATAACCTTGAAAACTCACAGACATGGGTGATGCGAATTGGAATTGCACGAAGAGGCACATCTGCTCAAAGCAGTTGATTTTGTGAAACGCGTGATGTCGGAAAAAAATAAATTGTTTTGTCGTAGAGGTTTTATGTGGAATATACTTCATGCACGGAAGGTAAATGACGTGTTTCGGTTGTATGATGCCTTGAGCATGCAGACGTGGAAATTCACCGCAAGGTTAGATTATTTAAAAATAGTTATGAATATACCCATTGCATCACTCCCATATCAACTCGTACGCGAAACACGCAATATTTGTAGTATTACATTTCAAATCTTAATTACAAAAGATATGTTGGACCATGGGGTGCAACAACTTAAAGAGAAAGCTGATGCGGAAGCCAATTGCATCCAAGACTCTTACTCAAACTTGGATGAAACTAGCGAAGATGAGGAGTATCCGTTTGAAAAAAAGTCCGGACATGGATGAAATTATCCTTCACCGTTAACGTACCCGTGTCAACTAATTTTATGCACGAATTATGTAATCTTTTTTACTATCTGATGAGGGTGGAATTTGCCGATATAAATAATAGGGACTTAATTGAGAATAAAAGATACTTGGTGTAGTTATTAATGTATTTAGGACCTCTCGAGGACCAATTTGTGAACACGATATTTAGTAAGGGGCCTAATTAAGTATGTAAACAGCCCACTAAGGATTTTAGTGGGTCCACCTTATTTTAGTATAAAAGGTGACCCACTTTTTTGGTAGGTGAGACATTGAATAATATTCTATTCCATTCTCTCTCTACACTTTCTCTCTCTAGTCATATCAAGCACAATATCCGAAACATTCTCCCAAACAATTATTGACTAATCATTGGCGTCGTCTGTGGGAACGAATGATACCAAGAAGGAATCTTTTTTCTTTGAAAATCACGCTTTACGAGATGAACAGCGAAGCTGTGATAGAGAGGGTCGGTAGAGAAGTGATCCGAGCCGTCTCGTTGTCAGAGGGCGAGGAAGCACATGGACGAGAACACCACGATCGGGGTCGGGACAAACGGTCGACCTTGATAATGACCCGCAAACAGCTCCTAGAAAACATTGCCAAACTAAACGCAGAGAGGGAACGGGCACTGGACGAGAAAAGGGTCCGGGAAAAGAAAGGCAAGAAACCTCTCTTGGAGGACCATGAGGAGGCCGACCCTACTGGGCCGCGCATCGGAGCCCGCCCTGTTAGATATTATCAAGAGCCTCATCCCGAGGAAGGAAAAAATGCCAGAACACTGCGGTACCCAGAGGATCATCGCGACATGTTGGTTGACTACACCTCGGATGATTCGTTGGGCAGGGAGTATCGCCGGCGGGAAAGGGTCCAGCGCGCACGGAAGAATCGTTGCCGACGCCTCCGAGGACCCAGGACGGACTCCCCAAAATACAAGAAGGGTAGCACCGAGAAGCAAACCCCGGTGTCTTTTGGGAAAGACGAAATGCCTGCCAGCAGCCGAGAAGAACGGGCGGTGATGCCTCCATTACCGTGGCAACCGACGAACAGCCAGAACCATGGTTACCGAACCAGCAACCAGTTTATCAGCCCATGAGACGAGGGGCTCTACGGAATTCAGACAGAAGGTCTTAGAGGAGGAGCGTGCGGGTTTGGAGTCAACTGGAGGGCATCTCCATTATCCGACGAAATATTGGCAGGGCCGCTCCCGAAGCGATTTGACATTTCTAAGCTAGAAAAGTACGATGGGAAGAAGGACCCAGATAATCATTTGGAAGCCTTCAAAAACTTCATGCTGAGTTTCGACAACGATAACAAACTCCTATGTAGAGCTTTCTCCATGACCTTCAGGCACCGAGCATCTAAGTGGTACAACCGCTTACCGCAGGGCAGCATCCGAAACTTCGGGATGTTTTGGACGATGTTTAGGCAACACTTTGTGGGAAGTAAGAGTTTCCGGGACAACGGAGACACCATTATGAATTGCAGGCAGAAATTTGGGGAAAGCCTTAGAGAGTACACCAGACGATTCATCGACGCGAAGACCGACGTAGAACACTGCAAAGAGAATGTGGCCCTGACTGCATTCCGCTTGGGTCTACTCCCGGGATCAATGAAGCAAGCAGTAACAAAGAAACAAGCGTTCACGTTTTCCGCACTTATAGCTCAAATAGAAAAACAGATATTGATCGAAGAGACCGAAGCGTCTGATTTGGCGGCACAAATCCACCAAAGTGCCCAAGCTTCGGTAGTGATAAGGCAGGGCACCCGGTCGGATTATGCTAGGGCAGCCCAACCAGTCAGCACGATACACCCGCCCCCGCCTGTATCAGCCAAGCCTTCGGTCCTATCAAACCCCAAAATTGAAGCAAACAAGTCAGACGGTTTCGCAACCCATGTCTAACAAATGGATCCGACCTGCATATTTCGCGGACCTTACGGAGTGTCTAGCGTCGATCTACGAGAAGACTAAGAAGAACGGAATTTACCGAAGACCTTTCCTGATACCCACACCTCGGGAACAAAGAAATAACCGCTATTGCCGCTATCACGAGGACATTGGGCATGATACTAAATACTGCATTGCCTTGAAGAAAGATATACAGATGCTCATAGAACACGAAAACCTCCTGGATTATGTGAAGAAGGCACATCAAAGTGCGACCTCAAAGGAAGTCGTGATGATACCGAATCCAGAAACCACCATGGCAATTTCAGAGGTAACCGATCCGTTCGATGTTGCCATTGAGTACCCGACCCCGAAGCAAACCGCAACATCATCGGGCTTATTGAGGAAGAAGTTGAGGAGAGCGTCGGTAACGTACGAGGCCTTTGTAAATTTTTTGAATCCCTAATTATCTTTGGAGGAGATTCTATGTCCGGAGTTACACATTCGTCCAAGAAAAGGCACATCGTCAACCTAACCACTCAGTTGGAGGCCCGAACTCACTCCCAGTCCAGAAGCGTCCCATCTCCGATTCTGTACTTCGACGACGACGACATGAGGGACATAGCCGGCCCCCATGAGGATGCCATCGTAATCAGGGCAGCCATCGCAGGGGAGGAGGTTCGGCGCATCTTGGTGGATACCGGAAGTTCAGCCAACATAATCTTCGCATCCACTTTCGCCAAGTTTAGGACACCACCAGTGATTGCACGGTCCGACCGCACGATAGTAGGGTTCACAGGGTCAGCAGCTGACGTTATAGGAGAATTTGAGGGCGTAGTCCAATTAGGCTGCGGCCCATTCAAGAAAGAGGTTACGGTTTTATTCGTGGTAGTAGACGCGCCGGCTTCCCACAATGCCATTTTCGGCCGATCATGGATATCGCGAATGCATGCGGTATCTTCTACAATCCACCAATGTTTAAAATACGTGGTCGAAAACAACGTGGGAGTGGTCCGAAGTAGCCAGAAAGCAGCACGGGAATGTTACCGGGCGGCATTAGCACCTAAAAAGGATCAAGAGATGATTCAAGCTCGAGAATAGCAATTAAAGGGGCTCGCCCCGGAATCACTGCCCGTTAATAACCCCAGGGAAGCCCCAAGCCTCTTGACGACGGACGAAGAATGCGAGCAACACCAATTCGCTACGGGGAAAGTCTTGCGGATTGGGGTATGCCTCTTGCCGATCTTCAGGGAACAACTGCTGACTCTCCTACGGGAAAACTTAGATATGTTCGCATGGTGCTCAAGAGATGTCACCAGGGTCCCAGAATCCTTTGTTGTTCACAAGCTAACCATCAACAGGAACGCCAGACCGATCTCACAAAAGCGTCGGGCTTTTTCCCCAGAAAAAGCAGACATTATCTTACGAGAAGTCGAGAGAATGATCAACGTCGGTCATATCAAGGAAGCAAGTTACCCGTTATGGACCTCAAATCCCGTTCTGGTCAAGAAAAAAAATGGGAAATGAAGAATGTGTGTGGATTTCACCGATCTTAATCGGGCATGCCCGAAGGACCCATTCCCGATGCCAAGAATCGATCAATTGGTAGATTCGACGTCGGGTAACAAATTACTATCATTCATGGATGCATACGCCGGTTATAATCAGATCAAATTACACGCTGCGGATCAGGAAAGTACCACATTCATCACAGGCCGAGGACTGTACTGCTACAAAGTAATGCCCTTCGGGCTGAAAAACGTCGTCGCAACATACCAAAGGCTAGTCAACAAAACGTTCGAGGGTCAAATTGGGAGGAATATGGAGGTGTACATCGATGATATGTTGGTTAAAAGCGGCGTGGATGAAGCACACCTTACCGATCTGAGAGAAACCTTTGATAACTTGCGGGGAATAAATCTCAAGCTTAACCCGGAAAAATGCTCCTTCGGGGTCCGATCAGGAAAGTTCCTAGGTTTCTTCGTTAGCGAGAAAGAGATTGAAGCCGATCCTGTCCAACTTCGGGCTCTGACCGATATGACCCCGCCCCGAAGCATCAAAGAAGTTCAGATCCTAACTGGGCATCTGTCGGCCTTAAATCGATTTATTTCTCGCTCGTCTGATAAGTGCGCTCCCTTTTTTCAGGTCTTGAGGCAAGCTAAAAATTTTGTGTGGACTCCCGAATGTAATGAGGCGTTCTTGGGGATCAAACAATATCTGTCATCCCCGAACCTCTTGACGAAGCCCATCGCGGGCGAGACACTTTTTCTTTATGTTGCGGTTACCGACTTCGCGGTTAGTGAGGCTTTGATTAGCGAGTTGGGTCCGGCCCTTACGGCGGTTTACTTTGTGAGCAAAAGCCTGCTAGATGCGGAAACCCGGTATTTAAAGTTGGAAAAAATGGCGCTCGCCCTAGTGACAGCAGCGCGAAAAATGCGCCCATACTTTCAAGCCCACCCTATCATAGTCCGAACATCATTCCCACTAAAGTACATCCTCCAGCGGCCAGACATGTCCGGGAGAATGTCCAAATGGTCGGTCGAGCTCGGCGATTTTCACATCGACTTCGAACCTCGGACGGCCGTTAAAGGCCAAGTCATGGCCGATTTTCTAGTAGAGTTCCATTCCGAGCGGCCTGATCAGGACGCGCCTTACCAAGAAGCCGCGCTGAGCGAATGGACCGTCCGAACCGACGGAGGGGCTAACGTCAGTGGCTGTGGAGTAGGGATACAATTAGTGACCCCATCGGGCATTAGCATGCACCAAGCCGTCCGATTTGGTTTCCCTACTTCGAACAATGAAGCTGAATACGAGGCTGCTCTGGCAGGATTACGGTTAGCACATGTATGTGGGGCAAAGCAAGTACGCCTCATAAGCGATTCCCAACTTTTGATAACTCAAGCTTCGGGGAGTGCGGAAGCTCGAGAAAGAACATTTGGTACAATACCTAGCAGCGCTCAGGGTTCTAGCCGCCTCGTTTGACAAGGTCACCTACGAACATGTCCCGAGAAGCGAAAACATAGCCTCAGATTCTTTGGAAACACTCTCCTGCTCCAGTAACTATCCTTGGGTGGTCGAACAAGAAAGCCCGTCTATTATCAAGCGTCAAGAGTTAGACAACCGACCTGAAATCGCCTGTCAGATCTCTTCGGTAACCATCTCAGATTGGCGGCGTGACATTATCGCCTTCTTAGCTGAAGGTCAGTTACCTAGTGATAACGCCTCAGCTCGGAAAGTACGCAACAAGGCTCAGGGTTACGTCCTTTTAGGTGAAGTGCTATACAAGAAATCCTTCAGCCGCCCCCTGCTCCAATGCTTAGGGGTCCATGAGTCGCAAATAATTGTATCCGAGCTGCATGATGGTGAGGGTGCAGCACATTGCGGTTACAAAGCCTTGATCAAAAGGATTCTTCTCGCAGGATTCTATTGGCCGATGATAGCAGCAGATGCACGACTAATAGTCAAAACGTGCGATACATGTCAATGATTCGGAAACGCGATAAACGTCCCCGCGGCTCCTCTAGAGTTCATCTCCGAAGGACTACCCTTTGACCGATGGGGAATCAACCTTGTCGGGCCGCTACCAATGGCATCGGGAGGAAGACAGACGATCATCGTGGCAGTGGACTATTTTTCTAAGTGGGTCGAAGCCGAACCTTTATCCGCCACCAAGACCGCAGCGGTTAACTATGGATAATGGACCGCAGTTCGATAGCGGGGAAATGAAAACTTTCTGCGCTACGCATAAGATCAGGCAATATTTCTCCGCTCCTTTCCATCCTCAAGCAAACGGGCAAGTCGAAGTCACCAACCGAACCATTTTGGACGGCCTCAGAAAAAACCTTGAAGGAAAGGCCGGAAAATGGCCCGACTACCTACAAGAGGTACTATGGGCTTATCGAACCACCCCCCGGACGGCTACTCAGGAATCACCTTATGCTTTAGTATATGGTATGGACGCGGTAACCCCTGAGGAATCTATTTTACATCTTTCAGGATCGGAACTTATGCGGAGGAAGCAAATGACGACAGCCGACGCCTCGAGCTCGATCTTATAGAGGAGAAGCGCAACCGCGCCCAATTAAACGCTTTACACTATCAGACCCTGATGAGAAGTCGATATGCTTCTAAAGTCCGACGTCGGGAATTTAAGGTCGGTGACAAGGTTTTGAGGTGCGTCTTTCTTCACACCAAGGACAAGAGCCTCGGTAAACTCGCCCCGAATTGGGAAGGGCCTTACGAAATCGTGGAAAAAATCAAGAGCGGGACATATCGCCTGCGAAACAGGCTCGGGCACCATTTGAGGCTGCCGTGGAATATTGAACACCTAAAATTGTATTTAGAATAGTGGCAAAATGTTTGTAGTTCGTTCGACGTAGTCTGTAAACATTTATTGGTCGGGGATACACTCTTTCCTACCTCGGTGGTGCGATAAGGTTTTAACGAGGCATCATAAATACCCGATCACCTGATTACATTAATCAAAATTTTCTTTTGCCTTCGAAATGTTAAAGTGTTACGACCTTGGTCAGCTGACGAGCTGGTCAGCGTCTGTTCCTGCTAATGTTAATGGATCTACAATTTTAATTTTCCTGACCCTTTGGGAAAAGTTTCAATGATACATTGATCTACAGAACCTTAATAGGTTTTTCAGTTTTTACAACTGATCTACATGTTTAATTTTCCCGACCCTTTGGGAAAAGTTTCAATGATACATTGATCTACAGAACCTTAATAGGTTTTTCAGTTTTTACAACTGATCTACATGTTTAATTTTCCCGACCCTTTGGGAAACGTTTCAATGATGCATTGATCTACAGAACCTTAATAGGTTTTTCAGTCTTTACAACTGATCTACAAATTTAATTTTCAGACCCTTCGCATAAGCATCAATATTACATGTATTTCTTTTCCAGACCCCATCAGAAATTTTACCAATAACGCTGATCAGACCCTATTTTTGTTTTTCACAAAAACATTTCCGTCTACCCAAGTAAAATTATGGTGTTTGATAGATCAATACTAACAAGAGCATGAATCCGCACATTATGGTAAGGAACAACGATTGATTACTCAAAACATAGAGGTCGAAATTTTCACAGGCAATAAATGTTAGGGGACCCCCCGACCCCCAAAGATATTACAAACAAAAAACAAAAAAAGCAAAAGTAACGAAACAGCCGGCCGATCACTCGCTATTCTCCTCCTCGGACTCCGTCTCGTCCGATTCATCCTCGCAACTCACCCTCTCAGGTCGGTCTGCCTCGGGTACATCCAGCCACATCGCTCCAAGATGAAGGGTCGGGAAACGGTTGTCGAACAAAAGCACGTAGGCGGCTTTCGCATCAGCCGCCTCTTTATCCGACCACTTCTTGCACTTGTCTGCAAAAGCGGTGTTCGAAGCCTTCAGCTTTTGGATCTCCTGAGCTAGAGCGGCAGCACGATCTTCCCCGGCCTTCTTCGTCTCCTCCGAGATACGGATAGCCTCTGCAGCTTGCCCCTCTGCTAATTCCTGCGCGTTTTTAGCGCTCTGCACCGCCTCTTTTAAACGAGCGATTTCAGCCTCCGCGCCCGCTAGCTTCTGGCTCAGCTCGGCCACCCTACGCTCCTTCATGGCCACGGGTATAAGCAGGTTGTACAAAGACAAGGCCAGTCCATCCGATCCTTTCAGCGGGAAAGTGTGCGGTGAACCGAGCATCGTTAGCACCGGGAACCGAGGACCGCTGGAGGATGCTGCGGCTGGATCCGAAGCGTTGGGAGGGTCGACCTCATCCGGAACCACAACTACCGGATCCATTGGCGATTTCCCTTTAACCCCACCAAACTGATCAAACAGCTCCGATACAGTGGGATTGCCCGCCCCAGCCACGACCTCGCTCTCTTTGGCCCGTTTTTGCTTCTTCTTCTTGGCCCCTTCAGCGTCGGTTCAGATTTTCCTCTTAGGCACCAGAGGCTGGGCAGGGTTAGACGCGCCACCCTCAGCATCATTCGCCTCTATACGACCCGCTCCCTCACCACCAGCTGCAGTGTTCCCCCGACCTCGTCATCCGACTTTGGGCGCTTGCTAGGCGCCTTATTGCGCTTTGGGAGGTACAGCTGATATCCGGGAGCGTCGGTTTCAGCAATAATGTCCTCCAGACTTGGGGGCTCCCGCAGTTGCTTGATGGTCAGCCTTTCCCACGGGCAACGCCAGAGGTTACTCTTGAGCAAGTTGGTGTCCTTGAAGGTCCGATGCATCGCCCGACCCCACTGCTTCTTCGAAAAATCCTTCAACACTTGGAAAGTGTCTTCAGCAGCCTTCGAGAAGTCCTTCTTTAGCCCTTGCGAAAAATCCTTTGACACTGCACGGAGGGTCGGTATTAAAAAAAAAAAACGGTACCATCATGGACCCAGGTCCGAAGCAGCTCTCTTTTGTTCTCCAGAGTATAGGGAAGACCGTTCTCCCAACACCCGCTCAGAAACACAAACCGATGCTTCCAGCCTTTATCTCCCTCCAAGAAGTCATTAACTATCTTCCACTTGTTTCCCAAGGAAGAGTAGAAGAACGGGGACTTCGGAGCCTTGGACAGACCTGACATAGCGATATATTCGTCCATAGGCATAACCCGACCTGAGAGGCGGGAAGCCATTATGCAGGACATTAAAGTGTACCAGGTATTCAGCGTCAGCTGCGATGGGCAGATCTGGAGGGTGCGGAAGTAAAGCGCGATCTCAGGATCTAAGGGGAAGCGCAGCCCACAATTGAACAGCTCGGTAAACACCACAATTTCCCGAGATCGGACGTGAATAGGGGTTTCCCCAGGGACCGGGAACCGAACCGTGATGCAGTCACGAATTCCCCAGCGGATCAGCAGATCCTTGTGTTCGGACTCGGGAAGTAGAGGTACTTCCCTTCGAAGAGAGAGACGACGTCCTTCGAAGGAAGCCAGCCGAAATAGGTGGTGGTGATCGCAGCCTCAACTTCTTCGGGCAGGGGATCATCAGAAGGGTTAGCAGCATTCCCAACAGCGGCAATGCAGACCTCTGCGGGTGCAACATCCACCTCTGATTCACCCACATCGGGGTTCGAAGCTTGGTCAGCACTTCGGGTTGTAGCAGCTTTAGGATCCGATGGTCATACCCGAGAGGCGGAGGGTTCAGCCGTATTTCCTGAATGAGCCCGATGAGCTGCATCCAATTCCTCTGGCGTCAACCGACGGTTAGGCAGACCTAAAAAAGTGACGGCAGTGTTAGTACCGGTCCGATACCCTCGGATTGAGGGAGTAAGTCGAACCATTTCAAGATAGTTACCTCTTGCGGGAGATGTAGGGGGACTAGTTTCACCCATGGTCAAGAACTTAGTGTTGCGAACACGTCAGGGCCGGAACGGAGGTGACGGAACGTGCGAGTTGACAGACGATAGGGTCGGATTCTCTGACCAGACTGCAGGGGAACGAGAGGAGCTGCTACTAGAAGAAAGGACAACGGTTCCCGGAGATAGGCTAATCTCGGGAGACGGAGAGCCGGGAGGATCGGACATAAGGAAGGATTCAGCAGGGATCGGGGTGGCTAAAACGGGGTTGTGAGGACGCGGGACGGGAGTAAAGGGTTTTGAGTTGGATCCTCAAATCAAGCCGGCGCGTCAGTATTCTTCGGCTCGGTCTCCGATGCTAGCCCACTCGTTGAAACTCCATTCAGGCTTTTTCTTTTTCTTGGCTGATGTTTGCTTCGGGTGTCTGGGTTTCATAAAACAAACATTCCCTTTCTAAGAATGGTCTGACAAGTACTCTCCCTCTCTAGAAATGGTCTGACAGCACTTTCCCTCTCTAGAAACGATCTGACAGCACTTTCTCTCTCTAGAATGCCTCTGAGAGAAATCAAGAATTGAGGAGTATTTATAAGCAACGTTTAATGACCGGGGAATACCAATCGACAAAAGCACAGCGAGAAGACGAAGAGTCTCCCTAAGAGTCTAGTCTGTCAAAGGCGCATCCCGTAAACTGGTGACACGTGTAGACCACTTCTTGATGAAGGCTTACCTAGGCTACCCCCATCGAACCGACTGATAAGATGGGCCTTCTCAACCGTACCTACTGTGAAAAGCCGGCCCATCACAGTGGGGCCAGGGATAGAAGCTCAAGAAAAATCCAACAGAGCCTGAGTATTGCCTTCGGGTAAAGTTAATCAAAAAGCGCCGCGGGAGTGCCATCGAACGCCCGTAGGACAGATCGGGACAGACAACGTCGTGGAACGACCGACGGATTTGGAAAAAGAATAATTCGTCCAAAGGTAAGCCGTTGGCCCGAAGCACAAGAGGCTGCGGACGACAGGTGTAGGCTCGGCAGTGAGTCTCCGCTCCTAATACTCCCGAAGACGGGGGGGGGGGGGGGGGGGGGCGCGGGGCTACTGATGAGGGTGGAATTTGCCGATATAAATAATAGGGACTTAATTGAGAATAAAAGATACTTGGTGTAGTTATTAATGTATTTAGGATCTCTCGAGGACCAATTTGTGAACACGATATTTACTAAAGGGCCTCATTAAGTATGTAAACAGCCCACTAAAGATTTTAGTGGGTCAACCTTATTTTAGTATAAAAGGTGACCCACTTTCTTGGTAGGTGAGACATTGAATATTATTCTATTCCATTCTCTCTCTATACACTTTCTATCTCTAATCATATCAAGCACAATATCCGAAATATTCTCCCAAACAATTATTGACTCATCACTATCTGAAATAATTTATGTCTAATTTTATCGTAATCGTCAATTTATATTGTATTTGAGTACTTACACGCTATACGCGTCTGTGGTAACACCATAAAACTATTCATATTTTCTAGTAAATAGAATGGCACACCGACGATGCAAGATTTTGACGCTGGCAGCTCAACAGAGCATTGTTGGTGTGTGAATTTAATATTACCACCATTTTATCACACCAAAAATTGGTGAATGTTGAACGACCATCATTTTATTACGCCGAAATTGTCGTAATTTAGCACCACCAGTGTTCTGTTGCACCGATGGTGTTGTAATTATCCGCTACCAGTTTATGATAACACCTAAAATGTAATACTCATTCACCACCAGCGTGGTCTATTTGTGCTGGTGGTGTGGAGCTACTAATTTTAAAAAATATTACTAATAAAATATTAACCAACATGTGTTGATAACCACCAGCAAAAATTTAACAAACTAACATAAAAATAAAGCAAACATGCATTTTAACTTAAAACCAAAATCAAATTCGGAAAGTACACGAGTTTGCCAATATCCCAAAGCGACATGTTAACTGGATAACGCTATTGGTCACCATTTTTTAGATTTGTACAAGCGTAAAAAAATATCGAGGGGATTCCTTACATCCAACCGAACTGTCGCATCACCCTATCCGACATCTACGCTTAACTAACATGTATAACCAGGATATGAGTGCAATATAACCCCACCGGGTGCACCCGAATACTATCCCTTATATCTTTATACGACTGAAAGATCACTTGCGAACAAATACATATAAACTAAGATACTATTCGGAACATTTGTGAAAATAAAAAATCCAAAAAACAATACTTACGTCTTGCTCATCGATACTAGAAAAGAGCTCGTGGTAGTACGTCTTTGGTTTAATTTCGCCTATGTCTACTTGTTAGGTGACCCAATAAGAAGCTCTGACATAGATGACTTATAACCTTTGGTAACCAGAGACCGCGGACAGATGAAATGATCAAATATCTAATAATCTAACAATGCTTCAAAGCTGGTCAGAATCTTCAGCGACGTCTTGGACGCTTCTTCCAACCGCTTGTATAGCCACAAAAACGCGCAAGTACCCTAAATTTTACTACTTATATGATCCATGTGCGCCAACGAAGTAAGGAAATCAACTTGTACGTTCTTCTGGCTAGTATTCACAAAAATGGTGCATTTAAACATATACAATAGATTCGCACGTGCGGCTTATTTGACAATATCATCGGTAGGGTCTGGATTAACATCACAGTATCAAAGAGTTGAAAATTTATTCCTCAGCCATTTTAGCCTAAACCTAACCCCATCCTGCTTGTCTAACTCCTTTTGGATTTCAATCTGTGTAACTCCTAACAACAAAGCATAGATCATGCACGAACCACCAAAATTAGGACTCGACTTTATTTCAACTATGAGACCCACCACCAAGAGGTTAGTAATGAAGTAAAAATCATCTAAAATGATGATTATCGCTCCAAACAAGAACTAGAGAATGTTGGTCTCTTGATGCCAACGTTCGAGGAAATCCTCGCTTAGTTGAGTGTTTGAACTGAACTTGGTCAAGTGTTAATAAGAGGCCATAATGAAGTCCCTCGTACGATTTTCTCAACATCCACATGCTCCTTACTAAGGTCTCAATAATGTAAAAGTCCATACATTGCCTGACTATTAATAACTTTACGCGAGTGAAAACAAGAAAAGCATACATATTCTTATAATCTAATTACAAAAACTAAATTAAATAAATAATCAACATTAAAGGGTTTCAAAACTCACATTTCTAAGAAAAGTTTTGTACGCCTCGTGTTGCACGTCATCCGGAATAGTGCAACATTGTTCAGCATAAAAACCAAAATCTGCAGACGGTCGAAACGGTATGTCAAAACCGGAGACGACGCAATGATGTTTCAGTCTGAACCCTAGGCGCTTCATTAGTATCAAAAGCTGAACCATTTTCTGAAGAAGATAAACTTTTAACATTAGGTTCCGCGACAGGAGCAACAACAGTTTTCCATTTAACAATATCATACTTACGGTGGCACGTGGGACACGACATGCGGTGCAAACTCTAACGTGCAGCCAAAAGGGGAACCGATTTGTATTTCATCATTACATTTTCTTTTCTCCATGAAGACTTACTATTTCTCTTTTTCCATCGATTGATTATGTTTTTGAGATAAAAATAGTGGATTAATGTCGAGTGATAAAGTTTTGGGTTTTAGTGTTCTGGTTGCAGAAGGTTGAAGATGAAGTGAAGTTGAAAATGAAGTGATGGATAAGGAGAAGTTTTATTTTTAAATATGGGTACACTTAAAATATTTTTGCGTATATTTAGGTTTTTTTAATGAGAGTATTTTCAGAAGAAATTAGGTAAGCTTATAATGAGTTTTGGGTAAACTTATATTGGAACCATTTACAGTTTTGTGATCAATTATTTAGCCATACCCTTATATAATTGTATATTATAATTATAAATAATATAAAATTATTATATTTTGATTATTATGTTTCGATTATAATCACAATAAATTTTGTTATAGTTTGATTATAATAAGTGACACAATAATTGATATAGTTTGACTAACGTAGACATTGTTATAGTTTGATTATTATAAATACTATTAGTAATATTGTTTGATTATTATGGTTTGAGTATTATAAGTCATAAAATAATTGTTATAGTTTGATTATTATAAGTATTATAACTTTGCTATAGGCAGTACAAATTTTGTTATAGTTTGATTATTTTAAAAGTGATAAAACAAATTGTGATTAGTGTTGGTTCATAGTATAGTTTAATTATAATATAATTGTATAAGTAAGCGTTGTTATATTATGAGATTGAATGATTAAAATATTTTTTATTGATTTAAACATTTTATCGTTTATACTTTTGTGGGTAAAGAGTTGTACAAATGTTATCAATTTGAACTATCGTATTACAAATTTACTAATGAATTTCTATTACAAGTCATCTTTATACACAATTTCACCTCCCGATTCAAGTCATTCTTCATCCTCACCAGCTTCATCCGTAAGATCTTGTTCAATATCACTCTATTCATCAAACATTTCATTTTGATGCTATTCTATTTCATATTTTTTAATCCAGTCTTTGATTGTAACACATACTTTAATTGCTTGAACAATTAGTCTCGATCACCTACTTATGTATTACAGTTTGGCCATACTAAATGCGAATCATTTGCCAATGTAGACATAAGTACATAAATAACTTCTTTGGCTAATTTGGAAAAAAGAAGAAGGAAAAAATGGTTATTTAGGCTTCTATTACCATATTAAGACATCAATCGAGTTATCATCATTATACATACTTAAATCGAAAGGAGTTTTAAAATATAATGTCAGTTCATTAACATATTTAGCAGATATTGACACTGCCGTTCTACTTTGCTTACGTTTCTCAAGTAGATATGATGATAGTTAATTTTACTTCCCCATTACTACTACCAGCTAAACTTGGAAATGAACTATAATTATCGTTCCCATGTTTTGTAGCATAAAGTCTATTCATTCTTTTTAATAAGTTTGAATATCTTGATAATATTTATCAAAATCATAATCATTATCATGTATGATACTAGGATAAAATTGCTCAACATATATGTGAAAGTAATTCAATTTGAGACAAGGATTAAAAATACACCCAATTACATAAGCGCATGGGATGGAATGAAAATACTTAACAAATTTTCTTCCATGTAGGGCACCATTTCGCGACACACATACTGTTTCCTATTTGCATATAAATGCTTAACAAGATTAACAACATATTGAATGGACAAATAAATGTTAGTACTATATTGCGTAAAAAAGTGCGATTATACTTTTCAAACGTGGTAAAGATACCTATCATTTTACGATAATATGACCAATGTACATGAGTAAGAGGTTGGTAATGGTCCCTGATGTTTTTTGGCTTATATTTTTCATAAAACATTATAAAATTTGCATAAATAAATTGTTATTAAATCACTATGCAATTATCACAAAATGACTCAAACACAAAATATATGTGAAGGACAAACTTAAATGAACACATGATTTAACGTGGTTCGACAATTGTCTACGTCCACGGGCGCCACCAGAGAAAAGAGTTTCACTATGATAGAAAATGTTACAGATTTCAGATTGTGTTTTGTGTAGCCTTAGTAGTCTATTTATAGAGAATTAATAGACTTACTAGACAATGGGCCTAATGTGCTCATACCACAAGACTAACACGATACTTCCGGACACAGTACACTATCAAGGCACTATTCGACTCATTCATAACAAATCTTCCCCTTGAGGCGAATATCCTTTCTTCACTATCAACAAGGAAATTTTTCTTTTTCTGACTCACCAAATGCCCCTAAGGCATTTACTCTATACTGAGAACACCAATCCAGTTTAGGCACTCCTAAACTTTCGAACTGATACTGCCTTGGTCATTATATTTGCTGGATTATCGTGTGTAGACACTTTCTTCACATCAACAATTCCCTTTGATATTATATCACGAATAAAATGATACCTGATATCTATGTGCTTTGTACGCTCATGGTACATTTGGTTCCCTGTAAGGTGTATGACGCTTTGACTGTCACAAAACACTTTTGTAGTAGTCCTATCCAAACCCAAATCTGCCACCAAACCTTGTAACCATATTGCCTGTTTAACTGCTTCTGTTACCGCCATGTACTCTGCCTCTGTTGTAGATAAAACTAAAGTAGCTTGCAACTGTGCTTTCCAACTGACCGCACTCCCATCTAGAGTAAATACATATCCTGTTAGAGATCTTCTTTTATCCATATCACCTGCAAAATCAGAATCAACAAAACCAACCAATGATCCTACAACATCATTCAATGATTCACCAATATCGGTCTTGTTAAGAGTTAAGCCAACGTTCACAGTATTCTTTTGAAGAGATTCAATCTCTTCCCTCATAGCACTAATCCATCGATCTGCCTCTGAACTTGCTATAGCTTCTCTGTAGCTACTAGGTTCCTGCATCTCAACTTCTTCTGCAACTGACAGAGCATATGCAACTAGATTCGCATACCTTTTTGGAAGTCTAAAATATCTTATTTCTCTGCCCAATGCTATGCTATTAACTTGTTGTTCTGGTTCAAGCGCATCATCGTTACTATCATCTGATGCTGACACTTCACCTCCTGATTCTAGATCCACCTCCGAACCACTTGAATTATTGGACCTCCTAGAAACTGATTCTACTTCAAGCTCCACCTGTTTACTCACAACTGATCCTGATTCAACCATTTCTCCTACTTCTATCTGACTGTCTATCAAAGCAAATCATTAAAAGTAACGTCCCTACTGATGAGAAAACCTGGAGACTTTGGAGAGGTACACCATAACCTATATCCCTTCACTCCAGTAGCATATCCTAGAAATATGCACCTCTTTGCCCTTGGATCAAGCTTACCATCTCTCACATGAGCATACGCAGGACAACCGAACACCCTCAAATGTTCATAATCAGTCGACGATCCATACCAAATCTCAAAAGGAGTTTTACAATCAATAGCCGTTGATGGAGACCAATTCACCAAGTAACATGCTATATTGATAGCTTCAGCCCAAAACTCCTTTCCCACACCGGAATGCGAGAGCATACTTCGTGCCTTGTCAAAAAGTGTTCTGTTCAGTCTTTCTACGACTACATTCTGTTGTGGTGTTCTAGAACAAGTGCGATGGCGCACTATTCCCTCAACTTCGCAAAACTCGTTGAACTCACACTGCAATATTCTAACCCATTATCTATCCTAAGACGTTTGATTTTTCTTCATGTTTGCTTCTCAATCATCGTCTTCCATTTGACAAAAGTTGAATATGCCTCATCTTTCGTTTTCAGAAAGTACCCCACACCATCCTTGAATAATCATCAATCAAACTCATGTAGTATCTGGCTCCGCTCTTGGATGGAATTCTGTTTGGACCCTAAAGATCTGAGTGAATATAGTCCACTGTCCCTTTAGTCTTTCTTACAACCGATTTGCTAAATTTGACTCTAGTTTTTTTACCAAACACACAGTGCTCACAAAATCCCAATGATTTTGCTTTATACCTTTTCAACTAATCTCTCTTTCCCAAAATAGCTAATCCTCTGTCACTCATGTGACCAAGATGCCAATGCCACAACTTATTTTGATCTTTCCTACTTTGGCTATTACTCCCTGATGATGCTACTGCAGCATCGCCCATAACAACACGCCCGTGGAGAATGTAAATACCTTTCTGCAAACTACCTTTCATGCATACCATTGAGCCTTTTGTCACCTTTGTAACCCCGAGAGTCTAGAGTCCCAAGAGAAATCAGGTTTCTCTTTAACCCAGGAACATGCTAGCACGTCAAGATTCTAACAACCCCGTCAAACATTCTGATTCTAACGTTACCAATACCACCAACAGCCAGCGATGATTATTCCATAAATAGACAGTTCCCTGCATTGGCTTGTAAGTATCGAACCACTGCTTGAACTGACACATATGATATGTAGTGCTAGTATCGAGTACCCAAGAGTTCTTCCCAAAGTCTGAACTCACGGACAATACATCTCCTCTACCACTGTTTTCACTATCGTCGGAATCGTTCACACCTTCAACAATGTTTGTTGTATTTTCCTTTTAATTTCCATTCTTATCATTTAGTTTCGGACAATCTCTCCTATAATGACCCTGCTTACCGCATTCATAACAGTTTGAGTGCTTTACCCTTGACTTGGACCTCCAGTTCTTCCTTATTAAATAACTCGCTTTGCTTCTAGATCTTACCCTAGTCATTAGACCTTTCCCTTCAGCTTGATTGTCTGGCTGCAACTATCTCATCTCTTTTGATTTCAGTACCCCTTTGACATCTGCTAGCGATAACGTATCCTTACCATACATAATGGTATCTACAAAGTTTTAATATGGAGCTGGTAACAATCTCAATACAAACAAAGCTTGATCTTCATCCTCAATATTGATATATATGTTCTCCAAGTCCATTATAATTGATTTGAAATTATCTAAGTGCTCTGTTATGGACATACATTCTTTCAATCTGAAATCATACAAAAGCTTCTTCAAGTATAATCAGTTTACTATTGATTTCTCTGAGTAAAGATCTACTAGCTTTTTCCATGCGCAGGAAGCAGTCTTCTCACCACTAATCTCACGAAACAAATTATATTTCACACTCATTAAAATCCAACACAAAGCCCTTTCTTGAAGATCTTGTTTCTCTTCTTCTTTCATCTCTTCTGGTAACTTATTCTCCACAGCCTTCCACGGCCCTTGCAGTACCAATGAAGATTTCAGTTTAATCTTACACAACGCAAAGCTAGATCCCCCATCAAATTTTTCAATCATGTATTTTGTTGCTGTAGACGCCATTGCGAAACCCTAATTGCAAAAGCCCTAATTTCAGTACGTGGCTCTGATACCAATTTTGTTATTAAATCACTATGCAATTATCACAAAATGGCTCAAACACAAAATATATGTGAAGGACAAACTTGAATGAACACATGATTTAACGTGGTTCGACAATTGTCTACGTCCACGGGCGCCGCCAGAGAAAAGAGTTTCACTATGATAGAAAAGGTTACAGATTTCAGATTGTGTTTTGTGTAGCCTTAGTAGTCTATCTATAGGGAATTAATAGACTTACTAGAAAATGGGCCTAATGGGCTCATACCATAAGACTAACACGATACTGTCACAACACTTAACTGTACTGCCGAACACAGTACACTGTAAAGGCACAATATCACTATTACATACACAAAATTGTACTGCGGGACATAGTACACTGTCAAGGTACTATTTGAATCATTCATAACATAAATAAACATGTATATCAAGATCATAAGTAGAGTTCCATCTTCGGCATCCAATTTGTTTTTAAATTTCTTACCACTAGCCAAAACAATTATTTTATATTCATGTTTCCTATGACCCGAAGTCATGATTAGTAGAATCATATTTCTAATAGGATCGATAAAATCCGTGAATAACATCTTTACTTTATCCTTTGCAATCAATTAAAGTATATGACATAAACATCTATAGTTGATTTTTATTTATTAAAAATTGGGTTGTATTTAATTTTAAGTCTTTTAGTAATTACGGTGTTATTGGATGCAATATCAAATAAAATTGACATAATGTTATCTTTAGCATTAAAATCAAATATAAATTGTAAAAGACCTTCTCAAATTTGAGCATTATGATTAACAATAGAATGAAAATATATAATTCTTTTTTGAAGTACCAATTCGAGATCAATCCAATGTAAACTAACACACATAATATCAAAGTCAATATATATTTGTTATATCACTAGTCAAAGAAACCTTCCATGATTATCTAAAAATCATACCACTAATAAGTTGTTATTGGTTTATAAAATAATTTATAACTATTATTCTCATAAATCTACGAGTGATGCGATAAACTTCTAGGTTGACTAATCTACTAATCCATTTGTTATATCTCCATCCGTCGAATTTAAAAGAAAAAAATGCACTTACAAGTATAAATTTTATCATTTCCCACATATTATAATCTAATTAACCTAATACATTGATGGTATTTGGATCTATGGTAATTTGAACCTCATCTCTAAGTTCAACTCTAGGATTATCTATAATTTGGTGTTGTCTTGCTAAATAGCGTCCTACACCGTTGCTATCGCTATTATTTTGTCCACACCTATAAAGTATACGTTTATCATAATGTTTATAATTAACTTTATTAAAGTTTGTACGCATTGTAAAATTCTCCCATATCCAATATGTTTTCTTTCTAGAATTTGAACTAGTGGTAGTAGTAGTGCTAACATGGGAAGAATTTGTTTCAAATGTGGGATTTTGTTGACTAATATATAAAAGATCATGCATTCTATTTTTTCATAAATATTAAAAGCATAATTTAGGTATATAGGTCGGGAGAGCTAGTTACTAGTATTAACATTATATCGTTGTTTGGTGCCATCAAAACAACTAGTAATACGAAACAAGTCAAATGATAACATAATTAAAAGATTTTATAGAGTATACCAAACCTTTAATCATAAATAATACACCACCAATGTTTTTCCAGTAAAGCTATTGAGTAGATGAGTGTGTTAATCAAATTTAAAACTTCGATTGAATTTGGAACTTTGGTAGAAGTTTAAAGCTTAGATCAAATTCGTGATGAAAAATAAGGTATTTTAAAAGATTATAGAAGAACTTGATTTGAGAGATGATGAATAAAAAATGAAAAAATTCTTCTTTAATTATAGATAAAGTAAGCTAGAACTTTGTTTTAGCCATCAGAATCAAACGGGTAGCCGTTTGGGTCTAGTGGCTATTTTGTTTTAAATGGCTAGACCCTAACAGGTATCTTGAAGGTTTTCCGGGTACTTGTTTGGATCCAAATACTATTTTGGTTATTGTTAAACCATAACACGTACCCGACAGACCCACTAGATACTCGTTATGGTCTAACGACTATATTATTTTAGTCGTTGGACTAGTTATTTTATAAATAGAACCCATTTGAACTAAACAAACATTCATTTGTATAATATATGGCCTTTGCTCTAGAAGCGACTAGTCGTTTCGCATACGGGTGCATTTTTAATAACGATTAACTGTTGGATTAGCCGTTACGCAAATGAGCGCCCATTCATCTCTTAACTTTCTCTAAACCCAGCTATCTTAATCATCTCTCATCACTCAACCATATCTCACAATCTTCAAAGTTGATATATTCTCATCCCAAATTGGTGACCAAAGTAAAAACAATGCTCAAAGAAAAATAAGAAATATTAGCATGGAACCTCAAGAGCCAGCGCCATAACAATATAAACAAGAACAACCGACACCAGAAAAATAATAATTACTCAATTGCTGCTCGAAGTATAATCGAAATATACCATGGTATGTTTTAGACTCCACTAAGATGATGGACACTCGAGGTAATGAATTTATTATGAAAACTCTTATTACCTTGGATGTATAAGATTTGCTTCACATTGTTGCGGTTGGTATATTGGTTTAGTCGCTGAATTTTATGCTAGTATTAATTTATGAGTTTAATCATAGTAATGAGACTTTAGATTTTGTTTTTAATGGTATATTGGGTACAATGTATGACTCTAACATAGAAAATGATTTTGGTATGTTTATGTATGACTTTGGTACTCCACTTCCGGCATTAGAGTATCATAATCATAGTCGACATTTAAAACTAAAATAATTAGTTGTGCTATAAAATAATGGTAAATCTCATCTGGTTAACAAGCAATTTAGACAGACTGCTAGTAAATTAAACTTGAAAATAGTTAAAAGATTGATATTGATATTGGTTAGTGATTATTTCCTTTTGGTTAATAATAAGGATTCATGGATGATTAATCTTCAAACATATGGAACCGTTTCCATACTATTGGTACGTAAATTAAATTTATAAAGTTTGGTCATTAGGCATATAAAGTATTTATCTACTAAACGAGATCCACCTTATGGGATGATCATATCTCATTTGATTTAGAAACATGTAGATGTTAGTTCATATCATAAGTTACCAACTCTAAAGGGTTGTAGGATTGAAAAATGATATCTTGTAACTCAAGAGATATATACCCATGATGGAGACATTTTTTCTAAGTATGAGGTATTTGGATATTTTGAGGCATCTAGGAATGATATATGGAGGAACAATAAGTGTGCTACACCTCTTCACCTAAATAATGAGTATCACGTGGGCATAATAGGGTTCAATTTGAGAGTTATGGTAATATTACTTTAGAGCCAACACATGAACCTAGTACGAAATAACCGATTATTAGATGTTGGAGGGAATATATGAAATAGTGAGTCAAATTCATAAAAGGAAGGATCAATTGCATAATATACATGGTTATTAGAGAGGAATACTTGTCTGGCATCGAAAATACCCTTAGCCTGATTGATAACTAGCTGGGAGTCTAACCGCAACGCGGATATTGGTCGCACAATCCATAACAACTTTGGTAGATACCATTTATAACAGATCTTTTTGTAACTATGAAATAAGTCAGCATATGAATTTGACCGACACTTATCGTCAATATTTTCTTGGATATCCGGGTGGCTATCTTCCACCCTCAGCTCCTATACAATCACAATATACTACACATCACAAGCTCCCACTGAAGATGATGAAAAATGATGACTTAGAGATTTGGTATTTTTATATATTATTGTATGACTTTACTTTTATTTATGTATTTAGTTGTTTTCATTTTCAAGTATTTGGTTGTACGATAAATATCTTAGTTTTGTTTGTTTCGATAAAATTGAAGTTCTAACAATTATTGTTTGGTTGATTATATACGTTATCAAAAATTTATTTTTATGTATATTTTCATTGTCTCTTATATTTTAAACATATTGTTTATGATAAATAATTTAATTTTTTCTTATTCAACTAAATTTATCCATAAAAATTAGTTTTTTTAATAATAAAACATATTAATTTTTTAAATAAAATATTAAAAGTACCTAAAAAAGATTGAAAAAAATAAAAAATAAAAAGATCAATTACTATATAAATAAAATAATATATTTAATAAATTAAATTTATTAGACACACACAAATTACAAGTGAACTAGATTTTATCCCTAACCATAAATTAAATCACAGCATAAATGATTTAAACGGAGAAAAAAAAACAAAATCCGTTTTAAATAGGATATGACAGGTCCTCCAACAAAATTAGAGCATGCGAGCCGATATTATTTGTCAAGTTTTACCATTTTTATTAAATAATTATAAATCTTAAGATTTATAAAAATATCGCTATGAAATATGGCATAATTAATTAAAAAATATGATATGATTGTAAATTATATATTTGGCAGCTTTATATATTTTGTATAATTTATAAAATTCGTTTGGATGCGGTGGTATCAAGAATGTATTGTGCTATTGTTTAGCTTAATAAAATTAGAATTTCGTCCACTTTTAACAAATTTCAAATATTAATCACGGTTTTGAAAATATGATTAACAATATAAACAATATATTGAAAATTCATATGTTTACTTGCGTCAAATATTTGTCAAAAATATTTTAGCCCGGTAGTTACTTGTCCATTAGGTTTTTTTATTTGTTTTTTATTTTATTTTGGGGCACAATGTTTTTTAGTGCAATATAATTGTCTTTTTATTATTTTATAACCTAACGTATTTATATTATAATTTATTATAACAATTCAGAAAATTAGCAATTTATAATATGCGAACTCTATATTTATAAACTAGATTTGAAGACCGTACGGGTGAGGGAAGCCGGTAAACAACTTGGCTTCGTAATTATATTCAGAACATATGATCCGAGTCGTAAAAGTAGAACCCCTAAATCTATGTACCAATTCGAGATATTTGATCACTACAATAAAGTTTTGAAAGAGAAAGATTGAAAATACAAATAAACCAATACCAAAAATATGATATTTTAAAATTAGTTGGTCAGACGACCAAATTGATACTATGTGGTCGTTAAGCGTGCTTTCCATCGCACAAAACCATATACCAGTAAAAAAGTTTTAAGGACATGCAGTCATGGCAAAGTTTAAAATACACACATAAATATTAGTAGAAATTCTAACCTTTACGGGAGTACATCCTCGTGATATATTCAATAACTTAGAGAAGTTTGATTTGGAGAGTGCCTCCAACATCCGTAACGCATAAAATTATCGCCAAAAATATAGGTAGATTGAAAAAATGTTAGTTCATAATTGTAATTTTTGTTTTCTAAATTACAAACACACAATTATATGCAATGGTATAAGACCACGAGCGGAGGATCCAATATCATAACATATTTATTTTTTGCACACATGGTGAACATAGATTTATCACGAGTGCTTATAATGGATAATACGTATAAAACTATTAGATACATGATATCGATGATTGAAATAATACGGATTACTCATACTAAAATGATGTTTTCCTTGGTTTTGCATTCATGACGAAGGAGAACCAAGATAGCTATGAATGGGTGTTGGGATGTATGATAACAATTATGAAGAAAAATGATTATTAGTTGTCGTTTGCTATAGAAACCGATCGTGAACTAACTTTAATGAATAATATTGAGAAACATTATTCGGCCGTGACTCACATGTTATGCTAATAGCATATCAAGAAGAACTTACTTATTAACAATTTTGTTTTTAAAGAGAATAAGTTCAATTTTTTATAATGGTTTGATGTGAGGTGGTTTGGTCTATTGGGGATTAAATTATGGGCCTAATGGATATTGAATTATGGGTTGAACCATAATACTTGAAAATATGTTAGGGTCCAATAAGGATCAATGAATCTCCCCGAACACCTCTTGCGAGTGATGAAAACCAAGAAAGGCTTCTCATATAAGAGGAGAGTGATCATATGTGAGGAGACATTGAGGCACTCAGGTCTCAGAGAGAAGTTGATTTCAATCTCAAAAAAAGTTCAAATGGAGATCCAAGAATACGATGGACAAGAAAATGATCCCCAACATAGCCGATTTAAATATCGAATTTCCAAAAAAGGGGCATAAAACCAAAGATTGTGCTAAGCTTTTCGGAATCTAGTAAAGACTCAACCTATCGATCTGAAGTCTCCTCGTCTTGTTCGAGCAGTGACCATCTTCATAAGAAGAGAAATCGTCACCATGGTAAGTTTTAGTTAAATAAATGTTTGAACTGGTATCACAAGTCAAGTAAGCAAGATTCTTTGGATACAAAGAAGCACCAAAAGAATAAAGAGAAGAAGAAAGGATGCCAAGAAAAAGTGAAGAGCTCCATAGATCGTAGTATAAACCATTTTATGAGTGATCAATTCGCCACCCAATCCGAACCAGGTATATCGCTACCTCCAATGAAGATCACGAGTTTAGCCAAAGGTATAATTTGTGGTAATCCCTTTTGTCTCTTAGAATTATGTTAAATCATTTACCAAGACATTTTGATATATCCAAGATGGAAAATTTTAATGGAAGTAAAGATCTGGATAATCACGTTGAGCAGTTCAAGAATTTTGACGATGATAATAAATTTTTGTCTAGGGTGTTTTCTCAAGCATTTAAGGATAGTGCCTTGAAATTGTATAATCATCTTCGGCAGGGGTCAATCAAAAACTCTGACATGTTTTGATTGAATTTCCGAGATAATTTGTGGGGAGTAAAGAACTTAGAGGAAATGGAGACACAATAATCCATTACTAACAGTTCACTGATGAAACCTTAAAGAAATATACCAAACGTTTTGTTGAAATTAAAGATGGTTTCTTGGACTGCTTCGAACAAGTAGCCATAAATGTTTTTAGACAAGGGATTTTACATGGGGAATTAGGTGACATTGTTACCCAGAAAAAAAAACATTGACATGGGGAGATTTGTAGTCCAAATTTGGGAAACAAATCATACTGGAAGAAACGAAAAGATTGAAGCTACTCCATCAGTCTAGGAGCAGCTCTTCATCTACTCGACTAAAAAGTACGACGAATTATCATTCGAAGGAATCCAGAAAAATTAGCGATCTGTATAGGGAAAACCAGCATCCCCAAGGGTAAAAATCTAGACTCAGAAGGAATCAATGGATTCAGCCTGATTATTTCGTAGAGTTAACTGAAAATGTTGCAACCATCTATGATAAAATAAAAAAGTTTGTACAATTTTGAAGGACAACACATATTTAAACTCTTAGCACCAGATTATGAAAATATCATAATTATGTGGAACACAATATCAAAGATTGTATTGCTTTAAAGAAAGAAATCCAAACTCCAATCGAGAATTGGAAATTGACCATCTTTTTTCAAATCCCAAGTGGGAAATAGATCAACAACGAACATGAGTGGAGCTCAAGCATAAGAATCTAATGTTCGAAAGGAACTGTAGAAGCGACACCTAAACAATAAAATATGATGGCGATTACTGAACAATGTAACAAATTTGATGAAGATTCAGAGTATTTGGATCCAGATCTGGATCATGGTCGGGAAAATATGATATGTGAAAAAAATGAGAAAGGTCTCAAAATTATGTCAATTCTTTGAATCATTAACCATTTTCAGGAGGGGGGGGGGGGATACTATGACAACTCCTTCAAATTGTTCTAAAAAAATACATGTAGCCAGCTTGACTACACAGTTAGAAGGACAAATGTCTACTCATCTGTATCGGAATCCTAGCTCATTCATCGTATTCGATGATGATGATTTGAGAAATATTACTGAGCCTCATGAGGATGTTGTGGCGATTGGGGCTGTAATTGAGGGAATATAAAACCGAAGAATTTTGTTGACATTGGCAGCTTAGCTAATGTTTTGTTTTTACTCACTTACAAGCTAGTGAAAAACCCGCACGTCATTCTTCGATCCAATAGAACATACAATGGCGGAAAAAAGAACAATTATTTTGAAGACAAGGTTTTGCACTAAGTTGACTAAAAGATAGCTACAATTTACGTTCTAACAAAACATTTCATGATTTTTGTAAGCCTCATCTTATGTATGGACCTCCATAATAAATAAATTCAAATAAGTATGACAACTAATGTAAATATGTTAGCTATTACACGTCAAACTTTTGAAAATTGAAAGAAAAGATTCAAAATCTCATTAAAATGGCAAATTAATAGAATTTATTAAAATCTGTGCAAATATTCATAATTTTTTTTAAAACAAGATGCGGTAAAAAGGTGGATGTATTGAATAGAGGTTGCCCAACTAGATTGTTAAAAAAGAAGAAATATATTTTAGATGGTCTTGAAAATTATATGGATCTAATATTGTATCGTCAAGTGTGTTTTATTACTATTAAAGGAGATTTAGTGTCGAGAACTACAAAATTGTCTAAAAATAACATATATCGGGACATCAAGCTCCAGTACAAAAGTCAGACTTCAAACCTCCTTTTCCAAACATCTTATCTTTCCATCTTATTTTTTAGAATGAAAATATCTGAGGTCTAACTGGTTCTCATGACGATGCACTGCTTATTACGGTAGAGATTGTGAGTGTAAATGTCCAATGAACACCAACTAAAATTGGTAGTTGACTAATATTCAGTCCAGTGAGAGTTACAATAAAATGAAAATATTCCTTTTGATTTGTAATAGAGAAAGAATAATCATTCATTTATAGGGGGTTAGACACTTTAATGTGCGGGGATTTTGAGACCAAAGACCATTTATTTTATGGTTGAATTTGGTTTGGATTATTTTTTAATAAATTTCTCATACACTTCATATTTATGTTTTGTAAAGTATACCCAAGTAATGCAAGAAAATTCATCAACAAATAAAATAAAATATTGAAAAATCATTCTTATTAGAGTATGATGCAGCCTTCCCACATATCTAAGTGTATCAAATAAAATATATTAAATTGAGTGTTACTTGGGCTAAAATAAGTTCAATGACCTGTTCCTAATATACAAGTTTCACACGAAAAATTAGTACTATTATTCTTAAAATTGTAGAAAATGGAAAACGAAGCTAACTAAGGAGGGGTGACCAAGGCGTCATTGAGAAAACCAAAATTTTCTATTATATATCGCTTGAGAAATTAATGTATTTCCCCATCAAACCACTTCATGAACGTAGTAAAGACCTTTGTGCTTAATATTATGCTCAATGATCTCTTTCGTATGAATGCCTATGAAAGGAAAAACTAAGGATATATGAGTACTATATGATTCAATTCATGTGTTACATGACTGAATGAGAAGAGTTTGGGAGATAAAGATGGAACGTAGATGCATTTTTTTTTTAATTTTAACTATAGAGAAATAACAATAAATCATTCTTCTTCGACTTTGGCTAAACTCTCATTTGCAGTTTTGACATGAGCCATTAAAGGTGGTACTTGATTAATAATATCTGATGATCATGGGTCATTGTGACTGTAGCCCCACAATCCAAAATCTGTTCCATTATTTTACCTCAATGACTTAGTGATGCAAAGCCTTGTTGTCCATTATTGTCTCTTTCATTTTTTGTCTCTTTACTATTGACACTTCCTGATGATCATGGGTTTTTGCTTGGTATAAAGAAATTTTTTTCTTAAAACTTGATCGCCCACTTTAAATTCTCTTCGTTTTACTTTATAAGCATATCTACTTCTCATTAATATTTGATAATGTAGCGATTTTATTTGTGTCTGTCTTCTTTTTTCTTCAATCAAATCCAACTCCACTGCTTTATTTACATCATTGAAATCTTCGGAATATGTTATGAAACAATAGGACGAAAAAATTGTCTTGGATGGTACTACTGCATCCATTCCATATACCAATGCAAATGGAGAATCTGACGTTGTTGTTCGAGGAGTTGTTCGATATGCCCACAAAACTTCGTGAAGATAATTCAGCCATTTTCCTGCCTTGCCTTCCAAATTATTCTTTAGCACATCAAGAATGGTTCGATTTATTTCTTATACTTGTCTATTTTCCGGTGGGTGAAAATGAGCTGAAAAGCATTGGTGTATTCCTCGAGAGTCACAATAATTTTTCAAATCGTTATTATAAAATTGAGGTATGTTATCCGTGGTGATTTTCATTGGAACCTCAAAGCGACAAAAAATATTCAAAGTAATAAATCTAATGACATCTTTAACTTTTGTTCCTACTAACGGATCTCCCTCAACCCATTTGGAAAAGTAATCTACTGCCACAATTATTGTCTGTCGTCCTCCATAAGCCATTGGTATAGGTCCTACAAGATCAATTCCCTATTGATCAAACGACAATTCCTCAGATTTGCTTTCGAGGGGAACTCATGGTTTATGAATTATGTTGGCAAATGTCTGAAAAATATCACACATTTTAACCAACTGTTTCGCATCAGAAGATATCTTAGGGCAATAGTATCCTGCCAAAAATACTCTTCTTATTAGAGCCTTGTACCCACAATGCGCAGATCCTTCTCCATCATGCAATTTTTGATAATATCATCTATGATTCATGTTTGCCCAATCATCGAAGTAAAGTTCAACTGGAAGATTTTTCTATACAAAATACCTCAAAGGACTATGTATCCATGAGACTTAAAACTTTTTTTAGAGAATGATTTGTTAACTGGTAATTCATCATTTTCTAAAAACTTAATAATATCGAGTCTCGAATCATTCTCTTCAGAAAAAAATAGTCGAAGGTCTTCATCTATTATTCCAACTTCTTGCTCTGAATTTATAATAATTTGATGGGCTTTCTTGCGTAATAATCCATGGGTATGCGTCCGAATATGAAGCAGTTGCTAAAAAGTCTGCAACAGAGTTTTCTTCTCTTTGGTCATATTCATAACTGACATTTTCAAATGCTACAACCAAATCTTTTAGCTCATTCAAATATTTTACTAAATGATCCTTTCGAGATTCGGATTTTCCAGATGCATGATGAAGGAGAAGCTGTGAATCACTCACTAACTTAACGTTTTTAGCTGCAACAAGTCTTAAGCCTGCTAAAGCTGCCTCATATTCTGCTTCATTATTTTTTGCTTTAAACCCAAAACAAATGCCTTGATACATATCTATTCCTTCAGGAGAAATCAATTGTACTCCAACCCCAGTTCATGATACAATCGAACCTCCATCTGTCCGGATTACCCGTTCTGCTAAGGCTTGTGATTTGATCGCAGTCGTGTGCTAAACTCAATATCAAAATCTCCTAACTCAACCAACTTGGTCATTCTTCCAAAATGTCAGGTATTTGAAGCAAGTTCTTTTAATGGAAATGACGTTCGTACCACAATAGAATGAGCTTGAAAATATGGTCTCATTTTTTGAGCAGCAATTACTAACGCAAGGGCCAATTTTTCTAACATCAAATACTGTTTCTCTGCATCCAACAAAATTTTACTGATGTAGTACACTGGTCTTGGAATATTTTCTTCTTTTCAGACTAACATGACACTCACAGCATAATCTGAAACTGCTATATAAACAAATAATCTTTCCCCCGGAACAGGATTTGTGAGAATTTCTAGTGAAGAAAGATATTATTTAATCCGATGTAAAGCCTCTGAGCACTCTTTTGTCTAGTTGAAAAAATTTGCATACCTTAATACCTGGAAAAAAGGAGCGCATTTATCTAAAGAGCGAGATATAAATCTATTCAGCAATGCCAACCTGCATGTTGATATTTATACTTCTTTTATATTTCGAGGGGGAGTCATAGACGTTAAAGCTTTTAACTGTGTTGGGTCGGCTTTAATAACTTTTTTTCACTTACTATATATCAGAGGAACTTTCCTGGTTGAACCCAAAATGTGAATTTTACTAGGTTTAATTTTATGTTGACCCTTTTTAAGTTAATAAAAGTTTTCTCTAGATCATCAAAGTGATCCTCATGCTTAGGAATTCTTACCAGCATATCATCGATATACACTTCAACATTTCACCCAATTTATGCCTCAAAATTTTTATTCACAAAACACTGATAAAATACCCTTTCATCTTTAACCCGAAATACATTACTTTGTAACAGTGCAAACCCTTCCAGTGATCAACGAAGTATTCTCTTCATCCTTGAGATCCATCTTGATCTAATTATACCGTGCATAAGCATTCATAAAATAAAGTAATCGATTTCGTCATGTGGAACCTACCAACTGATCTATCCGTGGGCCAGGGAAATGATCTTTTGGACAAGCCCTATTTTAGTATGTAAAATCTACACAAATTCTCCATTTACCATTTTTCTTTTGAGAAATACCAGATTTGCCGCCCACAAATGATATTGTGATTCTCGAATGTGCCCTACTCTCGATAAACGTTCTACCTTCGCCATTATTGCCTCAGATTTTTCTTGAGAGAAAAGCCTTCTTTTTTGTATTATTGGTCTTACGTTATTATTGATTGATAGCTTATGGCAAATTATTTGAGGGGGCAACCCAGTTACGTCATTAGAACACTAGGCAAACATATCTAACTTTGTAGATAAAAATTTCATTAATATTTCCCTTAAAATTGGAGATAACTTCGTCCCAATATTCAAAACTTTACCATTTGGATACACATGATCTTCGTAACTTTCATCAGGAACCAAAAGACCTGAAACTCCCTCGGATCATCGATAGGGGTTGGCTCCGAAGAAATCCCCGTTAATTGTCCCAATGGTATTCCCCACAACATATTTTAACATTGATGAACAATAGAGATTACAACATCCATCTTGGATAACAAAGACCTTCTAAAAATAGCACTGTAAGATATTGGCCCATCTACTAAAATAAACAAAAATTTAACTTCTTTTCTAAACGGCCCTCAGCCTAGTTCGACCACACTTTTAAACTCTCCAACCACTTCAGTTGTCACCCCTATGGAACCCACAATAGTTCGATCCGACCTTCGGATCACATGAAGGTCAATAAGTTTCTTATAATTACTCATGAATAAGATGTTCACGGAGAAGCCTGTGTTAATTAAAACTCTTTGTACTTGATCACCGGCTATCCCTGCTGCAATAACTACTGCATCTTCACGTGTCCCTGCCACATTTCTCATATCATCAACTTCAAAACAAATTATTAAGGAAGGAATTCAATGCAGATGTGTCGAGGCACCAACTTCAAACTGAGTAGTCAAACTGACTGTATGTCTTTTCCGAGAGCTTCTAATTTTTGTAACAATATAATCCCAAAAAATTACCAAAGATTTGAAAAATGTACATAAATCACTAACCTTTTTCCTTGGGATGATTTCTTCCATAATACTAATGTAATTCCTTCCTCCTTTTGGATCCAAGTACTCTAATGTAATATCAAAAAAATCAATCTCCTCGGAGATAACGAGAGCAGTCTCCTCTTTTGATGCTTCTTTAGGTGTCAGATTTTTCTGAGAGTGTTTCTTTACAAAGTTGGTCAATTTCCCATTTTCTATCAATGCTTGTATTTCTTTTTCAATGTTATGCATTATTTTGTGTCATTCCTAATATCTTCATGATATTTTAAATACCTGATATTTCCACTTTTCCTCGGAGTTTGTATAAGGAAGGGCTTGTGAAATTGCATTTGACTTCAAGTTTTATCAAATATTGTGGCCACACACTCAGTCAAATCTGCGAAATGATTTGGACGAGTCCATTTAATAGACATTGGCCTAGCTCCATGGTTTATGCTATATGCATGTTGGTTTACTCTGTGTCTTAGAGGGAAGTGATTCACTACTGTAGGTTGCACATTTATCCGACGCGGCTGGACTGTAACAAGAGATCTTTAGAACTGGTTCTGCTCCAACTAATCACAAAAACCTATTTCTGAAGCCTGAGTTTCTTCCACCAATATTATCTTTTCAACTTGATCAAGCATATCTGTAAACGTCATTGCTTGAATTTCATCCACAACATCCTTCAATATTCTTGGGAGAAGTCCCATTCGATAAGCTGCCAAAGCCACATAAGGAGTCTTTACAATATTCCATATCAGTTTATGCTTTAACAAAACGATTGGTATAATTTTTCAAACTTTCTCTATCGTTTTTCCTACAGTATATTATAGTATGACCATTAGCTCAGATTTCTTACTTCCCACAAAATATTATTGGGAAATTTTCCAAAATATGTCAAAGCTTTTTATATAACCCTGCGGAAGTCGGTTATACCATTCTGAAGCCACACCCTTAAATGTTTGGGAGAAAGCCCTACAAAGTAACTTGTCATCGTCGTGAAAATTAATTATAAAGTTTTTAAATTGTTCAATATGGCTATCAGGATCTTGTGTTCTGTTGAACTTTTCCAACTTGGAAATATCGAAATGCTTTTGGAGGTTTCTAAAGAGTATTTCTGAGGCAAAGAAGATGACCTCTAATTATGTCATGCTCTGTAAACATTGGTTCTAGGACCCTCGAACATTGCATAAAGACCCTCCTCGGAAGAAGTTGTGTACTGGTTACTTACTAGATATTCAAAATTTTGACTCTCCGACGAATTTTGAGAGTATACAATGTTTTATTTCCTAGCATGATCCTCAGAGCTTTGAATTTTTCCTCTCACATCCTTTATCTGGTGATCCGTTCGATATTCTTTTCCAATATCTCTTCCCATATATATTTTTTTATATATATATTTGTTTCTTACAACAACCCCATACTGGATAAGATTTAATTGAATCATAGAGTGAATAGTCATGTGAATCGGATGATTCATATTGATCCCTTGGTTTTAGTTTCTTCCTTGGAGAATAACGATTATGCCTTCGGTATTGATCTTTCGTACTACTGGTTTAATGGTGGTCATCCAATTCATATTTCTCAGTTTTATTTTCTCGTCGAACCTCTGATCGAATTTTCTAAAAAGTCATCACAACGTCTCTTTCAGAATTCAGCTTTTTAATTTCTTCGAGCCACCAAAATGGACTCCTCTAATATCTCACCAGGATGTTGATCATCGTGTTGTTGATCAATC
Source organism: Limnanthes douglasii subsp. nivea (assembly GCA_036936605.1). Classification (NCBI taxonomy): domain Eukaryota; kingdom Viridiplantae; phylum Streptophyta; class Magnoliopsida; order Brassicales; family Limnanthaceae; genus Limnanthes; species Limnanthes douglasii. The sequence goes on from JAUPFV010000004.1 coordinate 44,319,681, forward strand.
TCCATATCATTTCCAATGAGGTTCTCTTCGAATTCCTTTGCAACCATCAAATCATTATTCATGTTTAATTCTCCTCGGATTTGTATCACTTTTTTTTTGAATTTTTAACAAAGTTTTGGGAAACGATTTCGGGTACCAAACCATTTCCCATAGACGGTGCCAATGATAGTTCCAGAAATATTTGGAGGAGATACAGAATAAAACTATGTCTGGAAGGTCCAATTCGTTATTTCAAGCTACTTAGTAAATGTTTTAGAGAGAGAAGGTCCACATTTTAGAGGGAGAAAGTCATAAGAAATAATTATGTAATCATTAATCAATCACCCTTCCCCAAAAGGGGTGTGGTGCTTTTATAGTACATTTGTTGTGCCCCACATGTCTAAACAAATTACTAATTATGGTCCATTGCTCAAGTTTATTGTTTGTTACAGATTGGTCCTTTTATGTTGCATAATTACAAATTACTCCTAAAAGACTTTCTTTATGTCAAATTCTTCCCCTAACTTTCTAAAGTCTTCTAGTTGATTTATTCTTCCCTCATCAATGCCTGAATTGTTTTTCTGAAATTTTGGTTTATATTTTTGAGTTTATAGGTTGGAAGATGAATGTTGGCTAATTTTAAATTTTATTTTTGGAAGATGGATGTTGAGTAATTTTCATTTATGTTTTTGCAAGATGAATATTGGCTAATTTTAAGGTTGGATAATTTGTGATTCTGCCGGAAGATGAATGTTTTTCTATATCCCAAAGAATTAAACAACACTTTTCTGATGCCATGTTAGAAACATAATAAAAAGAATTGGATGGAAAAAGATAATGAAGAGAACTTGGTGGAAAGTCTTTTCATATTGTTTTTGTTGCTTATTAGTGTATACAAGATTGATTATTTATAATATATTAGTAGACTAAAACATAGTAGAAAATAATTACTACCGGCACTGATGATATGTTATTTTTTCTCTCAATTAATCTATTGGTATTCCTAATTAATGTAACATTAATCTCTTGCTCTTTCCAATTCATTAATCTCTAATTATTCCCAATTAATGTTAAATTAGTCTATTGGTATTCCAAATTAATGTTAAAATAACCTCTTGGTCTCCTCAATTAATATCCCATTAATAAATTGGTATTTCTCTCTAATAATGCTCATCTTTAACATCTACCACATAACCCTTGACTTGCTACCGACTTCTTTTGAAGGTTCAAAATGACCATGGAGAATTTATCAAGTTTTGACCTCCCAACTAATTCAACAAACCTTCCATGCCCATAACCAGCCCCTAAAAGCCAACACTTATGTACATCTCCTGAATACTTAGTCGAGGCCTCGTCGACTAAAACTTTATTCTCTAAATTCTTCTTGTCTTTATTAGAATTATGGGTCAACTCTTTGAATTTTAGACATTTGTTCAATTTCGTGGAACGAGCTGGTAGAAAAATGTTAGTGAATTTCCATGCATTATCATGACAATGGATGCATCAAGTTGATCATGATCTTAACTAACATTGAAGATGGTGTGGATTATATTTGACTGAGGGTAATTTAGTCAGGTGTTTTGTGGTGTTTCAAAGGTATTAAATGTTTAAGTGTCTAGTAGTTAGAGATTTAAGCTGCCTGGTGGTATTAAATGTTTATTACCCTCATTAATGAAAGTGGTTGGGTATTTATACCCTTAATTATGGGCCATATGGGCTTTCGGGTCAAATTTATGAAACCGGGTTGAGTTCAAAAAGCCATTTTATTAAGCAGATTAGCAATTAGCTTAGTCAAAAGGTGATTAGTTATTTAGTACTTTTGTCCTGTTCGGATGGTTCACTGGGTGATTATTGTCCGAATTTCCCCTATCCGGTTTCTACAATAAGTGGTGAATATTTTCGGACTCATCAGTAGCCCCTTTTATAGGTTATGTCAAAGGCATATGACAATACCTAAAAAATCCTCTTAGGCACTTGCAACATTCTCCACACTGTCTAAGTGTTCAACTCAGGATTTTTCCGGACTGAATACTTCTCAGAAGTTCAAACGTTTTGCTATGGATCGTGGGACACGTGTCATCTTTTGATTTACCTCACCATCCATTTTTCTCCTAGAACGGCACTCCCACTAATCCCAAAAAGCAACCACTTCATTTAATACCCATGAAGTCAACGCCGTCTTCAATCATTACTTTTGTCTTTTCGTATTCTCTTAGGTATTTGGTAACTTTTTTTGTCTTACTAGTATAAATTGCTTCTTTTCACTGTTTTACCATCTTCATCACTCTCTCATTTCTCCATTTTAAAGTTTCACTTCTCCTCTCAATATGTTCCTTGTGTAGGTTTATGTTCACGACAAGAAACACATTGGTAAAAGGCGGGTGGCTTAATATTTCGGAGTTAGAAAAAGCGCAAAGGGTTGAGCGAGAAAGACGCATTGCTGCGGGACTTCCTGTTTCTCCAAACGATAAACCCGAAACACCATCTTCAGAGGCTGATCGAGGTTCATTTTCTGCTAGAAGTTCCAAACCCAGGTGGTTATTTCAACCAAGTCTTTCGCCTATTGTATCAGGCTCCCCAGTTTAAGAGTCACAACCCACTATCGAACGGAAAAAAGCCGTAACAAGCACAAGGAGACCCTCTCCATTTATAGCTATGGGATCAGATGTCGATAAATCCCCAGAAAAGGTTACCTTTCTCCGAACAGGCCGCCTAGTAAAGGGCCAATCTATTGTTTCACAATCTAAGTCCCCGAAATCAGGGCCTCCTAAGTCTGAGGCCAAGGACAAAGCTACATGATCAGGGGCATCCATCAGAGTCCCAAATGATAAATCATGTGGTCCGGAGGCCACTGGAATTAGCTCTCAAAATGAGCCCTCCGGACCTGAGCCCCAGCCGGACACCAGACCCTTAAGAGAGGGTGATGCTCAACAATCCAAACAACTTACAGAGCCTGTCACCAGCACTCCCCCATCAACAACAACTGATAAATCTTCCATGGTGATGGAGGACAGCATAGAAGAAGCCCCATTTGAGACTGACGTCTCCGGACAGACAGAGGAAGTTGCTACTGACAAAAAAGACAAGGGTAAAGAGAAACTATGTTTGAAGCATCCGGATCTGCCGGAGTGTCTGGAAGGAAAAGTGGGACCCTGCTTTCACAAGGTGAACGTGAAGTATCTGCTTGCCATGCAGAACATCAACTACGTCTACACTCACACTGCTGAGTTAGGCCGGATCCGGACGAAGTGGAGGATCCCTGAGTCTGTCAAGCTGAGGTTACCGGTCACCCCGGAGACCCCAATGGACTGTAAGCTGAGTGAGATTGTTATCTATACGGAGCTATTCAATTGGGGGCTTAGATTTCCCTTGGACCCAGAGATCGTCAGATACTTTCTGATAAAGCTCTGTCCAAGCCAGCTGAGTCCCAATGCTTGGTACACCCTCATGGCATGTATCATGGCCTCTAGGCTCTCCAGAATACCGCTTCCAATGGAGCAATTTGGTGTTGTGGCTACCCTTTGCAAGAACCACATCATCCCTTTCTACCACTACAACATGGGAGATAAATTTAAGGTGGGGAATGATTTGCTTGAATCGGAAAAGAATTGGAAGACCCAATTCTTGTTCATTAGTGAGACTTGGGAAAATGGGAGGAAAATCAAAGTTGGTGTCAACCCTAGCATGCTCACCAGCAGATGGAAAAGCACAGGTAAAAATTTCATCATGTTTATTTTTCTTTCCTTATAAAAAATCTGTTACTTAATTGCTCTTCTTTTTCTTTGGGTAGTACTGCCGAAGGAGTTCTCCGACTACTTGGAGGAGGGGTAGAAAACTTGTGCCAAGCTGAATGCTTGGGCTGCTGATAAATGGGGAAATCGTTTCCACAATTGCTTTACTGCCGGCAATTTAGTGAGGTCCCATCTCTGGAACACAACTGGCCGGACAGACCTTACTTGGGAGGAATTGACCACCCTACCTCATCCGGGTGTCATACTACAGAGGACAGAGGAGAAGGATGGGAAGTTGGCCCTTCCTGCCAGATCAAAAGCTCCAAGTAAGATGAAGGGCAAGAAGGGTAAGAAGAAACAAGATGCAACTAAGGTTGCTCAAGGTGGTGCTGAGGAGATCGTCCCAGCAAATCAGGAAGTGCAGGGCCAAAGGGGAATCGATTCTAATCTACTTCAAGTGGTTGAAGATGAAGTATCAAAGAGGCAGGTGGCCTCCAAATCCTTCAAAGGCTCCAAAGAAGGATCGAAAACGGGGAGCAGATTATGGAGATAGAGAAGCCAAGATGAAGAAAATATCCTCGGGGGATGAAGTCTCTCTTCGGCCTTCGGTGTCTCTTCCTCCGACCGACCCAACAGACCCCACCTTGGCAGAACAAATTCCAAGTGACTTTCACATCGGAGAGGGTACCGGAGGGGATATCAATATCGATGGAGTTGATATCAGTGGCCTCCAAAACATAGGCCTTTACTTTGGAGTCCTCGAAAAAGACGACTTTGCTGGCCTCTACCTTCCTCCAAGCTCTTCAAACATGGTTACCTTCAATGGTAAGTATTTTTATGTTTCAGGGGAGAATGAAATGGTGACTCACTCCTTGCTGAGCAACATTCAACCGGTGCTCAACCTGGAGAGGCAAGTGCGAAGCCAATCTACCCTCATTAACACACTTAACGCAGACAAAGAGAGCTTATCTAAGGACCTGCTTAATGCCAATCATAGTGTTGAGGCATTAAGGAGAGAGTTCGAGGAGTTGAAGAAGGGGAAAGAAGACTTGGCCACCAGGCTGACCGCTTTGGAGGTGGTTAACACAGAACTCCAAACCAAGTGTTCTGGCTTGGAGAAGGATCTCTCTACTTCGAAGGAGGAAGTGAAGGCCAAGGATAATGTCATCCAAACCATGTCCGGTGATAAGACTTCTCTTGAAGAGGTTGTGTCCAAAATCACCAAGGAGTAATAGGATTTGATAAAGGAACAGGAGAAGCCAATTTAGGCCAAGATCGATGAATACACCAACAAGGTGATTGACTCCCAAGAAGAGAGGTATACCGAAATCAAATCTGATATGGTCTTGCTTTTCCACAGAACATTCCCGAAGAGGACGTTCGGCACTTTATGGCAGTACGTTGAATATGAAGATATCCCATTCCACACGATGGTGGATGGTGATAAGAAAAAACTATTCCAGTGGTTATGATGAAACCACCGATGAAGAAGAGGGGACCGAAGAGAACCCTGATGACGAACCCAACGATCCAAAGAAGAAACAAGATGGAGCAGGAACATCAAAGAGAGTTCAGGCCTAAAATTTTAACTATCTTTTGTTTTTATTTTATCCTCATGTCAGACTAAAGTCCTTAGATGGCCAAAGAATTTTTGTAATAGTGTCCGGCTTGTGCCCGGAAAAGCCTTTTCTTTTTAAACTTCAAAGTCCATGGATGGCCAAGACATTTTTACATGTTTTAATATCATTCCCCGGTGCTAGTCGGGTAGTTTTATTTTGCAGAATTCTTGCCTTGTTTTATTTTTGCCCTGGCTGATGTTTAAATAGCCCATAGTTATTTTATAAGTACTTTAAGGTGAGAGTGTTTAAATTCTCCGATGACAAATGTTTAAATGGTCATCATTCCACCGGATCAATCCGATCTGTCAATGATACTTAGAATATTTTAAAGAAACTATCGATCAAACCACTCCAAATTTTTTCAAGAAGGCATCAAATTTTATTTAAAAAACTCGGACACCTCATTAAAACCTCCCCACGCCACCAGGGTAGGAAAGAGTATGCCCCCTAATATTTACATAGACTTTAAACAAGTAAATATTTACATAACTTTTTTTCTAGATATAACCAGAGGTGTTCAATGTTCCATGGGTGATTTAAGATTCTTCCATATTTACCTTGAAGCTTGTATGTCCCAGGCTTAAGCTTTTCGATGACCACATAGGGTCCTTCCCAATTTGGAGCTAGCTTGCCGAACTGATTCTCCTTAGTATGTAACAAGACGTTTCTCAACACTTTATCCCCTGGTTGAAAATACCTCATTCTGACTCTAGAAGTAAAACTGCTTCTCATCAATCCCTGATAATGGGTGGCTTTAAAATGAGCCTTAACTCTTTATTCTTCTGTCAATCCGAGTTGACTTCTGATTGCCACTGCATTAGCCTGTTCGGAAAAATTGTGGACTCTGAATGATGGAAGAGTTTCCTCTATAGGAGCAATTGCATCTATACCATATACCAAGGAAAACGGGGATTCCTGTGTAGCAGCCCCATGAGTAGTCTGGTAGGCCCATAGTACTTCTTGTAGATAGCTTGGCCACTTTCCAGCAGCCTCTTCTAGATTACTTTTAAGACCGGACAAGATGGTCCCGTTCCCCACCTCTACGTGACCATTCGCTTGTGGGTGTAAATGAGAGGAGAAGCAGTGTTGAATGCCTCTAGAGACAAATATTTTCCATATCCTTGTTATCGAATTATGGCCCATTGTCTGTGGTTATCTTCTATGGAACCCCAAATCTGCAGCAAATATTAGATAAGATAAATTTTATAACAGCTTTTGAAGTAATTCCTGCCAGTGGGGATGCTTTTATCCACTTCGAGAAATAATCAATGGCAACAATGATAGTTCTGCACCATCCGGACGCCATAGGTAGAGGTCCCACTATATCCAGCCCCCAACGAGCAAAGGGTATTGGCTCAGAAATAGACTCCAAAGGGACAGCTAGGATATGGATTTCATTGCCATATCTCTGGCATGGATCACACTTCTTTACCAATTCCTTTGCATCTTCCATTATGGATGGCCAGTAGTATCCGGCAAACAGAACTCTTCAGGTTAAAGCTCTATATCCACAGTGTGCTGACCCTTCACCATCATGCAGTTCGGACAGCACCACTTGGGACTCTTCCATCCCCAAACAACGCAAGAGAGGTCTACTAAAAGACTTCTTGTAAATGACGTCTCTTATGATTAAGAAACCACGAGCCCTATACTTCATTTTCCTTGCTACTGCTTTTTTCGGAGGCAAAATTCCATCTGAAATGTATTGAAAAAGAGTAAACCTTCAGTCATTAGGTTGACCCACTCGAATATTTAAACTTTCCTCCTCTTCCTTTCTTTGATTGAATTGAATGGATGGGCATTCCTGCACATGAATCCATGGGTAGGATTCAGAGTACGCTATGGTTGCCAGTGAGTCTGCCAATGTATTCTCTGTTCGGGGTATGTGCTCATAGGTGATGTCTTTGAATTTTACTGCCACTTCTTTAAGAATGAATAAATATTTAATTAACTTCTCTCTGGCCTTAGATTGACCTTGGGCATGATGGATAAGAAGCTGAGAATCACTCATTAACCTAACCATTTTGGCTCCACAAATCAGGGCTAACTTCAAACCAGCTATAGCATCTTCATACTCGGACTCGTTGTTAGAAGCCCTAAAGGTAAAACATATAGCCTGGTATAGTTTGTCGTCGTATGGAGAGGTTAAACATATCTCAGCACCACAACCCATGATACTTGATCCACCATCAGTCCGGACAACCCATACTTTCTTAGTCTTTTCACATGTTGCTTGTTTAGTGTCTCTGTCCGAATGAAATTCAACTTGGAAATCAGCAACAAACTGAGCCTTGACTGCAGTTTGAGGGGTAAAATCAATATCATAGTCCCCCAACTCCACTGACCATTTGGTAATTCTGCTTGATACGTCTGAATTTTGAAGAATGTTTTTCAAGGGAAAAGACGTTCGGACAATAATAGAATGAGACTAAAAGTAGGGTCTCATTTTCCTAGCAGCAATTACTAAAGCCAATGTTAGCTTTTCAAGTTTTAAATATCTCTTTTCAGTATCTATCAGGATTTTTCTGATGTAGTACACCGGACGAGGATAATTATCCACCTCTCTTACTAGTACCGCACTTATGGCACATTCGGCGACTGCTAAATATATGTACAGCGTTTCTCCATCAGTAGCTTTAAATAGGGTTTTGGGGGAGGATAAATGCTTTTTTATTTCATCAAAAGCCTGGTCGCACTATGGAGACCAGTTGAATTCTTTGGCACCCTTTAGAGTTTGGAAAAATGGGGCACACCTATCCAAAGACCTTGAGATAAAACGGTTTAGAGCAGCTAACCTCCCTGTCAATCTTTGCAAATCTGCCAAGTGTAACTCTTCTTTCACACTCTTTACCAGCATGTCATCAATGTAGACTTTCATATTTCTTCTAATATGACCAGTGAATGCTTTGTTCACTATCCTCTGATAAGTAGCCCTAGCACTCTTTAACCCAAAAGGCATCACCTTGTAATAATGAAGGCCCCTATCAGTAACAAAAGAGGTGTGTTCTTCGTCCTTCAGATCCACTTGAATCTGATTATAACTGGAGAAGGCATCCATGAAGGACAACAACTTGTTCCCAGATATGGAGTCCACGAGCTGATCAATCCGAGGGACTGGATATAGGTATTTTGGACAAGCCATATTAAGGTCAGTAAAATCGATGCACTTACGCCACTTTCCGTTTTTCTTTTTTACTAACACTGGATTAGCTGTCCATAAAGGGTACTGAGATTCCTTTATGTTCCCCATCTTAGTAAGCCGGTCAACCTCTTGAACTATGACATCATCTTTATCCTTAGAAAAATCTCTTCTCTTCTATACAACAAGTGCTACATCTCTTCAGATGGATAGCTGGTGTGATACAACATCTGCTGGTACTCCGGTTACATCAGCATTGCACCAAGCAAAAACATGCTGATGGTCTGTTAAAAAAGATAACACTTTTCTTTTTAGTTCTGATGTCATCTTGGATCAGATCTTGACATTTCTTCCTTCAGCCAGAGAGTGAGTTTCAACCTCTTCAATCGGTATTAAAACACCAGGGGTCTCTCTAGGGTCATCAATTTCACCCTCTCCCCTAGAGGGCACCTCTAACTGCTAATCTTCACTGATCCGAACTGCCCCCAAAGTTCTAGGGGCCATTGTTGTTGCATAACACTCCCTTGCTATCTTCTGACTACTCCGGACAACTCCCACTTGTCCTTGCACGGCGTATTTTAAATATTGGTGGACTGTTGAAGCCACAACATGCATCCTGGAGAGCCAAGACCATCCCAAAATGGCATTATAGCACATGGGACAATCCACCACAATGAAAAGTACTATGAGCATCTTCTTAAAAGGGTCCCTGCCTAACAAAACCTCATCCTCAAACTCCGTGATCACGTTCGCAGAGCTTCCAGTGAAACCCACGATTGACCTGTTCGAACGTTGAATCACTTCTGGATTCTTTATTTGTTTATAGGAAGTTAAAAAAGAGGATATTGGCTGAGTTGCCAGTGTCTACTAAAATTCGTCTAATGTTGTTGCCCCAATGGATGCTCCTATTACCACAACATCTTCATGGGGACCAACTATGTCCCTCAAATCATCTTCATAGAAACCAATGAAGGAAAAAGGAATTTGTGATTGATAGGAAGTCATGCCTCCTTCCAATTGAGTAGCCAGGGTATGAACATGCCTCTTCCTCGAAGAAGCAGTTGGTGTAGTCAGGGTATCGCCTCCAAATATGATAAGTGACTCAAAAAAGCTTATGAGCCCGGACACCATCTTGGTGTGTTCTGTGATAACGCCCACCTTATTCCGGGTTAGATCATGATCCAAATACTCTGACTCCACATCGAATCTTTCAATTATCACCATAGCCCCGTCCGAAGCCGACGTCCCTGCGTTGTTTGTTTGGTCGGTCCGATGAGCATTATCAGGCCTATTCCCACTTCTTCTTTTAACATAAGCATCCAATTTTCCTCTTTTAATCAAATTTTGCACCTCTTGTTTCAAAGTGCTGCAGTCTTCTATGTTATGACCAATATCATGATGATATTGGCAGAAACAATTATTACGGCTTTCCCTTGGATATTGAAGCGTAGTTGGCTTCCTAAAATGTACTTCGTCTTTTGTTTGTCATAGATGGTTGCCACGTTCTCTTTCAACTCGGAAAACCACTCCGGTTGAGCCCAACGCCCTCGCTTATTTCTGGATTGCTGGCTCTGAGCTGGCGCTGGGTGGGATTGAGCCTTGGCCCTGTTGGGACCCTGTCCGGCTTCCTTAGCCTTGTACCCAGACTGATTCTGGTTTTGATTTGGTACAGTTGGGGCCGACCTCACTTGCCTATGCACCATGGTCTTCTTTGTTTCATCCACATTAATTTTCTTTCCCGCCTGATTCAGTAAACCGCGCCACGTCATGGCCCTTTTCCTGGTTACTGAATCAGCCAAATTTCTAGGGTTCAAACCCTGCCTTAGAGAAGCTATTGCTACTTATTCAAAGCAATCAGCTAATCCATTATTGGTGTTTGCAAATCGACTTATATATTATTTCAAGGATTCATTTGGTTCTTGAGCACAATGGATAATAGTGTCTGCATTTCCCTTCACCTCCTTACTTCCAACGAACTGCCTCCGGAAAGCCACTCGAAAAGTATCAAAATTTCTGATGCAGCCCTATGGCAGGCTATTATACCACTTCAGTGCACTCCCCGTAAAAGATTGGGAGAATTCTCTACAAAGAAACTTATAATCATCGTTAAAATTCATCATAAAGTTTTTAAACTGCTCCAGATGATTATCTGGATCTTTACTCCCATCGTATTTTTCCATCTTTGTACTGTCAAACCTCTTAGAAAGGTTTACGGATAGTATCTTGGAAGATAATGAAGATTGTCTCCAATTCCGGCCACGAATAAACACAGTATCTTCATTGGGAGTTGCAAAGATACCTGGTTCATCATAAAAAGCAAAAAGATCTATCAACAGCCGGTCTACATGTCTCCGGCCATGGTTTTGGCCATGAGATGACCCTTTTCCTAGATGCCTTTTCAACCTTCCATGCTTATCCATCTTTCTTGAATATTTTTTGACCAATTTTTGCTTCTTCTTAGACCTTCCTTCATCATTGCTGGATAACAGGGACTCCTCAACTTCATCTTCATTCGAGGAGCTACTAGAGGATTCTGAATCTGAGTTTGAACTCTCCACTGGTTTATACCGGTGAGACTTATTTGAGCTAGCATGAGTCTTTTTAGTACTTACATGGGTCTTTGCTGATGGGTTATGCTCCCTTGGATTGTTAGTGTGGTGGACGGCTGACACTTTTGATTTTTCTTTCAAGCCCATCTCCACCTTTTTACTAGCCCTCAAGGCTTCTATCTCAGCTTTCAACCTGTCTCGCTCTTCGATTGTATTTTCATCGTTTTCTCCCACCACTTCTGCCAAACTTGGTGGCACTTCCTACTCGTCCGGATTCATCCGAACTGGTTTTTCTTCCTGGTTTTGAATGCTAGATACAGGCACCTTCTCCTCCCACTGTGGTCGCCAATTTGGTGTGGATTATTTTTTACGGAGGGTAATTTAGTCAGGTGTTTTTTGGTGTTTCAAAGGTATTAAATGTTTAAGTGTCTAGTAGTGAGAGATTTAAGCTGTCAGGTTGTATTAAATGTTCATTACCCTCATTAATGAAAGTGGTTGGGTATTTATACCTTTAATTATGAGCTATATGGGCTTTCGGGTCAAATTTATGAAACCGGGTCGAGTTCAAAAACCCATTAGTTTATTAAACTCATTAGCAATTAGCTTAGTCAAAAGGTGATTAGTTATTTAGTACTTTTGTCCTGTTCGGATGGGTCAGTGGGTGATTATTGTCCGAATTGCCCCTATCCCATTTCTACAATGAGTGGTGAATATTTCCGGACTCATCAGAAGATACCTTTCGAATTGATAGGATTATTTTCCATTGGCTAGATCCCTAAGCAAAAGCATTATTAGTTTGTAAGAGTTTATGAAAAAAATTAGATCAATGTTGAGAATTGTATCATACTCTTTTAGCTCTAATAATATTTCCTTAAAAGAGATAACCTTGTAGTAGTTACAAATACAAAATTACTCAACTCAGAGCGATTACCAAGAACCTTATGTGGGTTTCGAATTGATATTTAGTAGATAGAAAAGTAAGAATTATCAAAATACGACAAACTAATGAAAATTATCTTTACTAAACCTGAAAATATTATGGTTTGCACAAATGTTCTTCAAATGTTTAGAGTAGTATGACTCATATATATATATATGAGTTTGAAAAATCCAATAGTTTGAGATGGAACAATAGTCGATCTTCCCCCTTCGCAATTTAACATATAAGTGTAAAAGACAAATCCTATAGAAAAAAAACATGATGTTGGGGTTTTTTTTGGAACAAAAAGTTGGATTATGACGTTTCTAGGGATCCCCTTTGATCTGAAGGTTTGCCAACAAGAAAATATCGGATAAATATAACTAATTCATAGTAATCTACTTAGAGAAAAAGATCAAGGGTTATAAAAATAGTTTACAAGAGCTCAACGGTACGATATTCAACAACCTCATGTTTCGGATCTTGAGGTTTGACAATCGTGGTTTGTACTGACCAAAATTAATTGTTTGTTTTTTATCGCAAACCAATGATTTTTTTTCCGCCAAACTTTAAGCCAAACTCAATATGGCCGAACTACAAATCCAAGGCATGATGATTAATATTCGGCCAAATCATACTAGACAAGATCACATCTAGGTAAAACCCTACATGTTTTTATTTATTTTATTACTAACAATATATTTTCAAAAATAATCGAGGACAATAATTTTAATAAAAAAGTCATAAAAAATTATAGTTAAACAGGGACAATATATTCTTATCTGTTAATAGGTTTTAAAATCCAGTAACCAATCCGGGACTTGTACGATACAGATAGTTTCCGTCTGATAATGTTATCAAGTCGTTCACGAACCTATATTTAAGATCAATATGATTACTGGTCTGACCCGATAAGATTGGTAAAAATCTAATCCAATTATATTATTTATGAACACAACCATGGGCTCAAATTTCACTTTTGTCTAATATAAGTAAGCCTGAAATAACGTAACACAAAATTCTCATAGCGCAGTGATATAAAGACTTAGACCTCAGACATGAATTCATAAATTAGACCCTCACTTTGTTCAAAATCTTCCACGTGGAAGACTTTTACTTTGTTTAAAACATTATATTTTGGAAAATCTGGACCAGACTGAGACCGAGACCGCCAGAATGTTTCGGCCTTCTCTAACGGTAGGTCTTTTGGAAGATTCGATCCATATTTGAGATTCAAAAACCTTCATTTATTTACAGATCTACGTAACTTTTAACCATTAGTTTGCCGATTCTAGAGGACCGTAGGTGCAATGGTTTAGTTATAAACAATTAAATTCAAATGATTTCACTATCTACTATTCAAGTCGATATTGTTATTTTTAAATTTATCTCACTTTCTCACTTTTTATAATATTATACTATAATTCTACATTTACTAATTTTATCAATAAATAATTAAATGTATTATTAAATTTTTTTTTTTTAATTTCTGATATTTTTATTATTTATACTACTTTCCTCTTTAAAAAAATGATATTTATGTATTTATATTTATAATATAAAAAATGTTAATAATACTCATATCATACACGATTAATCTAAGTTTTGACACCACTAAAAATATTGATAAAATAATACATCAATTTGTTAATTTCGTCAGTGGAAGTTTGATATTGGATTTCTCTGTCGGTTGCTATAATAGATCCAGTACAATATTCTATTTTTATTCGTAAATATATCTGACTAAAATATTTCTGAAAAAATATTATATAAATTTTTTATCTAATTTTGAAATTTATAACAATAAAAGTATATATCTCTTTTTATTGTTTCTTTCAAGAAAATTGAGTGTATTTAATTAATATAAACTTTTAATAAAACTAATCTCTCCTATCTATATATTTCTCTATTCTATTTTATTTAGATATTTTATCTTTTTTCATGGGAGACTCTAATTATTTTTTCTCTTTTTCCCTTATTTTTTTTCCGTCTCGATCTCGGTTTATATTCCAAGATCGAGTCCAAACAGTTTTTTTTCTCTCCCTAATGGGTGATCGAAACTTACCTTTAACTAGTTGTTAGAGATTGGTCTTAAAGATCGGCTACGGTCTGATTTGTGGACCAATTTAGTTTATACAAACTAAACTAATCAAAACGCTTAATAGACCTATCTCAGCTCAATTTTTGTACTAGAACCGTTTATCAAAACGCTTAATAGACCTATCTCGGCTCAATTTTTGTACTAGAACCGTTTAACAAAACGCTTAATAGACCTATCTCGGTTCAATTTTTGTACTAGAACCGTTTAACAAAACGCTTAATAGACCTATCTCGGTCCGATTTCTGTATTAGAATCGTTTGACAAACCCTTCTGATCCATTTGATAACCTACCGATCCGGGCACAAAAAGTTTTTAATCCTCACATGTCCGACCGATAACATGTTTATTCCTCTCGTTGTAAAATCACGGACACTACTAACAAAAGGATAAATATGCGAACATAAGTTTGGATTTAAATCATAGAAAATATTTTTGAAAACTCATTATTCAATAGTCGATACTCTATAAATAAATTTTGTTGATTCTTTCGAGATTCAAAATTTTAAATTTCAAACAAAAAAAACCGTATTTTAATTTTGACCTCTTTTATTTCAACTATTATTTCGTTTGTAATCTTTCATATCCAATTTGTAGGGCTTGAAGATGAAGAATCCATTGGACAATTTTTACTTTTTCCTCCCTCGCACAATGACAATTTTTTTCTTTTTCACCTCTACAATTTCTTTTCTCTCATTTAAAAACTAGTTTTTCATCTTCTTCGTTATTGCCTTTTGCCAAGTATAGTACAACCATTTTTAGTTTGCGCTTAGTTGTTCATCTCATTTTTATTTTCCAAACCCAAAGACTTTATGTTACTTGATGATAATTGCTCTTTTTATCAAGTCCCAACATATCAATTGGTTGTATGTCAAATTAATCGTCTTTCTCATCTTTAAAGACCTTTATATGTTTGACTAACGTTATAGTCAATTAAAGTGTCTAATTCTGTGTCCTTTGGGAAAATTATTTTTGGAATGACACATAATATGTTTTGTCGAACCAAAACAAAATGACATCAATCAGTAGGAAGAAAGAAAAATTATTTGTCTCAAGACACATCGATGTTCTTATCAACATGCAGACCCATGAACTACTCCCCATGATCTCCTGTTTATGCCTAATGATTCTTCCATCATTCTAGTTCCCATTGTCACCAAGAAATCTGATTCGGTGGATGTTCCTCTTGATCCCTTTAATCCGCTTCATGCAAACCTCACAACCACAAAAATCTTCTCCGAGGGGCTTTCGATCTTTCCATTAGATCCCCAAGCCCAAAACCTGGTCTGTAGATAAGACCTTCTTAAGGCTAGACGTTTTATGGAGGTCCATTTTTTCTATTCCCTCCTTATATCTGACATGCATATGCATTGCAACTATAATTTCAAGGTGATAATGATCCAAATGAGCCCAAATATTATACCATAAACTTCAAGCTAATCGCATCTTCGTATTTCATTCTAGTGATCATTGCCTCTTCCAATAAGACTATGAGGTTCTATCCATCCACAACTGTGGTAACTCTCACCCTCAAAATTCTCATGTTTCCATTAACACACCATATGATTCTAGTCACCGCATCCATGAGCCCACCGGAAATTATTTGACCATCATCATCAAAAGTAATCTTGTATCACCATTCATATCACTAGTTAATTCAAACAATCTAGATCTTAGTCATATCAATAAAGTACCATTACATATCATAACCGTCATTACCTTTCTCCGGATTATTGCTAAGATCCAGCTTTTAGAACTTTTACGACTTATGTACTCATATCTAGGGAAAACCTTATTTTCACTCTATTCCAGCCTTTTATTTTCCCCTAACATTACCCAACCCAATATGGTGCATCCTAGGCCAAATTTAGTATTTTTGGTTACCAAACCTAGACCATTACCTTAAATCTTCATTTCTACCATAATAAGCCAATATCTAGATTCACATTTAAGCCTATATTAATATTTTCAAGCATACTTCTAAGACCAACTAACATTGAACATTATTTCAATGCTTTTTTCAATAAACAACCTCAATCTATCCCTTGACCTCGCCATGTTACTCCCATAGTAAATTGTTATCACTCATACGAACCGTCTGTCTTCTTACATTCATGTATTAACCATAGCCAAATTCCTCTTAATATTCATCAAATCAAATAACCCGTATGCAAACTTTGGTCCTCTTCTTTTACTAGAACCCAACCCTTTTGGTCCCTTCCCCTCATCCATTCTTGGTTGGAATAACAAAGGTCTTGTAATCACTGATTGTCTTCATGGTTCCACAAGTGCTCATCTTTATTACCCTAGTTATACCATGACATATGTCTCATCATGGCGACCTTGTGCTACTCA
The DNA here is from genome assembly GCA_036936605.1 of Limnanthes douglasii subsp. nivea. Lineage (NCBI taxonomy): Eukaryota > Viridiplantae > Streptophyta > Magnoliopsida > Brassicales > Limnanthaceae > Limnanthes > Limnanthes douglasii. The sequence continues at coordinate 44,336,070 of JAUPFV010000004.1, forward strand.
CATCAAAGCTCATGATCTCTCGATCAATTACATCCTCCAATTGACGGTAAGAAAAAGTTCCACTATGATAACCACCAGTTTCAAAACTTTATTCCCCTTAGTTACGTTTTTTTCAATAATAATATCCATATGCCTCATGCCAAAAAATATTCCAGATATTGATTCCTTTGTATGGAGTTCAAAATTGACCCAATATTGTTTCTGCTCCCCTATCCTTCAAGCCAACCGCTATAGGATGTCTGTTGAGAAGCTTCAGTTATTCGAGTATCAAGAAAGTTAGATAATATTTCCCCCATATGTTATCTATATAAACAAGCATGATTGGGTGAAGTGCCTATGAAGTTACTTCCTCATGAAAAACATGCTTATCATATTATCCAAGCTATTTTAGTTAACATATAGAGCATGCTCGACACGTAAGAGTATAAGTTCACCCCATCCGGTTACTTTGATTTTCGGTTCAATTCATCGGAGAACGTCATTTATATGGTGGACAATGCTTCATGATTATTAAATGCTCACTTAAAATTCTTCAAGAAATACGAACCAATAGCCGCGATTGTTAAAGAGCCCCTTAAATATATTCCACTATAGGTCAAGTTGTATAACCTTCCACATGAGATCTAGACTAAGAAGAGCTTAAGTTACATTGCTAGCATCTTGAGAATTTTGATATATGTCGATACACATATTTCTAACAAAGTCAGGTAAAATTTTACTAGGGTTTACATTATAATGAACACCGCTGATCTTTTTTTGGAAGTGCTAAAAATATGGTTAAAAAAGCAACCCTCATTCGAGTCAAATATCAACATCTCCCACTGATTCGTAAAAAGTGAAAATCTTCCAGTTACAATTCCGCAAACTATATTATTGCACGTACCTCTCCTCGCTCCTCTTTTGCTCCACTCTTAAACCACCACCCAGAGAAAGAACATATCATAAAAAACACCCGTGATAACATTTATGCATCTTTTGATGAGGGGTACTCTCATGCTATTTCTACTGTATCTGGTGACATAGACTCCACCTAAATTACCTTCTTAAAGATTTTGGATGATAATATAAAGTTTCAGCTTCATAGAATCAGTTATGCTCATGCTTAGAATCTCGTCATCTCTCACAACTATGGCTATATTCATGTGGAAGTCACCTCACATATCAATCCCTAACGGAAGATTTCAGCTTCGTATGGTGTTGCCCACCAAGATGAGACCGTCATGGTCATTGACCGATAATCACATGTAAGTTCATATCTCTCTATTATATCAAAGATTATATCTTATTAGAATGTTTGAGATCTTAATGACCCTACTCGCCAGATAGACGTCACCGAATTCATCTTTAGTAATCATAAACTTTAATTTGTTTAATTGAGACCAAATTTTAAGAAACCAAAGTTGAAAGTATAATGAGGTTTCTAATGCCTTACTGGAATTTTAAAATTTACATTGATGGTCACATTTTTTTTGTGGAATCTAATTAGTTTGGAATCATAGAGTTTTAAAAATAAATATAGAAAAATCTTGTAGTATCACATACATTGTCTATAGTATCAAATTTCTCTTTATGCAATTTACGACTTTAATGACATTGTGGATCACGTCCCACTCTAGAACGTGCTCATACATATATCTAATTACCTCCTCACCGCATGAGACCTTTTGATCTCTTCTATTAATGATTAAAACACCCATTGTTACTCGAGTGAGCTTAAAGACCTTAGAATCACTGACTTTTAATTCTCTTGGTCTAATAAGCAAGCTAGAAATCTCATCTCCTCCAAAATCGATAGAGTCATTGTATTGGATAATTACTTTCCCACTTTTTTTTTCTAACTATGGTTACCCCGAAATTTCGATCATACCTCATTACCCTATTCGTCGATACACTTGGTTCCATTCCCGAAAAACGTTTTCCTTTTTTCAGCATATAATAATCACATCCGATTATAAGTCAATAATCGCCACTAAGTGGAACCACCATATTAAGAGCTCATACATGTCTATTATTATCGCCCAAATTCAATCCACCCTTTCTTTCCTTAAGAAGTAAGAATTCAACAATTTCAGCGAAAGATTCTCTACCCCTAGAGCATCCTGTTTTATGGCCAACGTGAGTTGGCAAGTGAACCTCTAACCCCATATTTTGTTGAGGCGAAGAGTAATACTTCAAAAACCTTCATTTGCTTCACCTGTACAGAGGAATATATTCCTTAAAAATAAGTACCGCGAGACCTAGCTTAAGCTAAGTGATTATAATTTTAAATTTTTCCATAATAATATATAATCTTGCATCACCCGTAATAAAATCATTTCCATTAGTGGTCACCTTAGGAATATGTGTTAAACCCCATATTTTTATTAGTCCCAAAAGAGATACCCCTACCTCATCTTCTGATTTTAGACCTAATGTTGTAACATTTTCTCAAAAATCATCTAAAAATACTTGGCCAATAGAATATAAGAAACCCCCCTCCCTCATTGACTAATCACAATATGATTTTATTCCTAACGGAAGTATCGTTGAAAATATTATTTTATCTCAAGAACTTCTTAGTGGCTACAACACCAATAGGAAATGGCATGGGTCGACTCTCAAAATCGATATTATGGAAGTTTTTTATAACATTCGTTGGCGATTCCTCCTCGATGTTTTTGTCTCTATGGATTTTCCTACCCATATGATCTCGTGGACCATTCAATATATTTCAAATCCCTCTTATTCAGTAAATATCAAGGATAATCCATGTTTCTCTTCATTCTTATGATGCAGGTTCTCTCGAGTATTCTTAAATAAAAAGAAAAGTACCCTTCTCCAACTTCTACCGAAAGTGTCACAAACTCCAAATTATTAGTCGTTGCTTCATATACGACCTTATTATTTTCAGTCGTGCTGATATCAATTCCATCAATTTAATTAAAGAAGACCTTTCAGAATTTTCTCATATCTGGATACTGAGTATTAACATTAGGAAGAGTTAACTCTTTATTTTGGCGTTAGTGACTCAGTTTGTGAGAACATCACTTTTATATCAGGTTTTGATATCGGTACCCTTCTTGTCTGTTATCTTGGAGTATCTTTAATCATATTTTGGCTTTCATACAATGATTGTAGACCTTTTTTGATAAAGTCATGTCTCGTATTAATTCATGAACCTCAAATAATCGTCCCTATGCTCGAAGGATCCAACTTATTAATTTTTTTAGTCATTCTATTGGTCCATAATGTTTATTATTTTTGTTATAATCTTTAAAGAACTCTCCCACTTATTGTGGTGCTTCTTATGATCAATCTCATGAATGCTAATATATAGTGCTAAATTAGCTTGGGCTAAAGTCATATTCTCACATATGAGGGTGACCTCGAGATAATAGACCTTAAGGTCTGGAATCAAGTGGCTGACGTCAAACACCTTTAGTCCATTTGAATGATAAGTCCACTTAAATTTGGTGTAATAGGAAAACCTTCGAGAAAGTGAAAATATGAACCTCGTGCACCTACCTGTTGGTTCCTCCAATAACTAGGGTAGAGGAAAATAATCAACTTAAGATTTATTTTCGCTAATTTATACAAATTCAAATCGGAAACGGAAAGTTTACTTCCCTCTGGTATGATCATTGATTATCTTCTAGTTCTCTAGTAGACCACTCTGGTCCGAGTATTATTAGTTATACTCATATGCAGTCCAATAGTAAAGTCGCAAACATCATCTCAAATAACTCAATCTCAAATTCGTTCTAGTATCTGATCCCACCATTTACATATTCAAGAAATTGATAATTCGTATCAGTGTCCTCCCTGCTCCATTGGACAATGAGCACGTTAAAATCTGGTTGGTCAAACAGAAAAGTAAGATCTTTAAAATTAATAACACTTATCATGACATTTACAATTCAACCCATCGTGTTAATTGTGTCAATCATTTTTGGAACATATTTAACATTTCTATACACTCTTTCATTTTCTAGCTCGTTATCAAGGAAAAATATCCACAAAGACAAGCTTATCTTTTAAGGTTTAACATAATCCATGGCTATGTCTTATGTAACAACCCATTAAATCAATTAGCCATATTTTAGCAGAGTGTTCATTTTTCTAGTTTTATATGAGAGGCTACAAGTGCAAAACTTTACTACAATTTCTCTAACACTAATTAGTCCACCTCGTTGCACTCGACTAATGTTTGGACGACCTCCTGAGTCGGTCAAAGTCATCTTTGAAACTCCACATTCTGTGATGTGGTTTGTTACTTTTTGTTTGAGAAAAACGCTATAATTTTCATTAACACACCTTCACTCGCTTCGTCAATCTCACATCCCATTTTTTTTTATCTTTATTATAAATTCAAAAAACAAAGATAAGCTAGCCAAATTATCTTTTAATAATCAATTGTTTTCCTTTCGGTATGAACTCGTTATTTTATTTTATGTTTGACCAATAAGACAAGTGGCTATTGTTGACCGCACTTTTTAGACTTTTTGTAATATGATTCCCGTCCTTATATTTTATAACATGTTTTGTATTATAAGACAACTTATCTTCCTTGGCTGAATTTATTATAAGACTGAATTTATTATAAGATGTCGATAAATTTGATTGCTAATAAACGTATTATAAAAGGTATTATGTAGTTTCATGTTAACGATCTTCATTTTAGTGTAAGTTATTATTTTTTTTAAACCTGATTTAGGTGATATCTACTAAACTCTATTATCATTTCTGAATGTTTTATTATTTTTTGTTTAATAATATACTCTTACTTCACCTAATATTATATGAGAGTAAGCGGGGAACTAATAATAGAAACATGTACACCTAATCTTTAACGAAATGTAAATATTTATCAAACGGGAGTATGATGGGCCAACCACAACTAGGCCCGAAATCTTCAATCTTATCGCTTTTATATAAGACTGTTTTGGAATTGACTTTAATTTTTCCAGCTTTTATTTCATATATTATTATGTGGTCATCAGAAATCCTAGAAAATATACATTTTATTTTCAGAAAGAAAACTACGTATCGACTTTTAAGTAGGATAGGCCAACCACAACTAGGCCCAAAATAGCCAAGTTGGTGAATGCCCCATCTGGATCCTCTTACTCTACGAATCAAAACCATTGGCTAGTGGGTGAATGGTCCATCTGTCTTCGATCCTTCTACACCTCGCATTTAAAACAACCAGGTCGGAATAGTGTCACCTACTTACAAATTTAGGTGGTTCTAAAATAATTACCATTTTATCGTATTCAGCCGTTTATCATATTTTTTAATATATTTAGGGCTAGGCTAAAATGAGACCCCAAATCTTTATAGTGAGACCCCTAATTCAAAAAATTTCTGCAATTGTGAAATTACCAAATTGCCCCCACATATAAAAACACTAATTTTTCCACCCACTCACTTCTCTCTCTTTTCCTCCTCTCTTTCCTACCAAAACTCTCTCCAAAATTCAAACAAAAACCCACAAACATTTAATTTCTGCAAACTCCCACCAACATTAAATACTCATTAATTACATAAACTTAAACCCAATTACTCCGAGCATGGATTTAAGCGACTTAAATGACGATTGGAGCTGCAACGCTGATGATTTCCTTTCGGAGGAGGAGGAGCCGCTTACTGATCACTTGGAGAGCTTTGCCGAGGTAAAAATCTATTTTTTTTCAACACAGTACGTAAATTCGCATGTTCGTGCCTTCGAATGTACACTTCCACGCATGAACATGCGTGGAAGATGACAAATCTTCGCATGAACATGCGAAGATTTTGTCAAATCTTCGCACAATCATGCGAAGATTTGTCGAAATTTGTATGCAGCGATTTAGACAAATCTTCGCATGATTTTGCGAAGATTTGACAAAATCTTCGCATGTTCATGCGAAGATGTGGCCAAATCTTTGCATAAGAATTCGAATATTTGACAAAATTGGTTTTACATGCCTTTTGGGTTAGATTTTGGGTTCTTCTTGGTTTTACATGTTTTTTTGGTTCAATATTGGGTTTGTCTTGGTTTTACATGCTTTTTTTTGTTGAATATGGTGTTTGTCTTTATTATTTGACTTGTAAATACATGTTTGTGTTTGTGTAGGATGCCGCCGAAGCACCATGTCACATGGCGGATTATAGTCAAATATTTAAGATGGATAGATTCTTAACGAAGGCAGAATTGATCGAATGGGTTGACAAAGAGAGCAAGAGTATAGGGTTTATTGTCGTGGTAGATAAAGATGACGATGGTAGTAAAAACGGTAAAACACCGCGGTTATATTTTAAGTGCGAGAGGCACGGTGTTTACAAGCCGAGGCCTAAACCGGGGATTGTGAAGAAACGACGAGATTGTTCATCCAAAAAATGCGGATGTCCGTTCATGCTTAGGGGCAATCCGGTGTTAGAAGAACCCGGCTATTGGAAATTGGTAGTTATAATTGGAAAACACAACCACCAACCCTTCTTGCATTTGGATGGTCATTCACGGGCGGCGAGGTTAAAGGCGGAAGAGGAGGAGTATGTTCGCAAACTCACAACAATCGGTTCTCGGCCAAGAGATATATACCGTGGATTGAAGTTAAGAGATCCGGAAAATGTATCTAGTATGCGTACCATCTACAACATGAGGCACAAACACCAATTGGTTGATAAAGCGGGCAAATCCCAAATGCAATACTTGTTTGGTAAGTTAAAGGAGCACGAGTACTATGTTTGGGAGCGCACGAACAAAGAAACCGACGAAATCCTAGAGTTGTTTTTCGCACATCCGACGAGCATTGATTTGTTGCGCACTTTTCCTCAAGTGCTTATAATGGATAGCACGTACAAGACTACAAGGTATAAACTTCCTTTGCTAGAAATAGTTGGCCAAACTTCGACGAAAAAGACCTTTTGTATAGCTTTTGTTTTTATGAGCTCGGAGAAAGAAGAGAACTACACGTGGGCAATGAGCGTTCTAAGGAGAGTGATGGTGACCAACATGTGCGCATTACCAAATATTATCGTCACGGATAGGGAGTTGGCTTTAATGAACGCTATCGATGAGGTATTCCCGGATGCAACTCATTTGTTATGCACTTGGCATATAAACAGGAACATTTGCTCATACTCTAAGAAAGTGTTGCCCAAAGCGGACATGGGGGAGGAGTTCTTAGAGTTTTATGTCGCGGTTCAACATTCGGCGACGATGGAAGAGTATAAAAAAAACCTTACCGACCTTCACAAAGCCTACGCATATTGTCCTAAGGTTCTCGAGTACTTGATGAAACAATGGATAGACCCTTACGGACACAAATTCCTTAATGTCTACACTAACAAGATTAAACATTTGGGGAACCACACTAGCAACCGGTGAGTTATATTATCATTGATTTACATTACTATGTTTAACTAGTTGTTAGACCTGTAACTAATCTAAGTTTATGGTTTAGGGCGGAGAGTGCTCACTCTAGTCTAAAACGGGCTATCGGCACAAGCCTATGCACTTTTGAGCAATTTTGGGATAAAGTTCATGCGTTGCTTCGCATTCAACACTCTACCATCTTCGAAACGTTCGAACGGAGTTTGTTTCGTCCTAGACAAGCATCTAGGGGAGCTATCTTTCGCGACATCAAAGGTAAGCTTTCATGTACGGCCATTCAAATATTAGAAGAAACTATTAGAAAGGCCGGGGATTTGTGGTTCACTCCCGCAAAGTGTGGTTGTGTAATTAGGACAACACACAATTTGCCTTGCGCGTGTGAGTGTGATGTGATCGCGAAAGAAGGTCGGTCGATTCAAACGAGTGAATGTGATGTTTATTGGAGTACTTTAGCGATCAAGCCTAGGGAAAACGTTGGTACCGAAGATGAGCTTACGAGAAAGCTATCCTTAATTGATAGTACCATACGCGGTTACGGTCCACAAGTGCAAGATCACATCATAAATAGGATGATGCAAATCCTAGATCCCGCTACAAGCCATGTGTTGGAACCTAAGGAACCGGTTGTCACGAAGGGTCGGAAAAAAGCCGGTGTCGACAAGTCAACTAAGCGGAACCCATCCGGGTTTGAATACCCTAGCGTAGGCGCTAGTAGTACTCCCGCCACGATAGGTAGCACGGCCGCGTCGGCGGTTAAGGCATTTATAGGACGCAAATGCAAAGATAAAGCACAACCACCGAAAAAAGAGAAAGCGACTCGATCTAGAAAATCGAATAAAGGAAAAGGATTGAGCGCCTACGGGAGTTGTTTTCCCGAGTACTTGCACGAGTACTTGGCTACCGTTGAAGACGTTGCTCCGGACGGTAATTGCGGATTTAGGGCGGTAGCTTTGACGATTAAAGGCAATGCGGACGCATGGGAGGAAGTGAGAAGGGATTTGATGTTTGAACTTTCAAGTCAACGTGATCTTTGGGAAAGGGTTTTCGACGGTGCGGAACGTGTTGACAATCTATTGCGGAGATTGGATTGTTTCAAAATGTACGAGAGCGGAACTAGGCACTGGATGACATTACCCGACTATGGGTTGGTGATAGCCACCCGGTATCAATGTATAGTATACCATGTCTCTCTCCAACTATCATACACGTATCTTCCTTTGCGTGGTGTGCCTCCAAGATCATGTCCTATTGTCGAAGTTGGCATTGGTTTCGTCCACGGTAATCATTTCGTGAAAGTAAGTAAACTAGTACATTCTTGATACTTAGATTTCATTTTATCAAATAATCCGCGACGTATTTAATGTTTCTATATAATTGAAATTTTCAGATTGTATTAGACGGACCGTTGCCGGATATATACCCAATGTGGTTTGCGTTCCGCACTTGCGCTGAAGTTACAAATTGGGCCATACCAATAGGCGCACGTCTCAACAAGTATCACCAAATAAAACCAGCACAACCTCCGACATTAAACGATGGGGATCATGAATGCTACGATTTGACCGGGGATGCATAATGCTTTGTTGTATTGTAATATTTTGTGTTACTTTTTTTTATTTAATCCTTTGGAGAGACATTTTGCCACCTCCTACTACTAGACTTGTGTTGTTTTGCATGATAATAAATTTAACTTTTACTTGTGCTTTGTAGATGTTATTGGAAAAAAATTGTTTTATAAGCGGCCGTATGTTTTTTTGCACCAAAACAGAGCCTTAATAGGTACCCTTTGGCCATGTTTTTTGGAGGAAGGCCAAAAATTTTTTATTTTTTTTTTGGGATTTCCAACCTCAAATGTTGTTGAAACCATGTTTTGAAACCATTGGCGAGCCTTAAAGTTCGGAAAAAAATTAAAAGATGCCCCAAAACCCTTTATTTACTTCTGGGCAGAACCTTTTTTGGCACACGTTTTCGTGTGCATGTACAAAAGCACGCGAAATAGCGCGTGCAAATGTACATGCACACGAAAACGTGTGCCAAAAAAGGTTCTGCCCAGAAGTAAATCAAGGGCTTTGGGGCATTTATAATTTTTTTTTTGAACTTTCATGCTCGCCATTGGTTTCAAAACATGGTTTTAACAACATTTGAGGTTGAAAATCCAAAAAAAAAAAAAAAAATTTTTTGCACTTCATCCAAAAAGCATGGCGAGAGGGTACCTAGTAAGGACTAAAAAATGCAAAAAAAAAAAATTCTACATAAACTGAAGCCGTAAGGTTTAATCATTCCAAAAACTGAAACTACTATTACGAGAATAAGTTTTAACAAAAAAACAAGAAGATGAACATTGGTTTGTGCAAAAAAAAAACATAGAATCAAGTTATCACGTACGGCCAAACATATACTGCCAAGAAATAAATGGGGGAGATATTTTAGAGGTCTCGTTATAGCGAGACACCTAATAATAGAAGTTAGGCTATAATGAAACCCCTACTGTTGCTCGCCCACCAAAATTGACTTGTCCCCTATAAATAAGACATAAAATCACGAAATCAAAATACACTTGCCAAACACTGAGCATTCAACATAAAGAAAACTCGTTAACGTTTACTTATGGAGTTTACGGCGGACGAAGACTACCACATGCTTCAAGCTGTGAAGATTGCCCGCCAGATACTGGGGGAAGATAGCAGCGATGCGTTTTTCGAGCGTGTCCTATGTACGATGTACATGGGTTACGGCCGTTTGGGTACAAGAGGCATCGTTGTGCGCACTCGTGACCAGATCAAGGCCAGATATATTTTTTGTCAGCCAATACAGCATCTGTTGTTCTTGCCATCGTTAATTAAACAAGAAGCTGCTACCGTCTGGAACCTGAGCACAATAGACTACATCACCAGGGATATGGTAGCATTTCTGGAGGATAAGATTATTGCAAGGGGTGGAATTGATGATGTTGAAAACAAACTTCGTTACGATTAAGCATTCCACTTGATGATGGTTCTTTCCAGTATTTGTTAGAACTTGTTATTTCGTGAGTTGTTGTTATTTTAACATGTGATGTTTCAATCCAGTATTTGTAATTTCATTAGTTGCTGTTTTAAATTTTGATCGAATGAATGTAAACATTCGATGTATTGTGTTTCGGTGTTCATTTCGTAAACAATAGCACTAAAACTTTAAAATACGTCGACTGCATAAAAACATTACATTTTAATCCAAAGCATTGCAAAATAAGAAATACATAGGCAAATAAGCCTCTGTTAACATCTCACACCTAGATTTATGGAGTCGGATAGTTCATTCCGCTCCCGACCTTATAATCATCGGAATCATAACTTCCTTCGGGGGTTGAACACGTTTCAACGGCGCTTGCAATTGCGTCGGCCATTTCTTGCTCCCTTTCATGCGTCGCATGTGACACCATCTCCGGCGTAACTGGACCGTGGGTGCCCATGTTGAATACGTGTTGGACATGTAAACGGGTCTCGTAATCCAATGACTCAATCTGTACAGTCCTTGGCTTAAGATAAGCCAGCCTCTCGAACACTTCTTCGCTTCCGCGTGGTCGGGGCATTAAGCATCCTGGACACGATGCCTCCCTACCGTGGTTGAAGAACATCCTGCACAAAACCGCATTGATGAAACCAGGAACCTCCTCTTGCATCGTACATCTGACGTAGTCAAATGCGACCAAGAGGCTTGCATCTTCGTGCACGCTCCACTCTGAATCACCCATTGCTGTAGCTTAAGATATTTTGTTTCATAGTCAAAATATGATATTTATAGACTCCAAGTCGGTGTGTCGGTTCTAATAAAATAAGCGGGAAGGGCGGTTTTTGTTCCCGCGTTAATTTACAAGCGGGAAAGTATGGGCGGGAAGTGCATTAAACGCGGTGGTTTTGGCGGCAATATTTTCATGAGTCTCGTTGTATCGAGACGTCTAATAATTTTAGTATCTTAATAATGAAACCCCTATTACTGCACTCCTGCATTTGTTTACTTTTTTAACTGTGGCCTTCGGTTGTTTTAATAATGCAACATTGGATAGTGTAGATACAGTGGATACAAAAAAATGAACACAAAGTAAAATGGGCAACCAAATAAGAACCAGTAGTACATGGTAAATGTAAAATAAAAAACATTCAGACATTAACTTAAACAAACAGTACATAAACTCCAATAAGCAAACAAATAAAAACATACATAATGCCGATTAGTCGAAGTCATATCCCAAGTTATCGTCAGAGTCAGTCCCCTCTTCCCTTTCAGCAATCCTTTTCTCAAGATACAGAACCATGTCGGTAGTGATGTAATCTACCACAGTCATGTTCCATACGGCGGCCGCTTCTTGCTTAATTTTAAATGGTTGGAAAAGCAAACGATCCATTGGTTTGCAATTAATGTACCTCTGTTTGATTTGTTCACGGTTACGCACAGCAAAACCTTCAGTTCCTAATCGGCCGTAGTTGTAGTACATGTTACACAAGACTAGCTCGAAAAACGCATCGCTACTGTCTTCGCCCAACTCACGCACGGCAAGTTTCACTGCCTGAAGCAAATGGTAGTCCTCATGAGGGGTAAACTCCATTTTTGCACTGTTTATGTTTGACGAGTGATAAGCATACGCTTATAACCTAGTGGATGTTTGGGCGGGAAATGCAGTAAATGCGTGTGTTTTTGGCGGCAATATGTTCACGTGTCTCGTTATAGCGATACGTCTAATAATGGCCATTACGCTATAATGGGACCCCTATCTTAAAAGTCTTAGGTGTCGCACAATCATTCGTCAACATGGATTACGCTATCCTTATCTTACAAGTGTATCTAATTGATACAATGTTCGAAAAGACCTTTTATAGGCAGTAATAATTATGTTGCATTTGTTTTACATTCAGATACTTAACCCGAAACTTGGAGTTTCAAAGATGGAGTTTGAACAAACATTCGAAAGTTATATAAAAACAAAGTAACAAATTAACAAAACACATAATTAAAGATCGAACAAGTAGCACATCGCAAAAAATAATCCGGTCAAAAATAAACATCACATATAAATTCTAAAACTGTCAACAAAAAAAACATAAGTGATAATCAGTCTCTGTACTCGTGAGATATGCGGTATATCTCATCCAAAGGATCCCGGAAGCTATCAAAAGTAACGCCGGGGTGTCTACGGTCGTACTCCTCCATCTCCAATATGCGCGAAGTCAGCTCGTGCAGTGTCGTCGCATGTGTGTGTGGTGTAGGGTTCACCCCAATCTCCACATCATCTCTGTCGGCCTCTGGATCAGATATGATGTACCATAAGTTCCTCGTAACCCACGAGGAGTAGACCACAGTGGTACCATCCTCCTGACCAGGAACATACGTCGCACCCCTCAGACTCTCATGAATACAGTGTGACTCCCAGTTCTCCCAACTGAATGCATCCCAGAGGTAGAGGGTGTTCGCACGACGATGCCTAGTAGAACCGGTGAGAAGAGGTCGCAATGGACCAGGAACCTGTATTTGAAACAATAAGGCTAAACTATGTACCACACATGCGCAATACAAACAATATTAATATTTAGAGTTACAAAATATTACCTGCTGAACGCGACCAAACTGTCTAGCCACCCGCAGCGGATAGTACGCCTCCACAATGTCCGCCGCCTTCAGCGTCGCATCTATCCAGGCTATATCAGGGCTACCTCGAGCAGTCCGCATGGTCGTATACGGCGTGAATGATACCTGTAAAATATTCAAATACCATTTATCATTATTAACTAAAATTATATATACGATAATTGAAATGAAACTGATTACAACTTACGTCCTGCTCGGTGAAGCTATCCAGACAAACTCTAATACCCTCTCGAGTCTCCTGGCTCTGTCGAAACTTAGCAGGCGCATGAAGGCATATAGTAGGGCGTGAGCTACTATACCTCGGGTACTGATGAACTGCAAACGCCGAGAAATGGTCGTAAATCCACGTCTCTAACAGGGCCAAAAAACCCGATATACCCGAAGTAGAGTGTAGGCAACCTCTGCCTAGCTGGTAGTACAGCTGCGCAAGTATCATCTGCCCCCAGTTATACCTCGCGGAGCTGGTGTAATCGTCGATGAACTGCAAGTAGTCGAGGCTAATGTTGTTGCCCGACTTGTTGGCCAAAATGGTACAGCCGAAGAAGTGCAACAAATAGCCCCTCGTAGCTCTCTTAGCATCGAGCTCAGTGATCTCCTCATCATAATACTGATGGGTGCAGAATCTCCTCTTCAGCCATGCAAGGCGCACATGCCTCTTACCGCCGCCCTTGTTCTCCTTTATCTCCTCCTCAAGCTCCACAGGGCTGCACCCAAGTAAGCGAGCGTATCTCGCAGTACGCTCATTAGCAGAGGGGTACTCATATATCTCACAGTTGTGACCGGAAACTGAGAGCCCTGTTATCATGTGGACGTCATCCAGGGTGACGGTCATCTCCCCGAACGAGAAGTGGAAAGTGTTCGTCTCGGGATGCCACCTCTCAAGAAACCCCTCAATCAAGTGGATGTTAGTTGACCACTTACCCAAGGCCTCGACCATGGGCCAGAAACAGGTGCTCCTAACCTGTGCGAGTACCGTCTGCTGCCGGGATTTCAAGTCCCAGCTACTATGTGTGTTGTACATCGCATAACAGCGCAGTGTCTGTCGGGCCTGCATGCATTAAAAACATACAATATATATATAAACATATATGCAATCTAAAACTTAAGATAATCCAATAACCAACATGTTCGATATATATAAAGTATAACAACTAAGATAAAACAATAACCAATAACCAACAAATACAATGCAGTAGTGAGTCTTAAATATTAAAACCTAAACTCGTCATATCATATAAACTCATTTTAACCTAAACTAATAAACTTTATAACACAAACCTAATTTCAATAACATATAAATTCTTAACATATAAATTCAGTACATTTATAACACAAACCCAATACGAAATCGAAATCCAATACCAAATCCAATGCAGGTAATATTCAATAGACAGTGTTAAAAATTAAAACCTAAAGTCATTCTAACATATAAATGAATTCTAACCTAACCTAAACTAAACCAATATCAAATCCAATCCAGTAACATATAAATTGATACTAACCTAAACTAATAAAATTTCTAACACAAACCAAAAATAATAATAAAAACTTTAAAAACTAAATTAAAACTATAAAACTTACATCGCCTCTGAAGACGCTGTATGCCTCGTGCTCCCTATACGAATGAAACGTAGAGTATAGGTCTACAACGTGACCATTGTATCCACGGAAGCGCTGCTCCACAGATATGCGACGCTGCACAGGTGGCCGCTGAACTACCTCTAAAGTCCCTCTCCTACGGACCCGGACACTCCGAGAAGTCTCACCGCGATCGGGCTCCTCAGTCTCATGGTCCGTGTCGTAGTCTCTAGCGGTAACTGGAGGACGTGGGCGAGGAGGCATACTGCAAAAAGACAAAACCAAACAATTAGAAGAGTTGACCTGTAAAAAAAAAAAAAATTCATGAAATTGCGGAAATTCGCAATTTAATGAGTGGATTTGGAAAATCCACGCAGAAAATTGCGATTTTCTGCACAGAATCCACAATTCTGTGGATTGGGCAAATCCACGCATGTTCGTGCGTGGGTTTGCCGGATGCCCGCATGTTCGTGCGGGCATCCGGCAAACCCACGCACGAACATGCGTGGATTTGCCTGTTCGATAAAAATACCCTCCCCGAACCCAGATCTGCCCCAAATCAGTCCTAAAACTATAACCCAACACCCTAAACTATCCTACTCTCCTAACTAACAACATACATGCCCTTAAAATCAAACAAATCAACACCAAATACATAAAAATCGGATTTTTCTACCCGAATGGAAAACACTAAAAATCACTAGAAATAACAATGTAAAATGGGAAAAAAAAGCACCATGAAGTGTAGAATCCATACCTTAACAAGTTAGTGGAGTTGGATTTGAAGAAAAGTCGACGGAAAAAATTTGGGTTTTTTCAAGTAGAGAGAGTTAGGGTTTCGGGGGAGAAGAAAGAGAAGAAATTCTGAAACTTAGCTATTTATATCGATGGCATTTTCGTAAATATTTGGGGTCTCACTATAACCAACCCGGGTCTCACTATAACCGGGTCTCACTATAAAGATTTGGGGTCTCATTTTAGCCTAGCCCATATATTTATTATAAGATAATCTGCACGTGCGGAATTAAAAAAATTATATATATATATATATATATATAAATAAACGGAATATTTTAGATATTTAATTGATTTTTTTAGTTTTATTTAAATATTTCAAATATTTGATTATTAAAATTTTAAATTATATTTATTAGTTCATTGAGTTTTTTTAATTTTTTTGGTTATTAAATACTTTAACTAGTTTATTGGTTGGAGTTTTAAATGTTTATATCTTTTGAATATTAGATATATTAAATAGTTTATTAGAACTTTCAACTAGTAGTTTATTAGATTTTGGAAGTGATCGGATGAGGTTTTTGGATTGGAGTGTATGTGTTTTTCATACACCAACCTATAGACGAAGGATGTGCGTTAGTAACTTCATTGAGTATCCAGATTCGTGACAAATTAGCCTCAAACAGGTTATAGATTTGCCATCTCGACCAGAGATTTCCCTCGGAAGAATATATCTCTTAGCTTCTTACATGTTTATTTGTTATACCACAATTCTTTTAAGTAGGAAGCAAACTCAACCCAGTAGCATCTATCCCATTTCCCTTAAGTAAATGACTTATTACCATCCCATAAGGTAACTTTGTATCATAAACTCTCAAATTCATATGTCCAGTGATCAAAATATGTAGCATATGAATTTGTAAGTATGGTGCTTTATTTTGGCATTATATGTTTTGAATGTAAACATGGCCTTCGGCCCCTTCTTCAATACTTTTGTATACATATTCATGTAGCAATAAATACCTCTTAAATTTTCTTATACTTGATAAAGATGTTTCGCCGATATCTCTTCATGCAATTTTAGACTTTCCAAAACAATTCAAAGGCATTAGACATATGGATTGAGAAAATAATATTTGAAGTCTAGTGAGTGAGAGGCATGGAGATAGTTGTGAGAATAATGAACAAGAAGTAGGCTATTTATAGAGTTTTGTTTTTTGTCGTTACAAATTGGATATCTAATTTGCCATATTTATTTAAAAAACTATATTGATCAAATCGAATATCTAATTTGATCCGTTTTTAGTTGTTCTCTATAATATTTTAATAAAATTAATAATTGATCAACTCAATAAAGTTTGATTGACGGAGGTGGATCATTGATTATTTAAGTATTTTGTATACTATTTCCTTATATTTTTTTAATGATATTGTTTGATATTTGTTTTATTTACTAGTTTTTCTATAATTTTTTAAAAAATCTTTGAAATGGCACCAAAGTGACCAAATGTCTCGGCTAACCATGGTTATGGGGCTAATGTCCAACCATATCCTCCGGCCGATCTAGACTGAAATTTGTTTCAGCATTATCCCGTAGATATTAGTCTAGAAATCCTAAACTTCAAAGTACATTCTTCACATGTTCGGTATCCCTGGTAGTAGTAACGGTGGTATGAAAAGTAAAAAGAAAACATATTGAGAATATGACCATTTTACTGAGATTCTTGATGATAATTCAGCTAAGTGTATTCATTTTTAAAAAAATCATATAGCTATAAGATTGAAAAATTAAATTATGGCACCAGGGGTATGTCGAGACACTTAGCTACGCATAATTTTTTTACCATTCTAAAATCTATAAAGAACATAATATATGATGAACAACCCATGATATATGTTGTTCGTACTTTAAAATTGTTTATTTTTTGTAACAATTGAAGATATGTTAGTTGAATATATAATGAGGTAAACACAAAAGCCACATGCACGTACCTATATGAGATCAGAAATTTTTAAATAATATATCAAATGAAAACAAATCATTCATGATATTATAGTAGATTTACTATGGAATTTTCTTAACTAATTATATAGCGACATTTAGTGAAGATACGTGTTACTTTATATTGGATGGATTCTTAATGGATACTCTAAATAAGAATTGTGTATTTTTAATTTATAGGAAAGTACACTGGTGTTGTAATTAAAAATAGTATGTTAGAGTGTATGAATAGATTTCAAATTAAGAATAATATTATGTATATTTCATTCGATAAGGCATATGCGTACGATAGAGCAATTGAGTATCTTAAAAATGATTGCATGTCTGTGTTTAAAAAAATATTTCACGCTAAATATTTATGTTATATACTTTAATTGCGTACACAAAATGGAATTAATATGATCGCTAAAGATTATATTAATCCTATTAAATACGGGGTCGTACTACGATTGACCTGAGGTCATTGGGAATTGTTTTGGAGATAAATTATGAAAGTAACGGAAAGACATACATAAAAAACTAATTTTAAATATCGAAACTATATGAAACTATACATATTATCTTCTTGCATGTTCTTATATGTATAAACATGAGATTATTACACTTTAGAATAGATATAATCCTAATACACCTCTTGAATAACTAAATTGGCTTTATTGTGCTTCAATATTAAGCTTTTTAAGGTTGTTTAGAGATGTAACTAAATATTTTCTATGAAATATACTCTTAACATTTACTTGGCTCTTTATGAAATTACTAATCTTATCATGCATATAGATAAATATATGGATAAGATCGTATATCGCAAAATGGTACCCCATATGGAAGAAAATTTTCTAAAACAACCGGGTTTCACCTTTTTAGTTACTTATTTTTATAAACTCATACAATTTAGCTATGTAACCTATGATCCTGATGTATATATTCGAGAAATTGACATTAGTATTTATATAATGTATAATTAATTGATTGAAAAATATAGGAGAAATAAATATGCTAGATCTTCAAATATTGCAGGCAATAAGAGTGGTAATATGGGGAGAGACAAAAGTCAATATAACTATGTGAACATGCTAATGTTAAATAACGGGATGATAAGAGAAACTTATCAAGCTAATAATAAAGTGGCCAGATATTTGAACACTTCATTTGAGTTACATCAGTATGTCTCAAAAAACACATCTTAAGGTGGCGAGACTAAAAAAAAGTGTCATATTCTTTCCAGGTTAGCCATATAGACTTTTTCTATAACTATGTCTACAGTGCTAAGTGAATGTCGCTTAGTCATGTAAGAGTGAAATGCACGAATTAAAGAAAAAAATTGATAGACGAGGCATTTGGAGGGCTTGTTGCAATCAAGGACTGGACCGGGGTAGATCATAGGATGCAAAACAAAAAGTATAAAATGGAAGAGAATCCAATGGGAATCTTTGATTAATTTCTATTAGAATTAAAGAAGATCTTAAACAAGAAGATCTTATAACAAGATCTTAATTTCTATCAGACTTGATTACATGAATGACATTTATAATAGAATATTTTATAAGGTAGTTCAATCTGAGAATATTTTTACAACTCATGGCCTGCAAGAGTATAAACTGTAAAAAACTTAAATCAAGAAAATTTATTTTTTATCCTTCAATCTCATAATATTATAAATTTTTGCTTATTATTTACCTACACTGGATTATAGTGTCCATATTTGCTCGTATCTCCTTACTTCACATAAATTGCCTTCAGAAATAAATATAAAACATCCTAACATTAATTATAATTTCCTCTACAATTATGTTATACCACTTTAAAGAAGTTCCTTTAGAAGTATGTGAGAAAGCTCGACACAATAATTTATTGTCATCATCCAAATTAATCATATAATTATTAAAATGTTCGATGTGATCATCATGATCCTAAGTTCCATCAAATTTTCATACTTTTGCGATATCAAAATGCATCAGAAGCGCAATATATGGGACTTTGGCATACAATTGGAGATGTCCTCCAAACAATGCCTTATCTATATTGACTCTCAGTTATATACATTCGTGATTACATAAAGTTTTTGCTCCAACGGGGTCGTGAATTGGTTAGTAACCTTGTACTTAAAATTTGGGTTTTCAAATACACTTTGAGGTTCTATTTATTTTTTAGACTTGTGTTCCTTTATGTATCCTTTACCTCGACTAGCCTATTTTTTTAAATAGTGCTTATCGCTAAAATCTCATTTTTCAATAACCATGAGCTCTTTGGGCATTTGAGAATATCCATCGGAATCCTACATAGGTGAATCACTAGATTCCAGTGGGACACACCATTGTTTCACTTTCTTTTCCATTTGAAAGAATGATATCCTTGATCCATCTAAAATTGAACTTCCCGACCATTATCTTTTCCTCTAAGATTTAACCATGGGTCTCATCAGAGTGTCCAACAGAATTTTTACCCTTATTCACCCTCTGAAATTCAGATTAGACCCTCCATGGTCGAACCAATATAGATTGTTAATTTGAACTTCGGATTAGACCCTTCATGGTCGAACTAAAATATATTGTTCTCTTTGAACTAGCTGATCGTTTAACTCAACTATTTGCTCCAAAACAAAAAAATTTCGATCTTCCAAGGCTAACTAACTTCGTTGCTCCTCCAATTGGGGATCATTTTGCCATTCTATTTTTCTATGATCTGCTTTTACTACTCGTTCCTCTATAAACACTGTAGGATTTACTTGCACTTCAAAATCCATATCCGCACTGATTCAAATGTATATTTTCAAGGATCTTTTATGGTTCCAGATCTGATATCTAGATACCAAGCGGACCTCCCACTATGGTCGCCACAAATCGCTCCTAAAATTATCAAGAATGAAAAATCGATAATTGTTCTAAAAATATTTTATAAGAAGTAATCAAATTTCTATAGAAAAAAAGTGTACAAAATATTCAAGAAAGATAAAGTGTCAAGATTCAAAGTCAAAAGTAATGATTTATCCAATTTTCGGGTAAAAAACACCCGTCGTCCTTCACGTTTGCCACTTGTAACAACTTGGTCCCTTACCTTTGAGGCTGTAATAAAGGGTTCCCTATCGTTTTAGAAACCAGAATAAACCATCCTTTTCGAGGTCAGCCCAACATTTGTTCCCATAATACCCTTTGACCAGCCACATCAGCGATCCACGTGGGACACTGATGTGGCAGCAGTAAAAAAAAGTAAAACCAAGTTTTACTTTTACCCTATTTCCAAACCTTAAACCCGGCCCATTAAGTATTATAAACTAGTTAGCCCAAGAAACATCTCTTATCCAGCCCATCTTCTATCCCTAGATCCAACCCTGACCCAATAACCCAACCCAACCCTAACCTTTAACCCGAAATCTAATCACCCCTTTCACTCCAGAATCTTTTTCACCAAAACTCGACCCAATTACATCTTTTTCCTAACAAAAGCTTTGAATCTCTTCAAATTGATTTTTATAGCGACAACCAAACAACCATAAAGACGTCGAATATCTTCAAATCTATTTTCTACTCTTCATCGTAGCTACTATTTTTTTTCTTGATTCTAGTCGTTCTCTTCAAAACCAACAA
Source organism: Limnanthes douglasii subsp. nivea (assembly GCA_036936605.1). Taxonomy (NCBI): domain Eukaryota; kingdom Viridiplantae; phylum Streptophyta; class Magnoliopsida; order Brassicales; family Limnanthaceae; genus Limnanthes; species Limnanthes douglasii. Next base: position 44,356,945 of record JAUPFV010000004.1, read on the forward strand.
AACAATCATGAAACCCTAAAAAGGTTTGGGTTGCCAATTTCAAAAGAAATCATTCCTAGACGTCAATAAAAGGACTCCAATTTACCTACAAAGAAGACATCTTTCATCGAAATCACCAAACCCTAATTCTCAGAATCCACTGAAATCAACCGCCATGGATAAGTCTTCGTTCAAGCTTGTGCATCCTCTTGGTTCGAATCTTTCTCTATCATTTTATTTTTACATATATCTTAAATTGAATTCACAGTATCGATTTCGTAATGATCATGTAAAATACTCAAGAAATGGTGGAGATGGATTGAAGATTGCTTCCAAGTTTCTCAGTTCTTCAAAGTTCCCCAATTCAACAATAGTATGCAAAAGAATCAACTCTACACCAAAATCTCCCTCTATTTGAATTTTCTAACATCGATTAAGGAATTCGATTTCACTAAACTCTTTACCGGCAAAAAACCAAACAAAATCCTACTCTGATTGGATCCAAATCAGATCTGGAATATTTCATGAAAGCGAAACAGTATTATAACAGACCCGGGCGAGTTTGGAAACAGAGTTTTCTACTGCACGACGATTTCGGTACGTGGAAATCGAGTTTTTTCGCCGCTATGGCTAATTTTATAGGGAATGATATCTACGACGTTGATCTATTGAAAATCTCAGACAATTCTGATCTTCAACTGTTACTATTATAGACGACGAGTAAACCAGTAATCGTAATCAAGCTTCTCCTTCGCTGTTCGAAGACTACCACAATACTTTACTTGATGTTTGATTTCGGGGTTATCGATTTGAGTGTTAAAATGGTAAGATTAAATCAGTAATAAATTATGTTTCAGTTGAACAAGGGTTTTGATTGAAGAAGACTGGGTCAGGGTGATGGGCTGGATTAAAATAAGGCAAACCGTGTTATTTTAGTTAATTGGGCCGGGTTTTGGTTTCGAATTAGGGTGAAAGTAAATGGTGTTTTAACTTTTTTTACTGCTGCCACATCAGCGTCCCACGTGGATTGCTGATGTGGCTGGTCAAAGGGTATTATGGGAACAAATGTTGGGCTGGCCTCGAAAAGGATGGTTTTATTCTGGTTTCTAAAACGATATGGACCCCTTTATTACAACCTCAAAGGTAAGGGACCAACTTGTTACAAGTGGCAACGTGAAGGACGACGGGTGTTTATTACCCCCAATTTTCCAAGAAAAAATAAACCTATCTATAGGCGTGGTGAGTGTTATGGAACACACATCCCTTATTCCATTGGATACTTCCCCCCATTATTATACTAGACACAAACATAATTATTAAATATTGTACTTAAAGCTCTTCAACTTTCTATTCTTTTAAAATCCTTCCTATACATTAATTATTTATCATTTATCCATTTGAACTTATATTTGGAATCAGATTAATTTCACCATTATAAGTAGCCCCTCTAGTCCTTGCGAAGAAATCTGAGGAATGATTAGATCTAACATCTAATTAAAAGAACTAGCCTTAGATTTATTTAGAATTGATATTCTTGATTTTATTATCTACGTGGAGTGTGATACCCTGCATCTTATACATTTGAAAAACTGTCGAACCCACAAAGATCACATCAAGTAGCTATTAAACATTTAATAATGACGTGTTTTGACAACTGGCCAGACTCTTCAACTCCTCCTCAAAAGCCCACCGAACTTCTTGGCATTTCCTAATAAATTTTGTTTCATGTCGCATAGCTCCTCATTTACCAAAACCCTACAGATAAGAAGAGAAACTAAGCTTTTAAACCCTCTTTCGTGAAAACCAATCATCAGTCGTAATCGTGTTGTTACTGTAACCACGACGGTCATTAACTTTAATAACCGTAACATAGATTATATCGTATTTTATTTCCATTCAGACCATCACAATTCTAACAAATGAAATGGGTTTTCAAAAATATCAACATTAAAAACTCACTATATTTTTGGAACAACATAATTCATTAGACATAATAAGTCAATGAACTATAAATAAAATACAACTCGTATTCAAAATTTAAAATATAAACTCAAAACCTATCATATCATATCGAAGATATCAACTAGTTAATGAAACATGTTGTGCAAAATCGAAGGTTTCTTTATTATATCATTTGCATAAATAAAAAACATTTGTAAAACGGTTAATAATAGTATGACTATAATTTGTATGCGTAATGGAAGATATAATTAACGTACCATCAAATAATTTTGAAAGAGGGCCCAAGACAGAGACAAGTTTGGCTATCTCTATCACCGTCAGGTCTGTGTATGTAATCCATTCCGTTCCCTATTAAGAGCTAATCACATGCACTTATCACCACTATATTAGCATGGTCCCATATAACTTTTCTCCAATTATTGAGCCAATAATTCTAAATGAAGTAAAAGTTTTCCGTAAAACAAATTTTATTTTTTTGTACAATATTTGCAACTCCAGTTAGAGCGAGGAAATTAGTGTTTTGGAATTAAAAATACTACTATAGGAAACGTATTTTGCCAAATAAATAGTATGGGCTGTGAAATGTCATTTTGATTTTATGAAATATTTAACTTGCGTAAAATATTGTTTTTGTTCGTAAATTAAAAAAATGGTAAAAGGATTACAAATTTTTGTTATCTAATGGTATAGTGTTTTCATCATTTGGGGGCGAAAAACAATTTTGTTATTCCAATAATAAATACGAAAATTATGAATAATAATAAAAAAAAATTGGGTGAAGCTATTTCCCCCATCAAATATATTATTTCCTCAATATTTGAGAAAATACTCCATGATGTTATTTTCTTCATAAATGAAAAGACATATTTACCATTTTCTTATTTTTAATCTAAACGACAAACAACTGATTCCGAGATGGTATTTAGAAATCAGTTGTTTTGCACAAAACAACTGATTCCGAGATGACATCTCGGAATCAGGCGTTTGTTGCTAAAACAGCAGAAATCGAGATTTGTGATTAGAAAGGTTTTTTTTTTAATACGGATTTTCAAGTTACATGAATATACAACTTAAAACAAGATTAAATTACATTGTTGGTTGATTGTGTGATGTTTTTCGGTGTTATATTTGGTTTAGGTGTCTTCCTCCTCTATGGATACTTTTTATCAAATTTAGGGTTTTTTTTGTTTTTAGGGTTTGATTTTATAAGTTAAAACATAGATGTTGGATTTAATTGGGTTAAATCTTTTGTTTGTTGATATAAGTGTTTGAGAATGGATAGTGGCATACAGTTATAAATTAAAAGATAAAATGAGGGTAAAATAGTAAAAGCAAGTGATGAGTATTTTTTAGAGTTTGAATTATGGAGGAAATAAAAAAAGTGATGGGAGAAATAGCTTCGCCCAAAAGAAAAATAACGGAAGGTATTGAATTTGTTTTGGTAAATATTTATCTTTTTAAATATATTAGAATTTTGTTAAATATTAGATTGTTCTTATATTATTTATCATCAATATGTCAAATTTTGATAAATAATTTATACGAAATATTTAATATAACAAACAATTTAAAGGTTAAGTTCAATAAACATTTTGGAATAATATTGATTTTTATCGTACTATTTTAAATTTAAATATTCAACGATTAAGTTTTGATATATCAAATTCCGGTTTAGAGAAATTTGAAGGTTAAGTTTTTGTGAAATGATAGAGATAATATAAAAAAATGGTAACGGTTGCTTTGTTATTTAGAAGATTTTTTGGTACATACAATGAACATAATAAATCACATAGAAAATGAAGAGTTATTTCATTAATTCTTTTAATGTGTTATCAAATTTGTTAAACATAATTTTTTATCTGTTCTTTTTTTCTAAAAGACAACCCACTAAGCATAATCTTCTAGAAGACCGAGTAATTTTATTGAATGAATTTCACCTTTATAAGTATTTTCATAGTTCACGTTAGAGCGTCAAAGAAGGTCGGTAATCTGTCTAATATCTAGGACGCTTGTTGTTTTTGTTTTGCTGGTGCTGCCGAATCTTGATCATGCGGATGTTATTTGAGGCCGAATATTCATGCTTCTTGGTTGTATGTCCAACTGGACTCTTAAAAATCTTGAGATACGTTGATGCTACAATTTGATGAGCTAAACTTACTCTAATAAAAAAAATATCGAATATGTCTCCAGATTGGTTCGTGCTGACCATATTACTACATCGTTAAAATCTTTTTGCCGACCAGAAACTCTTTTCAGAAAAAATCTATATTTCATATTTTTTATTATATATTTTTTGTATTATATTATTTTTTGTTATTTTCGGATCAGATAGAGGGAAATTAAAAAATTATATTAAAAACTCAAGTCCAAACGTACCCGTTTTACCGATCTTAATTTTATAATTTGTGGCTCAAATTCCGACCGAATCATACATAATACAAAACTCACTTTGTCATCTCTAATCAAATATATTCTTTTAAAGAAAACAATATGTAATTTATGTTTCCAACCTTTATCTTATTTGTTTAAAAAAAATTAATGAATTTTCATTCATTTTCTTACTATCAGATACATACATACATACATATTAGTTTTTTTAAAACAATAATTGCTTTCAAATCCTATGATAATGGAAGTATAGATCTCCTCGATGGTCTAATTATCTGTTACAAAATGTAAATAACTTAAATTGATATTAAAACTGATTTCAAAATATTACTAGGAATGCTTCCAAATCAAAAATATTCTTGGTCTAACATTGTTATTATTATTAGATTGCTTTAAAAAATTATTATTTCCAAGCATGTAAATTTTTCATATTTTTTGGGAACAAAATACAAGGGTTGATTGACTAGCCAAGTGGACACACATATGCAAATTTAAGCAAGATCTAAACACATTCTAAATCTCAAATCAACTTAGAAATTGCATTATTGGATATCTATTGCTAAAAAGAATATTTTGCTCAATAGTTCTTCGAAACTAACAATATTATATGCAAGTAAAACTACATGACATAAATTATTTTACAGATCTTCAACTCAATGTCCACTCTCTGGTACCGAAACAGCTCAACTTCCACCAAGATACTTTGTTCATCGGCTCTCGAAAGAAGAATCTGACAATTTGAAAAGATATAGACAGGAAAGTATGTTATATACCCAATCAAAGAATTAAATAGAAGAAGTAATTTACAAGCTTAACTCTAACAGTTTTATATCCCTAAAGTATCCAAAAAATCAAAAAAATATTTATCAAATTATAGCCTCTAATGGGAAAGAACAATAGAACTCAGAAGCTTGCTTTAAGCTAATAAGCTTTTAACTTTTTCAAAAAATATTCATGACTTGAGGAACAATAATAAAACTCAACGCAAGCAAGTGAATCTCAACATAAAAAAAAAGACAAATTAAAGTGGATGTAAAAAATTAAAACTTGGACGCCTTTCAAATCTAAATTTTATTACTCTTTCTTACTTTAGTATTGATTTTACAAAAGTCATAAGAATGTAATATGGATTTTGTCAAGTTTTTCTTACTTAAAACAACTTGAGATATAGTAAGATTTTTTTAGAACAACAAATAACATGTTTTAATTTATTTTAATAAGAAGATGTGATAGATTTTGGAAAAAAACAATTCTAAGAATGGATGACAATTCTTTTTTCTAAAACAAACACAAACAATTTTGTCAATTTTTTATAAAAGCAAAACATGATAAGTTTTAGTTTAAAATATATCACTAATTTTGGAAAACCATATTTTTTTTTTAAATCACATATTTTAAATTTTATTTTTATTTTAGAAACATTGTAAATTTTGACAATTTTGTTTTTTTTAAAATAAGGTAAAGTGTAATATAAAAAAATATAAAATAAGGTAAAATATAATATAAAAAATATAAAATAAGGTAAAATATAATATAAAAAATATTTCATATTTTGTCTATATAATAATTTAAACTCCTTAAAATTTAATATATTTTTTGAAATAAATAAAATAGATTTTTTTAACAAAAACATAATACTCCATCAAATACTAATGTTACATATCAGACGAGTAATTTGGTTAAATAATTACAACAATATAATATTTGACCATTAATTAGAGGCTTTGGTCTTGATTATTAAAATAGTAGATGCATTAGTCCTCTCTTTTGCTTCCATGTATGATCATTTTAGAGCTCATATTGCTGCATCTAATCTTTGGTCTTGAAGATACTCGTCTCTTTGTTGTTGAATTTTAAACCTACATCATAAAATTTATATAGTCAGATGTAAACCTGCCACAAATTTTAGTAATACAATCAATTGGGTATCCTTTGGTAACACAAATTAGTACATATAATAATATTATAGCACTTAAAGATGCGAGAAAGTTAATTGAAAAGAATTCACAATTGATTTTAGAATTGAGGGCCCATTTTGCCACCCAATCACCATCATGATTCTGCTCCTTGAAGACATGTCTTATAACCATTTTAGAGAAAATTAAAGACATGCAAATCGATATTAATTGGCAAAGATGTCATTGTGATTTGCATGTGCTAAGGATTTCAAATAACATCATTGGATAAATTTCAATATTTAATTTGTGAATATCTTTTAATTTCCAAAATAACTAACCATCCAATAAAGCTCTTGATTCAACATTTAAAGCAGTGTTTTTACCAAATAGAGTACAATTGCATATAAGAGATCACCTTTATGGTTTCTAATGACAAATCCACCACTGATTCACCATTAGTTGAACAAGAACCATCACAATTTATTTTCAATCTATTATAGTAAGGAGGTTTCCATTTGACGTAAGAGATATTGTTTGGAATATGAAGATGATGATAACATCCAATTATATTGGCTATTTTCAGATCTCATTTCCAATATTTTGGATTTAAAAGAGCATCGCAATCAAGGTTGGTAATAATGAGATTTATCTTGTTAATTATATTTTTGGAAAATATTTTAGTGTTTTAGTGTTTTGAATTGTTTCTATCAGCCCAAATGGCCCAACAAGTAATATAAGGTAATATAACCCTTATATGTATGTATTCTGAGGTAGACATAAACTAAATACTGAATATATGAGATATAGTCATTTAATTACTTATTAGGATGTAAAAGAGGTCATCGAAGTGTAGTTAAATTTCCCAATCCACATTGAAGTTAACAAACATGGTTGATGGCTTTGAACAGTACATCGTCCCTCGACTATCGCGTTTGGTGGGAGATAGTCTCTTGACTTTCAAATGTTCGTTGACAGTCCCTGGACTATCGCGTTTGGATAAAGTTAGTTCACCAGATCCTCTCATCCATGAGAGGCTGCCACCTGTCACCAAAGTCCCTAGATTTTTGTATCACCACTAGTCCTTTGAGTTTAGTTATCCGTAATATTCTACATTTTGGGTTTGGCCTAAACTCAAGGGAATAGTGGTGATATAAAAGTCTGGGGACTATGGTGACAAGTGGCAGCCTCTCATGGATCAGAGGATCTGGTGGACTAACTTTATCCAAACGTGATAGTCTAGTGACTGTCAACGGATATTTGAAAGTCAAGGGACTATCTGCCACCAAACGCGATAGTCGAGGAACGATGTACTGTTCAATGCCCATGGTTGATGGATTTTGAGTTTTCACTATATTGACAGTTTAGAGGCTAAACAAATTTTCTCCTCTGAATAATGGTGTTAACAAAAATACATCAATTGAAAATCCCCCAAAGAGTGAATAAACACTTCTTTGGAGTAATGTCATTATAGTTTTTTTTATATCAAATATTTAAGATTATTTTGTCTGATCAAGTGCCATGTGTCTACTAAGGAAAATTTCCTATAAAAAAATAATGGTATCATTTGAATTTTCATTTAGGTTTAACTTTAAGATCCTATATATGTCAAGTTGCAGTACATTATCATTAATTTTGTTGATATTCTATGATCCATTATGCCAAAATTTAGAAACTTTAGTTGGATTGTGCCAAAAATTATCTTCATTTATTGAAAGGGTGATAAATGGGTGAGAATGATTCCATTTATCAAGCAAAAAATAAATAGGATCTGCTACAAAAGCCAAAACTACTCCGCGAAGTCGTCTATTTCTGTTTTCAATATTTACAAAATTGCCACTAGGCAAAAAACCCCAAAACACCCTTGAAACTCAAATGAATTACGATCCATACCATTGAGATTTTCAAACTACTCCATGAAGTTTCAAACACAATTTTAAACACCAATTATACTTCATCTTCTCAAAACTGTGAAAAATAGAAACTCAACAACCAAGAATACCCATTTTCTCAAAAACTTCATAACCTTTGAAACATGACCGGGAAAGAGTCGGAACCACTTCCCATACAGAGCAGCATGGACGCTGAGGAGGTACATTGCATTCCCCTCTCTTATTTTCATTTCAATTCTGCTCAATAATATTTAGAAAATTAGTATGGAGACACCACATATTTTGGAATTTAAATTGAGTTTTAGGTTTATCTAATAATGAGGATATAAATATACAAAGAGGTGAGTGATCTGAGCTGGTTCTCGCTGGATTTTTCACTTTATTAATTTCAAAATTATCCCTTTAGAAGCATTGTGTAATGTCAATGCACTTCTATTTATGGTTATTAGGCCAAGTAAAAATTAGATCTTGTGTAACCACGATCCTCTAAGTTACAGTCTATAATCATATTATTGAATTCATCCATTCTTCTTAAATTAAGAGTAGAGCAAACAAGTTGTTCATTGGTATCGATTATTTCATTAAAGTCTCATACTATCAACCAGGGTTGAATAGTAGAAGAAATATCCATTAAATGATCCTAAAAAACTGTTCTTTGAGATCTAGTACATTTGGTATTTATGATGGTGACTAGAAATTCAAAATTTATTAAAGTTTAGCTCGCCATCATATGAATAATTTGTTCGTTATTGATGATAATTTGTGTTTCAAATTGGTCTTTCCAGAAAACCCAGATTTTGTTATTGATATTTACAAAGGCATAAGTGAATCCAAGTTATTTAGAAATTTTGTCAAGTTTAGATATCATTGTCTCTTGTAGAGAAATGAAGTCAATATGCTCAAGTTTGATGATTGATTTTATTCTTCTACGAGGTCCTGTTTTGCCAACTCCTCTAGCATTCTAGTTCAATATTTTAGAGTCATTTTGAGGATGAGTTTGAGGATCTTAATGATCCTTTGATAAATGAAGTTTTGTTATTCCTTTAAGATATTTATGTTTCGGTTTCAAAAGTTTTTTTTGTTGAGTTTTTGTTTACTTTTGGTCTGACTGGTACCATTTTCAATAAAGGAAAAGATGGTAAGCTGGCATTTTAAGTAGTTCAGCGTTGTCTTTATCAAAGTTGTTGTTATTTAGGTCTTTTATTAAATTGAAATAATTTCCTAATTCTTTTGAATTTAGAGCTTCACTTATTTCAGTTTCTGTTATTTCAATGTTTTCAGTGATGAGGTGTTATTTTATTTTGTTACCATCAAGAGCATTTTCATAGGTGATTTTGTTTTTAGTTATCTTTGAAGTGTTCTTTATTATTTGTTGATGGTCATTATTTGAATCTGATAGGGAATTTTTAGATTTAGAGGTAATAATGTTGGCATAATCAATACTTTCTTTGTTGGTTTGATGTTCAACTGTTATTAAGAGGTTGTCTTTCTCATTTGGTTGGGATTGTTTTGCGTCAATTATTATTGATTTTATCTTTTGAACCCACCATCATTGAGTAGGAAGAGAGGCTTTATCTAGAGAGTCTTTGGTTTGATAAATAAGGATGTTATTATAATTATTCTCTATATGACCTAAGTGTTTAGAGACTTGGCGGTAAGCAGAGATATTACCATATGTGGAATCTTGCCAAAAACCATATTTTTCTCCAAAACGTATCCATATTTTTTTTGGGAAGAGGGCCGGAAACATCAAGAATAAGCCAAGCTTTACAACGGTTAAAGCTTGCTGGATTTTTTTAATGGGATCCAGGTTTCTAAATGTAATCCAATTACTTTAGCAGTGTGAGTGATGGTTTCAGGTTGTAAAGATATTCAGGTAGTCTAGGATAGGTAACCCAAACTGGAGTCTTGGGAGACTCCAGTTTATGATTAAATTAGGGGTCCATTTCGAGATTCTAAAGGTGAATTGCCATATACTCCAAACATTTTTCTTCCAATTTTTTTAACATCATTTATATTTTCAAATTCAATCAAGAGATGTCTATAGTCGAATATAGATATATTATAGTTAACCGTGAATTTAAAAGATCGTAGGAATGCTATAAAATCATATAGTTTTGGTATACCAAAACTAAATTTAATAATTAAGGTGATTTTAGAAGAAGAGATTAGTAGTTCCTTATCTGATTCTTGGAATACTATTGTTATGTGTTCTCCTTGCTTCTTGTAGATGATATTCGAGTGGGTGAAACTCTTCCTGAGATTTCCAGTTACTTTTGTGTACGATTTAGGTTTAAAGTTGACTCCATATGGTTGTTATTGATTTGTTGTTGAAGATCCTTCTACGAAATATTGGATTGCTAAAAAGATTAGGGATTTGTGGTTCCCCCATCTTGTTGCTGATCTTCAGTTGATGGATGTTGATTGTTGACTTCTTCTGGGGAACTCAAATCAGTCTCGAGATGAGATTGATGTTGATTATCGTCCATATCTTGACCTAATCAAACTTTAGATGTTGTATTTATTTTTGTTTTGATTGTTTATTTCAGCATGGAACCTCTGGAGAGTCTTATGTTTCTTCAATTTCTTGTAATCTTGAATCTTATGAGAAGAAGATCTTCTGGATTTTAACTTTTATGTTGTTGTTGTTGAGATTTCAAGTAATTGCTTGAAGAGCTTGATTTCTACAAGTTGAAAAATCAAAATGATATAGAGACTTGATTTGAGGAAATTAGGATTAGAGTTTGATATTTGGAGATTTTGGTTTTCAAAATATTCTTTGAAAGTCATCTATCTTCTATCTATTAGAGGAGCTTCCAATTTCTCAACTCTAAAATAAAATAAAATTTGTGTTCGACAACAACATTACTTAAAATAAAATTGGCTATATTAATTTGTTGCGATACATAATTTATTATATATTATATATTATATATGTTTTTGTTAATATATATCACAACAAAACAATATGAATTTTAGACCTTTTGTTTAAATAACAAAGATTGTTTTGTTTTTCTTCAAAAAAGATGATTTTAAGTTCAACTTAATACAAGACATATTTTATTTTATTTTATTTATTTTATTTATTTGATTTTTAAAAAAACCAAATTAGCATATTGCACAATAAATAATTTAGAGAAAAAGACCATCTAGACATAAAGAAAAAAGGATTTCTCTTTCATTGTTATTTTTATTTTTTTATGGTTGAGTTATTCATAACCATCCTACTAGAAATCAAATTACTAATAACTACCTATATTTTGAAGTTTACAAAAACAACATACAACATAAATGCTTTCAACAATTCCTCTCCACGGAAATATGTACGATTTTAATTGATTAGTTATTTTTAACCTTTAAAACTCCATATCTTTGGATCCCTAACTGTAAAATAATAACTAAAAAACACGTATATTTGTATTTTTAAAGACGAGCCAAATGAAAGCCACAAGTGATTTGTGCAACTGGAACACAATTGTTTTTTATACTTATTATGCAACCAAATTGCACGTATTTTCGCGAGTGGAGCAAAATTAATTTTTTTAATAAAGTTTATTAAACACAAAAATATACATATTTTCGTAACTACAAAAAAATTAGTTGTTTCAACACTCAATTAACATTTATTTTCTAAAAACAAGTGTGTATTTTATTTTTTACCAATCAAACTTATTTAGCAACCATAGTCTTATATCCTTAATTATTTTATTCTACTTTCGTAACATATTTGCACGTAATTTCGCAATTAGAATACATTTATTTTTAAGCAAATTACACTTAATTCCGCGACTGTAACACAATTTCTTTTTCGGACTTATTTTACAACCAAATTATATATAAATTCGCAACGAAAAAAAATCACAAAATATTAAAAAAAAATCATAGATCTAATTTTGTTTGACTTAAACAAAACAAAACTAATGATATTTTCCAAGAGCTATAGTTTTCAATATGTATAATTTAATAAATAAATTAACGATAGTTTTATCTATCAAATAGTTATACGTAAATATTAATTCATACCTGACATATTTTTTAGTAGTTTTTATAATAATTCTTTATGAAGTAAAAAAAAAAATATACTTCAAAAGATTGTGACTTGATAATTTTTAAATTACTACAAAACAAATCCTTTCTTTACCACAAATTAACCAGAACCTAAACAGTTGGCCGACTACTCGTATTCGTACACGAAATAATTAAATGACACTGCTGCATTGTCTTCTTATACACTGCTGCATTGTCTTCTTATATACTACGATGTATGAATGGCCGGGCACTGCAGCCCTCAGAGGTACTCTCCTCGCCATTGTCATGTCGCTATTCTTGTTCTCTCCCTGCCTGTACTCCCACTAATAATCCTCTGCATTCCTACTATTCTCCTCTTTTAGTTTTAGCACAACAAACTTTATTTGTGATGCTTTCAGTTGTTTCTTCCATCCTTTGCGGAACTAAACCAAAGAGTCATAATTGAACTACTTATTGTATATCATTGAATTCCACCATGGGTTTCTAAAACTAGATTAAATATGACTGAATTCGTTTAGTGTATCTTAATTTACTAAAATATTATCATAAGTGAGAGCAAAATAATACTCCTAATGAAGTTTCTGTTCGTGATCCAGTGGATATTATCATATTATATGATGGAAATTGACGTGGGTCCTACGAATCATCAATGCTCAAATCAAGGTATGATATTTTGACAAGTCATTTGAAACAACAGTAGTTTATTTGTTGATCAGATTCAGAGTACTTTGTACGGATCAGTACTAAACTAAACTACCAGTCTATCTTTCTCTAACGTTGTATTATTACAAATTTCTGTTAATTTTGCATGTACTCAGCTGATAATGAATTGCTGAATGAAAATTAGCTGCTAAGAATGTTCAGGAGAAAATAAGTAAGGAAAAGAAAATGGTTGGAGATTTTGCCTTAATCATACAAATATTTTATAGATATGAATGTCAAATAATGTTTGCTATTTTATGATTTTTTGGATTAGACTATTTCTTTGTTGTAGTACTATCTATATGTAGTTTTTTTTTTAAATATTCGTTTGATTTTTAAAAAAAAACTATAGATTTTTTTTCTTCTTGCTAGATGATTTAGTTTTTTTTTAAAAAAAAAAATTAGATGTTTAACTGTGTCTTGGTTAATTTGTTTGTTGTTTATCGTTAATTAGTAGTGTATTTAAATTATTCGTAAATGATTCAATATTATTTTTACTTTTATAAAGTTTTGTTCATTTTTTTCTTCAACTCTACCATGTCTAATCGCACGAATCATTCGAATATTATGTACAAATCGTGTATATCTCATCTAATTTACATAAAATGTGCAAAAATATCAAATATTTTCTTGCAATTTGAAAAAACACAATGAATTTTGAGTTCGTGGGTAAATGTGTGAAAACATTATAAAAATCGTTCAATCTTATTACACAGTTTTGCATAAATTCGTATGAAAATTGATGCTTGATACGTGTAGAAGTAGCAAAAACTCACTACAAACTTATCTAACATTTTTTTTGTTTTATGTTCTATCAAGGATGAATCCAAGTTATTGAACAATATAATTAATATGTGCAAATGTAGTCCAGGTGATGATGTTGAGTCGGAGTTGCATTATTTAGTAGTTGCATAAAAAAATTCGTATGCTAATTTCTCTTATCTGAAGCACCTTATAAACTTATTGTTATGCAAGATTCTAAGAGATGATGAATCTGTTGTTTTGTGGCTCGAAATAAGATAAGCACCTAGCAACGATTAGTCATGCTACTTTCGAGAAACTATTATCGCATAATACTATTATTTTTTATGTAGTGTTGATAAGATAATCGCAAGCATATCATTTTCATTGTACTTTTATTTGTATGTTTTACTCAGATATCGAATAAAAAACCTATAATTTTATATAAACTTGTACTAAATTAATCAACATAAATTATATTTTAAGTTTTTTTTATACCAAAATATCCGAATTGAAATTTTTGATAAACAAATAATTAAAAAATAATAAATTATTTAAAAATTAAAAGTACTGTAAAATATTTTAGGGTCATCTAAACATGTATCAGAATTTATATGATTTTCATATGACTTTTACATAAAAACATTTATGGTCGGTTGTATCTCTAATTTTCTACTTCCTATAATTAGATCAATAAGGTTTAATAATCTAGTTTAGACTTCACTGCATTATGACATAAATGCTCTACTCATTCAATCTGAAATAAACTTTAAATCTCCCTCTAAATCATTGATCTAAGGTCGAGCCCGTACATAATTTTAGACATTAATAATTCAACCAATATTAAACAATATAAGAAAATAAATTCCATTAAAAAATTCACATATAATTATACTTATAAATATTTTCTTACCCCGAAACGAAAATAGATTAGCTCATGATAATCGTGTTCATGATATTAATAAAAAAATAAAAAATAAAAACAAGAATAAATAAAATAAAATAAAAATTATCGACCTTTCTAGTTTCTGTCTAAGATTCTTGAAATTTAAAAGCTATCATTATTCTTTCTCCATTCGCGCGTATTTGTAGCCAACGTCATTTACTTATTAATTATAAAAACTATTTTATAATGAATGAGTTTAATGCTAATAAAATCTACTTTAATTTTATTTAATTTCTTATAACATGGATCGAGTTATATTAAAAAAAACTTGATTTATTATGATAAATGTGGATTTCAACACCTTAGACAAGACAGGACAACAGCAAACATATCTGCAACTAACATATCTGCAACTGATGATCTAGCAGGTGGCCATGGCCGATGCCCCTCCTCCGATGGCATCCTCTGGTTGACGACCTCCTAGTCGACCCTACCATTCGGCTAATATTGCAAGACACTTATCATCTCATCAGAACTTTAATAGTAAGGTTTGGATTTTATTAACCACATGTGAATAAATGTATTAGGTTTTCTCGTAATATTTTATAATTATGAAAGCAATCAAATTTGTGTATTAAATATAAATCATTATATCCCCTTAAATAAGAGAAACAAACTCATCAATAAACTGGATCTGCCACCTTTATACCACGCTACTAATTTCACACTCACCAATTAGTGATTCACCTTTATACCACGCAACTAATTTTACGCTCACCGATTAGTGACTCCTGGGACCAAAGGTCCCATAAAATTGTCTTAAAATCACACACAAATGACTAATCAAATTTTTGGGTTTTTATGTATCTCTTTAAGTATAGTTATTTTTTGTATTTGAACTCATTTTTTCTATTGTATCTCATAAATTTGATAAACTCACAATTAAAAGAAATGATAGTATTTATTCATTACTAAATTAAACTAACAATTAAATTATAATAAAAACAAAATAAAATCCACAGTAAATATTTTTTGATCAAATTGCTGCAACAATTATTTATTTGATAGTCTCGAATATATACTAAATATCATAATTTATTAGTATGATAAAATTGTCCTTTCGTATAAATTAAAAACAAATATCTTAATTGAAAAACGAACTTATGAAACAAATAAAAAAAAATTTAACCACGTGTTAAATATACAAATTTAAACAAGTCTAAAAAAATTTTAATTTTTTGTCAAAACAAATTTACTTTCATTACATGTTATCTACTTAAATATTTTTTCCAAACAAAATTCTCATTAATGAATCAAAATAATATAAATATTTTTTTATAATATTCAATTTATTTGTTATATATATATATATATATAATCATCCTTTTTTCTATTTGTCCATCAATGGATCCCATGCCTATTGATTCAAGTCATAAGGTGTTAAAGCTCCTCAACAGACACATGGCTTATATATATTTATCAACCGAAGTCATTTGTTAAATGATTTTTTATATATATAAATACACGTGACTTATACAATGCCTAAATTTATTAATCTTTCTAACCTATCCATTTAGGAACACTCCTAAGGTCATACCTGATGAATCCGGATTTTGTCACCACTCTTTATGAGAACCGGACAAGGGCAATTCGGACAACATCCACCTAACCGGATAGGGACAAATCGGACAACTTCCACTTACTGAACTGTCCGGACTGACTAAATTATTAGAAACTTAATCACCTCATGACTAAGCTAATTACTTGCTTACTTAAACTAATGGGTCTTTAAATTCGACTCGAATCCATTAGCACAACCCGAAAGCCCATGTGGCCCAAGGATAAGGGTATAAATACCCAACCACCTTCATTAAATGAGGGTAATGAAAATTAACTACTACCAGGCAGCTCAATTCTCCCTCTACATTCTATCCAAACATTAAATACCTTCAAAATTCCACAAAACTCTAGACAAAATTACCCTCAAACGAAAATAAACCACATCAAGACCGACTCGAAACCTATACTACTACAAAACTAGACAAGTCATATCTAAGAATTAACATAAACCTCTTAATTTTTTACACAAACTTCCACCAGATTGGGATGAGATCCGGTAACTCAACAAATAGTTTTCACTTTTTATATTTAAATATATAAATGACAACTGTTTTTTTTATTATATCACTTAATTAATTTCTGTATAAAAGTTATATTCAAAGTAGATAAAGATATAATTAATCTTAATAAATTTTAGACAAAAAAAGTTGAAATACATGATGAAATAAAAATCTAAACATGCAATTGTTGATTTTTTAACTCAAAATCATTTTACAAGTTTGAATTAAGTATTAAGGTCCTACACATTAAATGATGATAAAAAATTATTTTTGTGATATTTTCTACATATCTCATACCCCACACTTAAAATCTAATATTGTCTCCAATAATTTAAAACCAGAAAGAAATAGATTAAGGATCAATGGTACCTAATGGGTATATTTAGGGTTTAAATTATGGGTTTAAATATATTAAGGATACATTTCTTCCCTTTGTAGAAGACAATTGGAACCTTGAATTGATGGGTGATCCTTTGTTTATTCTTTGGAATAAACTAAAAAGACTTAAGAAAGGATTGATCACTTGGAACAAAAGTAATATTGGTAACATTTTCAGTAAAGTTCAAAGCTTAGAAGATGATGTTTTAGTCAAGGAGCTTAATCATCAGAATCTCCAATCTACTAAATCCAAAGGTGATCTTGCCAAAGCTAATGGTTTATTAATCAAGGCTCAAAGAATGGAAGAGGTGTATTGGAGGCAACAATGTTACTGTAATTGGATGCTTGATGATGATAAAAATACTAGATTTTATCATAGTTTTGTTCAAAAGAAGAGGAGGAGAAACAACATTAAAGGTATTAAGAGTGGAGCCATATGGATCACTGACTCAAAAGATATTGGTCTGTCTGCTGTTGAATTCTTCAAGCATGCCCTTGCTGATTATCGCTATGCTAATAATATGGAGGAAGCTAGTTTTATGAATGACGATTTGTTTAATAACATCCCTAGCATTGTTACTGAAGATGATAATAGAATGTTGCTTAAAGATCCAGATGAGAATGAAATTTGGAACATTATCAAGCACATGAACTCTTCCAGTGCACCAGGTATGGATGGTTATACTCATAGTTTCTTTAAACATTGCTGACATATTATTAAATTTGATATGATTAATGCTATGAAAGATTTCTTACACGGTAAGAATATCCTTAGAGGAATATTTGCTACTGGTATTTGCTTAATACCTAAGCTTACTAATTCTACTTGTTGGAAAGACTATAAACCGATCAGTTTATGTTATTTGCTCAATCGTATCATGTCTAAAATCATTGCTAATAGGCTGGCTCTTATCTTGCCTAACATTATTTCTCCTAATCAAGGAAGCTTTTTTCCTGGTAAGAGTATTCAAGAAAATATTATGATCTGTAAAGAATTGTTATATGATATGAATAGAAAGGTTAAAGACAGTAATATTTTGATTCAACTTGATATGTCTAAGGCCTTTGACAAGCTAACTCACTATTTTTTCTTGATGTTATAAAAAAGTTTGGCTTCTCTTCTCGATTTACTTGTCTTATTAAGAAAATGATAAATGTTGTTAATATTTCTATGCTTGATAATGGTGAAGTTTTTGGTTTCTTTAAAACTACAAAAGGCTTATGTCAAGGAGACCCTATATCTCCCTATCTTTTCATCATTTCTGAGGAGATGTTCATCAGAGATTAGTCCATTCAAAGTTGGCTCAATGGTTTGGAAAAGAATGATCAAAGTTTGTGATCAGGCAAAAAACCATATCAAATGGAAGTTGGGTAATAGTCTTGTTGATTTCTGGTTAGATAACTGGACTTATACTAATCATATCTTAACTCTTAATGACAATGACAATAACTTATGCTTTACTACTGAAAAGGTAAACAAATACTGGTCTAACAATCATTGGGATTTAACATCTGTATCCAACATTATTCAGCCTGATATTATTGATTGCATTCACAGTCTTTCTATTGTCAATAGCAAAGATGATTTAATGATTTGGAGCTTAGCTAAGAATGGTAAGTATAATTTGAAAGACACTTGGGAAGGTATTAGAACTAAATATGATAGCTATTCTGTCTTTCAAAAGATTTGGAATCATCTAACTCCTGTTAAAAGTTCTTTCATGCATTGGAAAATTCTTCATAACTATGTAGCTGTTGATTCTATTATTCAAAAAAGAGGCATTGATATTGCTTCTAAATGTCAGTTTTGTAACTACTGTGAATCTGTTAGCCATCTTTTTATATCATGTAAGTTTGCTTGGTCAATCTGGATACATTATGCTCTTATATTTAAAGTTCATATACACAATCATATGAGCATTAATCATCTTACCAGAATGTGGCAATGTCCCAAGACTTTGAAGATCCAGGTCAGAAATATCTTGCCCTCTCTAATCTTGTATAATATATGGAAAGCTAGAAACTTATCTAAAAGTAAAGGTATTAGCACTTCTATAAGCTTTATCATTAATCAAATAAACTCTATAATTCACACTCTTGATATGAAAAAGATTCTAAACAATTTCATTGGATTAACTGCTCTAAGGTTGTTGTGATCTTCGGATGTGTTAATCAGTTGAGAGCTTCTAATAGACCTACTTATATCAAATGGATTCTTCCTCCTACTGGTAGATTGAAAATGAATACTGATGCTTCTTGTCTTAGTAATGGAGAAGCTAGTGAATCTGTTATTTTCAGAGATAGTTATGGTAATATTATTAAAGGTTATAGCTATCTGTATGGTAAATCTACTCCCCTATTTGCTAAGACTAGATCTCTTTTTGATGGATTTATTATTTGTAAAACTAACAACTGGAGGATGGTTGATGTTGAATATGATTATCTAACTATTATCAATTGGATCAACAATCATATCAGCAATGTATATTGGTTTATAAAGCCTATTCTTGACTGCGTTATTAAGCTTATTCATAGCAACATGACTATTTCTCATATATTTCGTGAACAAAACCATGCTGCTGACTGGTTGGCTCATTACACATTGAAAACTAAAACTACTCACGTCATTATGCCTGATTCTATTCCAAATGAGCTTAAGGGTATTCTGATTTTAGAAGCCCTTGGTTTTGGTTACATAACTAGTTGAATTTAGTACCTGTGTTTCTTTCAAGTTGATGATATATGAGCTGTTCCCTGAGTGTTGATTTGATGGCATTGAATATCTTGATTAAGTGCATTCCTGTTTGTATACTTGCTCCTTTGATTGAGGCTAATGATGTTTTTTTCCTGAGCTGTTCGATGATCCTGATGCTTCTGATTCTGCTTTGCGGTTGCTGCTGGTGCTGCTCTCTGTAGCTGCCCTGACAATGTTGAAGGTGATACTGATGCTTCTGATGGAGCTGATGCTCTGAAAATGATGTGGATGATGTCTTCGATAAGGCTGATTTCTTGGTGGTGCTATCCTGATGTCTTGACGCGTAAGATGGTGATTCGTTGACTTGGCTTCTGAAATTTGAGGCTTCAATGATGTTGCTCTCTGGAATCAGTTCTGATGTTGCTGATGGTACTCTAATGTCTTCATGTCAAGCTTCTGGTGTTGATTGGAGGCATGAGTCCTCCCTATCAATCTAACAATCTGGTGTTGAAGCAATTTAGATTAGGGTTTTGTTTTGGCTTTCCCTAGGCTAGGGTTTTGTTTTGGCACCTAATTCATATTCAATTTTGCCGATTCTATTAATAAATATCTCATTTTTATAAAAAATAAAATAAAAACATTATGGGTTTAAATAAAATAAACTAGAGTTGAGTTGTAGAAGGTTTCAGTTCCACCATAAGATAATCAAAAGAAAATAAAATATTAATATATAAGAATTAAAGTATCATGAAGTTTGGATTGATAATTAAGAAACAACCACACACGTATGTAATAACATAAATAAATAAAAACGCATGATAACGGAGAGGATAAAAACAATTATTTGAGTTTTTTGATATAAAAAAAACAAATATACATTGGATTGTCTCCCAATTAGTGCTTAATTTAGAGTGATCGGCTTAACTTATCGAATCACTATTTTAGATCTTGGAGAAGGATTGGGATATGCTATTTGTTAATAATCCTTTCAAAGTATAGTTTCAGTCGGTCTCCATTCTCATGAAAAATCTCATCTCTATGAAATACGATGTCCTAACACAATTCTATATTGTTCCCTAAAACTACATCTCTACCAATTTAGACAATGATTGGTGCCTACAAATCAAACATTCTTTTTGGTTGAACTCAACGACCTTTAATAATTATTTAGCAAATTGTCGAATTCATCAATTAAAAACTTATTGTGGTTATTGGGATGGTTGATTTCTCTTATGTTTGTTAACGTCAAAACAATGGTTTATTTGAGTTGCATTAACACCTTTAACAATTCCTCTTTATTTACATCAGTTGAAAAGACATTAGGTAATAGGAGGACAACTGCCAGGTTCAATCAAATAAATATTCAGTGAACGCGTGGGTGGAGATTTTGACTCTATTTTAATATTTCAGCTTTTGATACTTTATCCTTGAACTTCTAAGTTTGAACATTCATAGGTTGAACTGGTAGAGTTTTCACATTTTTTATATAATTTATAATTCATTCTGAACTCTTTTTCATCTTGTACATCATGTATAAATGATTTTCACTTGGTTCATCTACCAAATTGATTTTCATCTTGGAATTTGGGGTGCATATTTTGAGATTTGAGGGTTTTTTATTGTATGTGGAACTTTTTTGCGATCGCCATTACTTTGGTCGTGATAAAGTGCCTCACTATTATCTTATGTTTTGCCTCACTCATCATAGTCGCAATCATATTTTAGTTCTTCTCCATTTTGCTCTAATTCATGGCCAATTTGTCTCCTATTTATTGGTGTGATTGCATCAACCTACTTTATGTTATTTTTTATATTTTTTGAACAAGTTCGTTGATTTCTGAGACCAACAAGGAGTGTATCTGACTTGTTTGAACCTCTAAATTCTTCAAGCATGCTTCTTGATTATGAGCTAACACTTTTATATCATTTATATATGTTCATTAGTTATGAAACGATATCTCGAGAATCTTAATGCTTGATTTATTTCTCTCACAGTGAATGTTAAAGGATTCAACAAATTTTCTTAGGTTACCCTCCAAAATTGATGTTTTTCACCTAGTCCAAATCTTAATTCTTCTATATATTATCATTTTTTACACAAAAAAATATAGATTTTGCATTTGACATGCTTGATAAACATTGTTATTATAATAAGATAAATAACCTTGTTGGAAGTTACTTACTTAGACAAAATAATCTGATGATATGAAATGATTTTAGAACCGATGAATGTTAAACGTCCACTCTATGTACTATAGCAAAATATATATTTATCTGCAACATTTTTTGTTCAAGTGTGACTATCTCAGCTTGAAGGATCATATCATTGTTCATTGCATACTTTATGGTATTCTTTCAAGACGAATAATTATTACTGGAGAGTACTCCAAGTAATTTATATGCTTTATCTGACATATTCTGTTTACGGACCTCTACTTGTAGAGTCTATCATTGATTTGGTTTTCCTCAACAACCTATTGTAAAATATTTAGAATCTGGAAAGTTGGGATACTATGATGAGAACATCTTCGCAACAACTCCTTGTAACATTCTCATGAGTCATACATAGAATCATCGTTTCTTTGTATGAAGTTTATGGTATTATCTATGTTAGGTGTAGGCTATAAGTAACTAGTCAATAGAGGCATTACCATAGGAGTACACGGGTCTTAGATTTGTTGTTAAACGAAAGGTTAGAAGCTGGTGGGATTAAATGGATATTCAATAGAAATCCAGGTATTCATGGTGCTAAGTTACCCATATACAAGGCTAAGCTCGAGGCTAAGGGTTGTACGCAAAATAAGGGTATCAATTTCAATGAAATATTCTCATCGGTTATAAAACAAACCTCAATCAAGGTTTCACTATTAGTTATAGCTAGATTTGATCTTGAGCTAGATCAAGTTAATGTTATTACTATCTTCTTGCATGGTGAATTTGAAGATACAATTTACATGCATCAACCAAATGCATTTAGAGAAAGGAATGCAGGTTATGTGTGTTTGTTAAAAATACATCTTTATGGGCTGAATCAATCGTCAAAATAATGGAATATAGGATTTTTTATTTTACTGTATCTATTGGAATATGGAGATATACATGGAGAGACAAGTCATGTTGTTGTATGTGGGTGGCATACTAATAGTTGGAAAAGATAGAATAACGATTTAAGCGGTAAATACAATGTTAAAATAAGAGTTTGATATAAAAGATATGAGAGAGGTTAAAAGGATCTTGATAGTGAGATTAAAAGGAACATGCCAAAGGAATATCCACTCTTATATGGAAAAAAATCGGTTAGAACTCTAATCAGTAACTCAATATCACCCAAGCACCAATCGAAGCATCATATAAGAAGTATGTGTAGAGGATACCTTATGCTAATGTTATTGGTAGTATTATTTGTGCAATGATTTACACGCGACCTGATCTTTTTACGATGTAACTGTTTTGGAAGATTCATGTCGAATCGAGGGAAGATAATATAGGGTTATGTTACAATCGTAAAAATATATGTGATATAATGTTGAAAGTTTATGTAGACTTGAATTATGCAGGTTACCTCGACACATGGAAGCATACTTTGGGTAATCGGTTAATTGTGCTTGGAGGACAGGTTAGTTGAAAGTCCTGTAGACAGAAATTATTATGTTTTCGTCTACGGAAGACAAGTATATGGCTGTTACGGAAGCCGTGCAGGAAGTTATTTGGCTGAAGTGATTGTTGAGTGAACTTATTATTGTACAGCAAGATATGGCTCTATTTAGTAACAATACTAGTTTTATTCGGTTAATAAGAAATACAAAATTTCATAAGCGCACTAAACATGTAGATATTAAATTGCATTAAATTAGAGACGTGGTAGAGAAGAAACAATTGAATGTGGGTTAGATTGTTAGCGGAAAAAAAATCTTCAGATACTCTGACCAAATTATTATCGATTTTAAAGCTCATGAACTGCATGAGACTAGTGCAAGTCTATAATGCACGTGAGATGGTCTCTGAAGAGTAAAACATTGGGTGCAACATATACTAGAGTTGCTATAAGCCTAGGTGGACTTAGTTGCTGGAAGTAACTCGTGAATAGAGGTATTTCTATATAAATATATAAATGTTGGATCTATCATTACAAGTATAGGCAAAACAATATAAACTCTCTAAAACTTAAAATGTAACTTAGTTGCAAAGACATATATTAATCATAAGGTTGAAACAAGTTGTAGAAACGTGGTGACCATTGGTTCAAAATAAATATGTGTTGACTCAAAGTAAAGGGGAGTCCAGAAGTGAGATGATCCGATACACCACTCTGATCCAAAACATGCTGGATCGTAGCACCACTTGGCCAAATCGAAGTATTTTATTTACTATGTCTTTTACATTAATTATGAGTTATTCAGTCATTGAGTAATGTGCTTTAATATGGAGTGTCTGATGAAAAATGAATTTTTTACCTAAACATATAAATAAAAGAATATACTTTAATTGCAAAGTATGATATGCTTGTTGTGTGATTATGATGGTGTCATTACGTGAGAAGATATTTCGTGAGAGAGTGAAATAACTCTAGATATTTTAAGAGATAAGTAAAGTGAGATATAAACACTGAATAGATCTTTTTGTGAATCACATCATCTTTTGTTACAACGAGTGATTGAGGCCATTCTATTTGGAGAGTGTTTTTTTTAATATAATTATATATAAAAGAGTGACTTTTACCTATAGATGTATGATTTCTTCACAATTCAAACCAAGTTAGATATTGTTCTGTGTGTTTGGTTTTATCACGCTTTCTTTTCTTTGTTGCTCGTCTTGCACATGAAACTAACAATTTTATTTCGTAAGTTCTTTTAATCATATATAGGTTCTTGCCATGGTCGACCGGTGAATAGAATTCCCGTAACAATTTTGAACTTCGCAGACTTCATAGGTGGAAAGTACTTCGACAAAAATAGTTGAGCTAGTTGCTCGCAGTTGTAATACCGTGTGGAGATAATGATTGTAACTATGGGTTAGCTTTTCCCTTGAGATAAGAAATGAACAATCTTTATCTTATCTCATCTGATGAGATGTTGTTGTACAATCACGTGTCACACATGTCGAGGAAACCAGCTATATGGGTATTTAGGTATTTCTTAATATTTTAAACAAACATGTGATTGTTCTGGATCATTTCCATCAACTTGACTTGATTTCAAAATGAGGTACAATGTCCTATTTTCTCAAGGTGATAGTTTTAAACCCCGCTAATGATGGATTAACATAATTATTGATTTGTCGTGTATTGAAACATATTGGTTATCTTTCTTCAACCATCTTAGTTCATTCGGTGTTCTTTGAAGGGTTCCTTCAATCTCCAGAACAAAGGCATAAAGCTCTTACTACCCATTATCTGAAATATATATATATATATATATATAAACTAATAATGAAAAAAATGATTGAGTAACTAATAAAAATTTGATTATGTAAAATCATAAAATGAATAAAAGATAAACTGAACCAAAAATAAAATTTTAAGTTTCAAATCTATAGTTTTATATAAATTTGTATAAATAATCCAGAAAATGTAAATTTGAGTTTTTTTATCATCAAAATCTTGGGGGATTTTGATTAATGAACAACGAAAAATAAAAATAAAAATTGAATATAAATATTATAAAATATTTTATGGTTATTTTAAACATGTATTAATAATTTATATAATTTCATATAATTTAATTTATACATATATTCTTCAAAACGATATTTATTTCAAGGTGTTGCATTTATCACTCGATCATTAAAAACTAATCTTTTTGTACGACATGTTATATATCTAGTCCCCTACCTCATCGGATCATAAAGTTTTAAGAACCTAGTTCAGACTTCAATAAGTAATCGTTGTACCACACTACACATTAAACTGACATTGGTATAATTCTAAAATAGACTGTACCTTTTGGTCTTATTCATAGATCAAAAAACAAAAAATTGAACATTTAAGTAATTGCAGACTTTAATAATTTTACTATTATTAAAACTAATAAGCAAAAATAAATTACAATAAGAAAAAAATCTAAATTCAGGTATTAATTGTATTTACAGAGGATTTTTAACCCTAAAACAGAAATAAATTAGCTCATGCTAATCATGTTCATTATATGAATAAAAACTAAAAATTTAAAAAGAAAAAAAAACACTATTGATATTTCTAGCTTCTAACAAAGATTTTTGAAACTCAAAAGATATCATCTTTCTTCTCTATTAATTAGAATCTATAGTGAAACTTATTTACCCATTAATTACAAGAAAATAATAGCGTATAATTAATATGTTTAATGGTAATAAAATCTGATTTAATTTTTTTTTAATTTCTTGTAACGTGGTTTTTGGTTATATTAAAAAAGTTGAGTTATTTACATTATTGATTTCTTTTTTATCTCTCTTTATTTTCTTGAAATCCTTGAATTTTTATCTTTAGTTTTGAATATAGTTTTTTTTTGTATTTTAACTCATTTTTATGCTTTTATCTCTTAAATTACTAATAAAAACAAGAAGAAACAAAATGAGAGTATTATATTCATTATTAAATCAAAATAACAATAAAATACTACATCACATCTTTAGTTTATATAATGAAAGCAAATGTTACAAAGAACATACGACTTACGATATATTCAAAGATATGTAAATATATGCAACTATACGTTTCAAGTAGAGAGAATTTAAATACCATGCAATTAGCACAAAATGGATCAAGCACAAAATATATACGAAGGAAAGATTTAAATGAAACACAAGATTTAACGTGGTTCGAAAATTGTCTACGTCCACGGGCGCCGCCAGAGAAAGAGTTTCACTATGATAGAAAAAGTTACAGATTTCAGATTGTGTTTTGTGTCGTCCTAGTAATCTATTTATAGGGAATTAATAGACTTACTAGACTATGGGCCTAATGGGCTCATACCACAAGACTAACGCAAGTGATTGGACAATATCACTATCACAACACAAAACTGTACTGCCGGACACAGTACACTGTCAAGGCACTATTCGACTCATTCACAACAAATCTTCCCCTTGAGGCGAATATCCTTTCTTCACTATCAACAAAGAATCTTCTCTTCTTCTGACTCACCAAATGCCCTTAAGGCATTCACTCTATAGTGCGAACACCGATCCAGTTTAGGCACTCCCTAAACTTTCGAACTGATACTACATTGGTAATTATATCTGCTGGATTATCGTATGTAGACACTTTCTTCACATCAACAATTCCCTTTGATATTATATCACGAATAAAATGATACCTGACATCTATGTGATTTGTACGCTCATGGTACATCTGGTTCCCTGTAAGGTGTATGGCACTTTGACTGTCACAAAACACTTTTGTAGTACTCCTATACAAGCCCAAATCTGTCACCAAACCTTGCAACCATATTGCCTATTTAACCGCTTCTGTTACCGCCATGTACTCTGCCTCTGTTGTAGACAAAGCTACAGTAGCTTGCAACTGTGCTTTCCAACTGATCGCACTCTCAGCTAGAGTAAATACATATCCTGTCAGAGATCTTCTTTTATCCATATCACCTGCAAAATCATAATCAACAAAACCAACCAATGATCCTGCAACATCATTCAGCGATTCACCAATATCGGTTTTGTTAAAAGTTAAGCCAACGTTCATAGTATTCTTCAGATACCGAAGTATCCATTTCACTGCCTGTCAGTGTTCTTTCCCAGGACATCCCATGTACCTGCTAACTACACTAACCGCATGTGAAATATCAGGACGTGTGCATACCATAGCATACATGATACTACCAACTGCACTTGCATATGGAACCTTTGACATTTGTTCCAACTCAGCATCGTCCTTGGCCCCTCCTATTGCAGACAACTTGAAATGAGTAGCAAAAAGAATGCTAACTGTTTTAGCATCAAACATGTTGAATCGTTTTAACACTTTCTCAATATAGCTTTGTTGAGACAAGTGTAATGATCCTAAATTTCTGTTCCTGATAATCTCCATACCAAGAATTTTATTTGCTCTACCCAGATCCTTCATCTCAAACTCTGCACTAAGCTGCTTCTTTAACTGCACAATGTGTGACATACTACAAGCAGCAATAAGCATATCATCAACATATAACAACAAGTAAACATAAGAATCATCTGACATCTTTTGATGATACACACAACTATCATATGGACTCCTCGTGAACCCTTTTGACACCATGAATGTATCAAAACGTTTGTACCATTGCCTAGGTGACTGTTTCAAACCATACAGTGACTTTTTCAGCATACAGACTTTGTCCTCCATATTAGGTTCGATAAATCCCTCTGGTTGTCTCATGTAGATTTGCTCCTCCAATTCACCATGTAGAAACGCAGTCTTCACATCCAACTGCTCAAGCTCTAAATCTTGCAAAACTACTACGGCTAACAAAACTCGAATCGAACTATGCTTCACCACTGGAGAAAACACTTCATTGAAGTCGATTCCTTCCGTTTGAGTAAAACCCTTAGCGACCAGTCTTGCTTTGAATCGAGATGCCTTAACCCCTGGATTACCTTCCTTTTTCTTGAACACCCATTTACTGCCTACTGTCTTCTGTCCTTTCAGCAAGTCAACAAGCTTCCATGTTTGATTCTTATGAAGAGATTCAATCTCTTCCCCCATAGCACTAATCCATCGATCTGCCTCTGAACTCGCTATAGCTTCTATGTAGCTACTAGGTTCATACATCTCAACTTCTTCTACAACTGACAGAGCATATGCAACTAGATTCACATACCTTTTTGGAAGTCTAATATTTCTTCTTTCTCTGCCCAATGCTATGCTATAAGGCTGTTGTTCTGGTTCAGGCGCATCATCGTCACTATCATCTGATGCTGACGCTTCACCTCCTGATTCTGGAGCCTCCTCAGAACCACTTGAACTATTGGACCTGCTAGGAATCGATTATACTTCAAGCTCCACCTGTTTACTCACAATGGATCCTGATTAGACCATTTCTCCTACTTCCTTCTGACTGTCTATCGAAGCAAACTCATTAAAAGTAATGTCCCTACTGATGAGAAAACCTGGAGATTTTGGAGAGGTACACCATAACCTATATCCCTTCACTTCAGTAGCATATCCTAGAAATATGCATCTCTTTGCCCTCGACTCAAGCTTACCATCTCTCACATGAGAATACGCAGGACAACCGAACACCCTCAAATGTTCATAATCAGCCGACGATCCAGACCAAATCTCAAAAGGAGTTTTACAATCAATAGCCGTTGATGGAGACCGATTCACCAAGTAACACGCTGTATTGATAGCTTCAGCCCAAAAATCCTTTCCCACACCAAAATTCGAGAGCATATTGTGTGCCTTGTCACAAATCGTTCTGTTCATTCTTTCTGCGACTCCATTCTGTTGTGGTGGTCTAGAACAAGTGTGATGGCACACTATTCCCTCAGCTTCGCAGAATTTGTTGAACTTACGACTGCAATATTCTAACCCATTATCTGTCCTAAGACGTTTGATTTTTCTTCCTGTTTGTTTCTCAATCATCGTCTTCCATTTGACAAAAGTTGAATATGCCTCATCTTTCGTTTTCAGAAAGTAAACCCACACTATCCTTGAATAACCATCGATCAAACTCATATAGTATATGGCTCCTCTCTTGGATGGAATTCTGTTTGGACCCCAAAGATCTGAGTGAATGTAGTCCACTGTCCCTTTAGTCTTTCTTACAGCTGATTTGCTGAATTTGACTCTAGTTTGTGTACCAAACACATAGTGCTCACAAAATCCTAATGATTCTGCTTTATACCCTTTCAACAAATCTCTCTTTCCCAAAACAGCTAATCCTCTGTCACTCATGTGACCAAGACGTCAATGCCACAACTTATTTTGATCCTACCTACTTTGGCTATTACTCCCTGATGATGCTACTGC
Source organism: Limnanthes douglasii subsp. nivea (assembly GCA_036936605.1). Lineage (NCBI taxonomy): Eukaryota > Viridiplantae > Streptophyta > Magnoliopsida > Brassicales > Limnanthaceae > Limnanthes > Limnanthes douglasii. Next base: position 44,386,552 of record JAUPFV010000004.1, read on the forward strand.
AGCATCTCCCAGAACAACACTCCCCTGGAGAATATAAAGACCCTTCTGCAAACTGCCTTTCATGCATACCATTGAGCCTTTTGTCACTTTGATTACACCATTTTATGCATGGTACTTGTAACCCCGAGAGTCTAGAGTCCAAAGAGAAATCAGGTTCCTTTTTAACCCAGGAATGTGCCAGCACGTCAAGATTCTAACAACCCCGTCAAACATTCTGATTCTGACGTTACCAATACCACCAACAGTCAACGAATGATTGTTCCCTAAATAGACAGTTCATTGCATTGGCTTGTACGTATCAAACCACTGTTTGAACTGACACATGTGATATGTAGCGCCAGTATCAAGTACCCAAGAGTTTTGCCCACAGTCTGAACTCACGGATAATATATCTTCTTTACCACTGTTTTCACTATCGTCGGAATCGTTCACACCTTCAACAATGTTTGCTGCATTTTCCTTTTGATTTCCCTTCTTACCATTCAGTTTCGGACAATCTCTCCTATAATGATCCTGCTCACCGCATTCATAACAGTTTGAGTGCTTCACCCTTGACTTGGACCTCCAGTTCTTCCTTCTTAAAGAACTCGCTTTGCTTTTAGATCTTCCCCTAGTCATAAGACCTTCCCCTTCAGCTTGATTGTCTGGCTGCAACTGTCTTATCTCTTTTGATTTCAGTGCCCCTTTGACATCTGCTAGCGATAACTTATCCTTTCCATACATAATGGTATCTACGAAGGTTTCATAAGGAGCTGGTAACGATCTCAATACAAACAAAGCTTGATCCTCATCCTCAATATTGATATCTATGTTCTCCAAGTCCATTATAATTGATTTAAAATTATCTAGGTGCTCTATTATGGACATACCTTCTTTCAATATGAAATCATACAAACGTTTCTTCAAGTATAATCGGTTTACTACTAATTTCTCTGAGTAAAGATATCCTAGCTTTTTCTTTTTCCATGCGCAGGCAGCAGTCTTCTCACCACTAATCTCGCGAAGCACATTGTCTTTCACACTCATTAAAATTCAGCACAAAGCCCTTTCTTGAAGATCTTGTTTCTCCTCTTCTTTAATCTCTTCTGGTAACTTATTCTCCACAGCCTTCCACAACCCTTGCAGTACCAATGAAGATTTCAGTTTAATCTTCCACAACGCAAAGCTAGATCCGCCATCAAATTTTTCAATCATGTATTTTGTTGCTGTAGACGCCATTGTGAAACCCTAATTGCAAAAGCCCTAATTTCACCACGTGGCTCTGATACCAATTTTGTTATAAAATACTACGCAATTATCACAAAATGTCTCAAGCACAAAATATATACGAAGGAAATATTTAAATGAAACACAAGATTTAACGTGGTTCGAAAATTGTCTACGTCCACGGGCGCCGCCAGAGAAAGAGTTTCACTATGATAGAAAAAGTTATAGATTTCAGATTGTGTTTTGTGTCGCCCTAGTAATCTATTTATAGGGAATTAATAGACTTACTAGACTATGGGCCTAATGGGCTCATACCAGAAGACTAACTCAAGTGATTGGACAATATCACTATCACAACACAAAACTGTACTGCCGGACACAGTACACTGTCAAGGCACTATTCGACTCATTCACAACTATTTTCTTCAAATCCTTGAATTTTTATCTTTAGTTTTGAATATAGTTTTTTTTGTATTTTAACTAATTTTTATGCTTTTATTTCTTAAATTACTAATAAAAACAAGAAGAAACAAATTGAGAGTATTATATTCATTATTAAATCAAAATAACAATAAAATACTACCTCAAATCTTTAGTTTAAATAATGAAAGCAAATGTTACAAAGAACATACGACTTACGATATATTCAAAGATATGTAAATATATGCAACTATAGGTTTGAAGTAGAGAGAATTTTAATATATAAATATGTTCAAACTGTGTTATGTTAAGGATGATCAAATTGTTTATGTTATATACGATTGTTTAGTTTGATTATTTGATTTGTGTAGCATTATAAATAAATAATGGTTTTGATCTAAGGAGTGTTAACTGAGTTTGCATAATTTTATCTTGTGAAATTATTTTCACTTTGAGATGTTGTTGTCTAAGGCTAAAATTGTAAGTTTGAAATGATGGAAAAAATAGTGGAAACCAAATCATCATTACATTTAAGTTATTCAATTATATATAGCTTACATTTAAATATTTTATGGTATATGATATTTAATTTCAACATGTAGGGTCTTATCGGTGTCCATATTATTATGCACAGAAAAATATAGCAAAGGCTTATGTAATATCATATTTGCATATTCTTGAGTATGACAATCTTAAGTGTGTGGAACCTCCCTCGATATCATGTTAGATTGTACAAACAAGATTTTAGATGAGGATCTTCAAGAGAATCAATAGATTCATGCTAGTCCAATAAAGTGTCTGCCATATTATACCTATAAGTTGCCGCATTGACAATAAGATTAATGTATATGCCAAAATCGTATAAAGAGTTTTTGAATCACACAACACATAGTGTGTATCCCAACAAGGTAAGTATATATATATATATATATATATATATATATATATATATATATATATATATATATTTAATTTTTGAATACTTATATTATTTTTATATATTTTTATTTCTAAGCACAATAAGGAAATAATTTTTTATTCTATACCGCACACTTAATTTTTTTGTATTTGGAACTAACCAAACATCAATTTGTATGAATTGTTGTTGCAATTTTTTTGTAAGTCTATTTTTTTATATATTTTTTAGTTGAGACCCAAATGGGCGTTTGTCAAAAGATGAATACTATAACCAACAATTTTTATTTTATATTTGCTGAGATAATGATTATATTTGTTGATGTAGCCATTATTATAGGGTTATCAACCTAAGGTTATTCCTTGACCTATGTGATAAAAATATAAGAAATGGTTGAATTGATACACATTTTACTTAGTCTCTAAATTTACTTAGTCAAATAAATGATGGCTTCTTGTAAAATTTGTGGGCTTACGATGATTTGATTGAATAAAATTTTGCCCACCACTTATTACCATGATAGATTTTTTTCGGTTAAGGTCACATGATGTACGATGTTGTGTCCAAACATATCAATATTTTTATTTAATCGATATGTTTTCACCCAACCAAAAAAAGAGACATACATAAATATATATTGGTTGTATGCTCTTGAGAGTACGGAAAAATTAGGTTAATCTTCATGGATGATGTATATTTTTCCAAGTTGTACAGTATCTTACGTGCGTCATCCAAACATGGTATAAAATCAATAAACTGATTTGTCTTTATGTTAAAGGGTTGGATATACGACTATTTCATATGTTTCCAACCCCCATGCTTGGAAGTTTACTTGACCAATATATCGCACATCCATACTTGGGCTCCAATAAATCTATCAGTCCAAAATATACTTTTCTTTCAAGCTATTCAAACTTATTGTCTTACGATGTATCATTTACCAGGTGATATTATGAAATACTATACAATTTTTATTATTTTAAATGAAATTATACTAGATACCATGTTCTTATTGTATCACATTTTATATTCTAATTTTACAAAACTATGTAATTATATGATAAGACATAATTAAGCCATACATGTACAATCACTTAGTTTAAAAATTTGGCAACATCTTATATAGATTACATCATCTGAGAAAACAAATTGACATAGAGCAACATAAGGGAAATTATTTTATAAAATAAAGTGATTTAGTTTAGGAGAATCGTATCGACCATCTTTCATTGGTGGAATAAAGAGACATGCATGTACAATATGATTTTCATATTGTCATAACAGAAAGTGATTATGAAAGTTTGATACTAAACAATTTATGGTAGTTACCTAGCCATGACCTATACAAGAATTATTTTATCCATGAAAAACATGTAAACACGTATCACCAAAAGAGTATGAGTATGTACTATATGAATATCGTTAGTGGGTTCAAGCATAGATTTTTTGAGATGTTACTCAAAGAGTGTCATGATGGATTATGAGTCGTATTTATAATTAGTAGCAACAAACTTTATTTATTGTGGTTTATTTTTCCTATTTTATAATGATATTATTTATTTGGAAACTGAGTTTTGTAAGAATACTATTTTATGTAGCTAACTATAATTTTTTATTTGTATGTGTTAAATTTAAACTCAAAGTGACTAAGGTATGAGCTCAACCAAGATTTAAGATCATAGACGTCTGTTAAAGCATAAGAGCATGATCTATCCCGAGACATATGTGTATTAATAGCTACAGGAACCTAAGTACATGATCGTTACCTACTAGAACTTAGGTGCATGATCATTACCTGCTAGAACTTAGGTGTATCGACTTGGCTGCTAGAAAGTGCGAGAATATTAACTGCTATAACTTACAGAAAGGGACACAACTACTGAAACTTAGGTGCGAGAGCATTACTAGCTAGAATATATGGCATGAACTTTGTAGAAGCTTTTGAAGATGCTTTTATGTTTCTAGATGAAACTGGACTTCGATATAATCAGAAGAGTTTGAAATGAGTTTGAAATGATGAGGTTTTAATTATTGATTAAAATGTGTTTTGATTTAGAGCAGGTATAAATATTGGTCATAAATAGCATTAGAATACTTATGTCAAAGGTTGGTACCACTACATATCAGAAATAGTACCTACAATGCGGTTGTTAGGGTATTGGTGACACTATCTCTCATATGTTGTTGTGAAAACTTCCAGTTGCTATCTAGAGTGCTTATTCTCTCGCCCATGGTTCTATATAGATAAAAATATATGTATAAAGTTGTAGCTAGAGTAGTGTTGAGAGAAACAAGAGATAATAATTGAGTTTTCGAGATATAATGAAAGTTAGGAACCTTTTTGAAAGATATTTACTAAAAATAACTATGAGCTGGGAGTTTTCTCTGTTAATTGTGTTTAAGAAGTTTCCTTATAATATTTTATCTACATAAAATCAGTATTTTATTTCCCGTTAATAGAGGAATTCTTCACAATCCAAAACACGTTAAATATTATATTGTGTGATTGATTTAATATTTTATGCTCTTCTTATTAAATTTGAGTTTGTAACTTAAAGGTTGAAGTTATAATCCTTCATGCCACACTTGTAAGGAGTTCATTACAATGAGAAGACAAAGTCTCGGCATGTAGTCGAATTCTCGGCTTGTAATCGAAGTCTCGTCCAATGACTAAAACCTAATAATATTTTGATAACTACCATAAAATGGTGCAGTGAGGATATAATCTGTAATAATATTGTTGTTGGTGATTAACACAAAGTAGAAGGATGAAAATCATTTCATATTATGAGTGTATAGATTCAGATCTCATTGAAATAAAATACAATCATAAAGATGAATTCTATAAAGTTTGACCTTGATAAATTCATCACGATAATGAATTTAATATCTGAAGAAGTAATATCAGAGTTTTCATTATAAGAAAATGTTTGTTTAATATCTGAAGAAATAATATTGAAGTATTAGCGAAAGCCTATAATGCTCTAATTTTGAGTTTCGGGGATGAGGCACTTTGAGAGGTGTTCGAATGATCTACGATCACTGGATTTGAAATAGGTTGTAAACCATTTACATGAATAAATATTTGACTAATAGACTGTATCTTAATAAACAACTGTATCCACCAGAAATATATGCTAGCAAGGAGATCAGAAGACACTTGGATGATTTTAATTTAATCATTCTTGATTTAAATGAAGTTTTAGTCTAGGTAGAAGATGATGAGAACAAGTTTATCCTCTTTAGTCGTTTTCTGTAAGTGTAAAAGCACTTTGTTAGCATTATGCTTTATAGAAAATAGTATTTTACAATGTTTGAAGTTAAAGTGCTCTAATCTTAAAATATCTTCATATGAATGTCGGTTTGAAGAGTTAATCAGGTCGCTAAGGATTGAATGTGAAGGGAAGACCTGGAAAGAGAGACTTAAACAGGAGAAAATAAAAATTTATATCCAAAACTAGAAGATTTCTGAGTGGTTCTATGGTGGATATCGGTTCTACAAGAATGAGGGCTATATTAGTATAGAAAACCTTAAGAGAAAGAAGGAATATAGTCATTACAAGTTTGAAGTTGGAGACATTTCAATAATCTCTAATGATTATAAATATACTAATGTTTTAGTGGCTTTGAATTATAGGCACAATAACAAGTGAGTTTTATATTTAAGAGCTTCATTCCACACGACTTCCAATAGATATTGGCTTGAAGACCTGGAGTTGGTTGATGGTGGAAAAGTCATAGTAAAAATTGATGGACCATGAATTATGATGGTAATGGGGAAAATTTAGCTCAATTTGTCTACAAGACTTGAGAGAATGATAAATACTGTATGTTATGTCCTTGAAGTTAAATGTATTGATTAAATCAATTGGAATGCTAGATTTCAATGAAATTTTCTTACTGCTTATGAAACAAATCTCTATAAGAGTTTTGTTGTCAAATCAATCTAGATTTAATTAAGATTTAGATCAAATGGATGTTATTATTGCATTTTTATATGAAGACCTGAAGGAGATTATCTACTTGAGTCATCCCAAGGTTTTGACATTGGAAATTAAGGTAATGTGTGTTTGTTGAGGATACCTCTCCATAGGTTGAAATAGTCTCTGAGACAATGAATAAAAGATTTGACTTTGCCATGAATTCAATCAATTATATGAGATTTTATGAAAAATGTTTCCATTGTAACACATAAACACACATAGAGAGATGAATCATGTTATAATATGTGGATAATATATTGATAGTTAGAAAGAACAAGAAGATGATTAAAACTATGAAGATTCAATCTAAATGAGATTTTAAAATAGTATTTTTTTTACGGATGTCAAAGGTTGGTGCCACTACCTATATGAAATAATAGAGATAATACGGTCGTTAAGGGGCAGGTGCCACTATCTCAAATATGTTTGTTCAGACAAACGTTCAACTGTTATATAGATTTTGGAGTTCTTATTTTCCCATATTTATTTGTTTATATATGTATATATATATATATCAAGAATACTTATGATGTTGTTGCTAGATAAGAGTTGCCAGAGGGAATGGAGAATGACTGAGTTTTACATATATAAAGAAAATTAGGAACTTTCTAGAGAGATAAACAGTAACATAAAAAATATGAGTCGAGAGTTCCCTCTGTAAGCTTGAGAATCTTTGGAACAAAGTGTAGGATAAGGTTGTTTTTATGACTCCTAAAGTGAGTCTTGAATATTTCAGGGGTCACACATAAGGTTTGAGAGAGATTTATGATGAGAATTCTAGAAAGAGATTTAGGATAGGAATTGTAGATATAAACTGCCTAAAGTAGTTATAATGGTAGCGCCAAGCTACGAGATGGAATAGGCGGCTGAAAATATAAAGAAAGAAGACGAACAATAGAAGATAGATAGCTCTAACCCTAGGTCAGAGTAAAAGAGACTTTAAAGAAAATAAACTTCTATTCAAAAAAGTTTGAGGCAAAACTAGGGTTTGAGAGCCTTTTATAAAATTGCTCGAAACCCTAGCCCAAAAGTACAACTTTTTCCTTATGCAATACAATAAATCTCAGCCCAATTTCAAAGCGATTGGAGCTGGTTAAGTATTTTAATAAAATCCAAAAAAAAAATAGGAAAATGCAGAAAATTTACTAAAACAGCAAAACGAGGGTTTAAACGATTAAATTTAGGGCCTGGACCTAATCACATTGTGATGCTTTCAAAAATTGTTGGGCTTCTCGACGCGTTCGATTTGAGTGCTCGTATCGCCTAATTCTGATATTTGGGCTTGTGCAACTACATCATCCTCTCCTTCTTCGGAAGAATCCGCCCACGAATTCTCAGCTTCATCATCCTCAGCAGCAGCGGTAAATGGCACAAGGTGCTTCATGTAGAAAACGTTATGGGTCTTCATGTGGCTGGGTAACTTCAACCTGTCTGCATTGGGATTAATCTTTTCAATAATTTCAAATGGACCCACCTTCCTTGCAGCCAACTTGTTGCACTCGTGTGCAGGATAGCGAGCCCTAGTCAAAACAGCCCATATAAAGTCCCCCACTGCAAACTCCACCAGGCGGCGCTTCTTATCTACGACAATCTTGTACTTCTGTGTTGTTTCCTCCAGTTTTTTGTGGGTGTTCTCATGGATCTCCCGTAGATCAGCAATGGCGTTCTCGACCTTAGCTGGAAACTTATCAAGCGTTGGGAAAGTTAAGTCCATAGGACCCCGCGGGTTATAACCATAGACTACCATGAAGGGACTATACCCAGTACTGCGCTTGTGGTTCCTGTTGTAGGCGAACTCAACATGATAAAGGCGGGAATCTCATGCTTTCAAGTTACCAGAGACCTCTGTGCGTAACATGTTGGCTAACGTTCGATTAGTTACCTCGGTTTGGTCGTCTGTCTGCGGGTGATACGCGCTGCTAAAACTCAGCTTCGTGTTTGTGATGCGCCACAAACTCCTCCAAAAATGCCCCACAAATCGCGCATCGCGATCAGAAACGATATTCAAGGGTAGACCATGTAAGCGGTAGACCTTACAAAAGTATAAATTAGCAACATTCACAGTATCTGTGGTTTTTTTGTAGGAACTGAAGTGGGCCATTTTAGAAAACATTCCAACCACTACAAAAATAGAATCATTACCTCTCTGTGTTCCTGGTAGCCTAGATATGAAATCCATGCTAACGCTTCGCCACAGTCCTTCCGGTATTAGGAGTGGTATGTATAGACCTGCATTGGAGGATGTACCTTTTGCCACCTGGCAAACCCGACAACCAGCTACAAAATGGATAACATCTCGCCTCAAATGCGGCTAAAAGAACTGACTGGATATGGAGTGAAGGGTTTGATCTCTACCCTCATGCCCCTCGTTGTGTCTCTCCTGTACAATCGGTAACCTCAAACTGCCCTAAAAAACACAAAGTAAATTACCTTTGAAGAGGTAACCGTTGCTCACTACAAAATCGTTTCTCAAACATGCGTTAACGTCCTCTCGAATAGAACCAAAATATGGATCGATAGCCAGTAGATCCTTCATCATCTCGAATCCTGCAACTTCTCCTTCCATACGAATCATCATGTTGCGTCGGCTCAGTGCGTCAGCTACGCGGTTAACTGTATGCTTAATGGAAAAGGTAATTTATCGAGTAAATGCTGCCCAACGTGCATAGCGGGAAGAGAGTTTCATGACTCTGTAGAGGCTTTAAGGCAGCATGATCGATGTACAGGAAAAATTCATTGTAGGCCAAGTAGGAACTCTAGTGCTTCAAAGCTCATACAAGTGCATAGAACTCCTTGTCATAGGTGTTGTAGTTGAGTTTAGCTCCACTTAACGTTTCGCTGAAGTATGCTACAGGGCGGCCTCGTTGGCTGAGTACAGTGACAATGCTCAATCCGGACGCATCAAAATGCAGTTCGAATCGTGTAGAGAAGTCGGGTAAAACCAGAATCGGTGCAGTGGTCAGACTTACCTTGATTTCCTCAAACGCCTTAGCTACTTCAGGGGTCCAGCAGAATGTCTTGCCCTTCATACACTCTGTAATAGGAGCCATAACAGTGCTAAAGCTATGTATGAACCGTCTGTAAAAGAATACCAATCCGTGAAAAGAGCGAACTTCAGTGATGAAAGTAGGAATAGTCTAGTCTCGCACGGCTGTCACTTTCTACTAATCCACTGACAGCCCATCTTTTGACACAACATACCCCAGGAAGACGACTGAATCTGTCATAAAACAACACTTATCGAGTCATTTATAAAACTCCTCTCGCCTCTAAACAACCAACACCTCGCGTAAGTGCTGGAGATGCAGCTCTTCTGTGGTACTATATATAAGAATGTCATCAAAGTACACAACAAGAAATTTTCTGATGAACGGGCGAAATACCTGGTTCATAACCCGCATGAACGTGCTAGGGGTGTTAGAAAGACCGAATGATATTACCATCCATTCAAACAGACCTTCTCTGGTCTTGAAGGCTGTTTTCAACTCATCGGCCATATAAATACGAATCTGGTGAAATCCGCTCTTCAAATCCAGCTTCATAAACACAGTAGCACCAAATTGATCCAGTAAATCATCAAGGCGAGGAATAGGAAACTGATACCTGACTGTAATTTTTTTGATAGCCCGGCTATCCACACACATTCTCATTGAGCCATCCTTCTTTGGTGTTAACAGTCCAGGAACCACACAAGGACTAAGACTCTCCCGGATGTGGCATTCGGTCAATAGTTCTTCCACTTGTCTGCGGAGCTCTTCATGCTCTTTTGGGCTCATCCGATAATGCAGTCGGTTTGGTAGGCTAGCACCCGTACAGGTTCAATCTGGTGCTGGATATCTCTCAATGGAGGAAGACCTGTAGGTAAATTATCGAAAAAGACAATAGAAAATTCTGCTAATAGCGGCCGAACTCGCTCTGCTATACCAGCAAATGGATCAATACTAAATTCTTTAACCACCAAAAGATAGACAATCCCTGTTTCATGAGCATGTTCAATAAACTCAGTTCGAGCTAGAAAGTTCTTACCCGACTCCTTTGATACTGCAAGGGCAGGTTTTGGGGAAGCCTCTCTAGTTAGTGTTAATATGAACCTGACATTATTCCATATAAAACTGTAGCGGTTCCTCCTACCATCGTATGTGACACTTTTATCATATTTCCAGGGTCGGCCTAGCAACAAGGGACACGCATCCATCCCAATGACATCGCACCATGCTGTATCCCTATAGTTACCGACAGAGAAAGATACAAGACATCTTCTAGAGATATTTACCTCACTACCTTTCTTTAACCAGGAAAGTTTGTAGGGGTTTTGGGTGGTCTTCTATTTTCAGGGTCGGCTTCTGGGCAGCTTCTTCAGAGATAACATTTATGCAGCTACCTGAATCAATAGCAAATTTTCATACCTTTCCCCTAATAGTACAAGTCGATTAGAAAATATTGTTCCGTAGCCAATCATCCCCATCACTTTTGGCTTTCGGTGTCAGACAGATACGCCTCAAAACCAATGTCTGACCAATATCTCCTCCTATAACCTGGTCCTCTGGAACCTCATCAACAACGTGCCCTAGTGTCAGCGAACAGACCCCTCGATTGTTCTGGTTGTTGTCGTAGTTTTGGACACTGTAAAGCAACGTGCCCTAGTCCATGACAATGGTAGCACCAGACCTGTGAGGAAGTAACTGTGCGACTAGGGACCTGCAAATTAGCACTTGTACGTATAGGAGAAGTAGTTGGAACTCCTGGGTTAGGGCTTGAAACCGTTCTTTTTTGGAATGCCAATGGAGTTGTTCTGGCAGTGTCTCCTCCATAAGGCCTTCGTGAAAGAGCTCTCTCCAGATGCGGTGCACGCTGATGTGCTTCAGATACATTCACAAAGTCGAACATGTTCAGCTGGTCCTGAAACTGCTGTCGCATCCCCCCTATATAGTGAGGTACTAGCTGATCTGCTGAATCAGCAATATCAACACGGTTTTTTAGCTTGAAAAAATCGTTAGTGTACTCGTCAACAGTTCTTGACCCTTGTTTAAGATTTTCGAACTTCTGATACATTATGCGGGCATAGTTGTAAGGCAAAAACGCAGCCCTCAAGTGCTTCACAAACTTAGCGAGTTGTTATTTGTGGCTTACCTTGCCTTGATCTGGTCTGCTTAAGCTATTGCCACCAGGATGCAGCTCGGCCTCGAAACTTAGTTGCAGCCAACTGTACCCGCTTTGCATCTGTAACCTCCTTGAAATCAAGGACTTCTTCAACTGAGGTGATCCAATCTAAAACTCTTCTGATTCGAGACCCCCTTGGAACTCCGGGATCTCCAGGCTGAATCCAGATTCCCACCGATTGTTGGCGTTCAGATCAGAATCTCTTGCTGGCGGCTGCTCAAAGACTTGGTCACGACTTTCTTGTGGGAATATTGACCCCTACCTTGTTCTCGCCGAGGAGCAAACAGATTCCGCTCGCGACCGATCTCTCGCTCAAATCCTGACGGCTTGTTGCTCGAACCTGGAGCTCGAAATCTATTGGTTTGGTTGTTCAACAACCTGTGTAGTGCTTCTTGTACGTCTCTCAACTGATTTCCCAACGAGTGCATCTGTTCACCAACATGGGATTGGAATTGACCGAATTTATCACGGTCGACCGATTCGGTGATCGGAAGAGTGGACTTCCCCTGAAAATATTGCTTTGGCAGCATAACGCCGTTACCCACGCCGTAGGAACTCTGAATCTGATACCAATATGGTAGCGTCAAGCTACAAGATGGAACATACGGTTGATTCTAATATCGCCTAATTCTGATATCTGGACCCCAAATAAATCTCGTTTCCGTTTGTCCAAAAGGGCCATATACTCATGGGTTTTTGCAACTACATCATATACAATAATGATTATTCACCCTTTCCAAGAAAAAATATATTACCTTATATAGTAACGAGGATGGACTACACAATTAGTCCATATCTGCCCAATCCATCTCATTAACTTACTAAGTTATAGCACATTTACTCCTATTTACATAAAATACCCTAAATTTTACATATTTGTGGAGGTTTATATTACAAAGTAAATATATGCCCAATATTTTACTTGTTCGACTTTCGGGTCGGATAAATTCTACACTTATCAATAGTCCTCCAGTACTTGGCGAAGAAATCTGAGGGATGACTAGTTTTGATGTTGCTTCATATTTTATGTGTGTCTTTGCCACTTACCGTAGTCGTTCATGTGCTCCAAAACGGCATGAGTCGGATAATTTTACCTTTGATTATTCTTGTAGAGAAATTAACGGTCCCGCGAACTGTCTACACCATATGCGGTATGTGTGTGCACATTTATCATGATGAAGCACAAAAGGATTGTGAAAACATATTTCCCTTTCCCAATGTAAATGTTTGTTGAGAATTTCGAAGCACCTTCCATAAATTCGTTGTTCATCTCTTATTTCTCACTTTATACTGATTCTAGAAAAATAGAGAGAAATAAATTAATTTTGCTCCAACCATCGTAAACCTCAATTTTATGATATCGCTACTCGTGTAGATTATTTTTTGTTGAGGGTAATTTCGTCAGGTCTTTTGGGGAATTTCAAGGGTATTAAATGTTTGGGTGTTTTGTAGTGAGAGATTTGAGCTGCTTGGTTGTACTAAATGTTCATTACCCTCATTAATGAAAGTGGTTGGGTATTTATACCCTTAATTATTGATCCATGGGCTTTTGGGTAAAATTGCAAAACCGGGTCATGTTTAAAGACCCATTAGTTTTTAAATAGATTAGCACCTAGCTTAGTCAACAAGTGTTTAGTGTTTTAGTACTTTTGTCATGTCTGGATAGTTTAGTGGGTATCTATTGTCCGAATTACCCATGTACGGTTTTCTCAACGAGCAGTGGTGAATAATTCTGAATTCATTAGTAGCCCCTTTTTTAGGTTTTGTCAAAGATCTTTGGCAGGACTAAAAAACTAATTTAGCCAATAACAACAATCTCCAGATCGCTCATGTATTGGGTTCAAGGTTTATCTGGACAGATTTCTTCTCAGAATTCCAAGAGTTTCGCTCTGGATCGTGGGACACGTGTCACGTTTTAATTCGTTCTACGAGCCATTTTCTTCCTAGAACGGCGCTCCCACTAAGCCCAAAAAGCAACTCCTGCATTTAATGTTTCTTACGTCAGCGCCGCCTTTAATCATTACCTTAGTCTCTTTGTTTTCTCCTAGGCATCAGTAAATTTTGCCTCACTAGTATAAATTACTATCTTTTACTGTTTCACCACCTTCATTACTTTTGAAATTTCTTATTCTCAGAGCTTTTTACCTCTTCTCTCAAAACCTTTCTTGGGTATTTTATGTTCATAGCGAGAAACGCTCTCGTGAAAGGTGGTTGGTTAAATCTTTCAGAACTAGAAAAAGCATAAAAAGTTGAACGTGAGAGACGAATCGTTACTGATCTTCCAGTCTCTCCAATCAGTAAACCTGACACACCATCTTCAGAAGCTGATCGAGGATCATCCTCTGCCCAAAGTACAAAACCCAGGCGTTTATTCCAACCCAAACTCTCACCAATCCCTACAGGCTCGTCCGTTCAGGAGTCTCAGCCTTCTACCATGCAAGAGAAAGCGGTATCGAGTGTTAGAAATCCATCTTTGTTCATCACTATGGGGTCGGAAATCGAGAAATCTCGAGAAAAAAAAGGAACCCTCGCCGGACAACACGTTTAGTAAAGGGTCAAGTAACTGGCTCTCAAACCAAGTCTTCCCAAACAAGGCCCTCCAATTATGGGGCCAAAGATAGATCTGAGGCATCTATTAGAGCCCAAAAAGAAAAACCCTCCGAACCCGAGGCCACTAGAACCAGCTCTCATACTAAGTCCTCCGGAGTTGAGCCCTAGCCGGACACCAGATCCTTAAGAGAGGTTGATGCTCTACCGTCCGAACAACCTGCTGGGCCAACAAGTAGCACTCTCCCATCAACAACGGCTGATAAACCTTCCACAGTGATGGAAGAAGTGATAGAGGATAGTGTTGAAGAGGCTCCATTCGAGACTGAAGCTTCCGGGCAGACTGGATATGCTGCCTCCGATAAAAAGGGAAAAGGCAAGGAGAAAGTCTGCATGACCAATCCGGGTCTGCCGGAGAGTCTGGAAGGCAAGGTGGGACCTTGCTTCCATAAGGTCAATGTGAAGTATCTGCTGGTCATGCAAAATATCAATTATGTCTATACTCACACTACTGAATTAGGCCGAATCCGGACCAAGTGGGGGATCTCTGAAACGGTTAAGGTGAGGATACTAGTCACACTGGAGACTCTGATGGACTGAAAGTTTAGCGAAATCGTCATCTATACTGAGGTGTTCAACTAGGGGCTCAGATTTCCCTTGGATCCAGAAATTCTAAGGTATTTCCACCTGATAAAACTCTGTCAAAGCCAGCTAAGTCCCAATGCTGGGTATACTCTCATCGCCTGTATTATGGCATCAAGGCTGTCTGGTATACCTCTTCCAATGGAGCAGTTTGTTGCAGTAGCCAGCCTTTGTAAGAACCACCATATCCTATTCTACCACTTCAATATGGGAGATGACTTTAAAGTGGTGGATGACCTGCTCAAGTCACAGAAAAACTGGAAGACCCAGTTCATATTCATTAGCAGGCCTTGGAAGAATGGGAGGAAAAGCAAAGCTGGTGTCAATCCTAGTATGCTCACCAGCAGGTGAAAAAGCTCAGGTAAGTATTTTACTTTGTTTGTCTTCTTATTTTTCAAAAAAAACTTATCACTGAATGGCCTTTCCTTTTATGTTTGTAATGCCGAGGGAGTTCTCCGATTACTTGGAGGAGAGGCAGACTACGTGTGCCAAATTAAATGCTTGAGATGCTGAGCGTTGGAGGAATGATTTCCACAACTACTTTACCTCATGCAGCTTGGTGAGGTCCCACCTATGGAACACAATAGGCCGGAGAGACCTCACCTGGAAGGAGTTGACTACACCACCTCCTCCGATCGTTATTCTTACAAGAACGGAAGTGAAAGACGATAAATTGGTCTTGCCTTTCAGAGCCAAAGCCCCAAGTAAAATGAAAGGCAAGAAAGGCAAGAAAACGAAGGTTGCAGTAGAGGCCGTTCGGGGTGCTGCAGAAAAGGTTGCTCCGGAGGGCCAAGGAGAACAGGTCCAGAGAGGGATTGATGTTGGTTTACTTAAAGTAGCTGAGGACGAGTCCATTAAGGAGGTAGGTGAACCCCATATCCAACCAAAGCCTCCCAAAAAGGACCGAAAAAGGAAAGTTAGTAGCGACGAGAAGGATGCTAAGAAGAAGAAGGTCTCCTTAGGAGATGAAATAGTTCTCCGCCCTTCGGAGTCTTTACCTCTGGTCGATCCAACTGACCCCACTTTGGCAGAACAAATCCCCATTGATCTACATATCGGAGAGGGTACCGGAGGGGATATTAATATTGATGGGGTTGATATCAGTGGTATTCAGAACATTGGTCTCTATTTTGGAGAGTTTGAGAAAGACGACTTTGTTGGCCCCTACCTTCCTCCAAGCTCCTCCAATATGGTAACTTTCAATGGCAAGTCTTTTACCATCACCGGGGAACATGAAGTGGTGACCCACTCTCTCCTGGCCTAGATTCAGCTAGTACTCAACTTGAAAAATCAAGAAAAGAATGAATCTGCCCTCATCGACACCCTCAAAGCCGACAAAAAAACATTATCAACTGACCTCCTTAACGCCAACCAAAGTGTTGAGGCCTTGAAGAAGGAGCTTGAGGAATTAAGGAAGGAGAAAGAAGATCTGGAAGTTAAGGTGGAATAGACTCCACTACTGATGAGGAGGAAGGAACCGGTGAGAGTTCCAGTGATAAATCCAAAGATCCCAAGAAGAAAGACGATGTATCATCCGGTTTCTCAAAGTCCTTGGATGGCCAAGGCATATTTTGTGTTTTAATATTATCATCCGGTTTTAGCCGGATATGGTTTACTTTGCTAAATTTTTGCTCTGCTTCATATTTGTTAAATTGCACTGGCTGATGTTTAAAGAGCCGTTATTTGTTTTACAAGTATTTAAAATAAGAGTGTTTAAAATCTCTGATGACAAATGTTTTCCACCAAATCAATCCGATCTGCGAAAGATCCTTAGAATACTTTTAAGAAACTGTAAATCAAAACACTCCGAATGTTTTTAAGAAGGCATCAAATTTTATTGAAAAAGCCGGACACCTCATTGAAACCTCCCCGCGCCACCAGGGTAGAAAATAGTATGCTCCATAATATTTACATGGACTTTAAACAAGTAAATATTTACACGAATTTTATTCTAGATACAACCGGAGGTGTTCAATATTCCAGGGGTGGTTTAAGATTCTTCCATCTTTGTTTTGAAGCCTGTATGTCCCAGGCTTAATTTTTTCGGAGACCTCATATGGACCTTCCTAGTTTGGAGCTAGCTTTCCAAACTGCTTCTCCTTATTATGTAGAAAGACTTTTCTCAATACTTTGTCCCCCGTTCGAAAATCCCTTCTTTTGATTTTGGAAGCAAACCTGCTCCTCATTAAACCTTGATAATGGGTGGCTCTAAGATGAGCCTTAACTCGTTCTTCTTCTATTAAGTCCAATTGCCTTCTGACTGCCACTTCATTAGTCTGTTCGGAAAAATTGTGGACTTTGTATGATGGAAGAGTTTCTTCTACAGGATCAATTGCATCCATCCCATATACCAAGGTAAAAGGAGATTCTTGTGTAGCAGCTCCAGGAGTAGTCTGGTACGCCCATAATACTTCTTGTAAATAGCTTGGCCACTTTCCAACAACCCCTTCTAAATTTTTTTTGAGACCGGACAGAATGGTTTTGTTTGCCACTTCAAATTGTCCATTTGCTTGTGGATGGAAAGGAGAAGAGAAACAATTCTGAATGCGCTTAGAGGCACAGAAACATCTCAATATCATTGTTATCAAATTGTGGCCCATTATCTGTGGTTATCTTTTATGGAACCCCAAATCTGCAACATATGTTAAACATGATAAATTTTATAACAGCTTTCGAAGTAGTTCCCGCCAGGGGGCTGCTTCCATCCACTTGGAAAAATAATCAATGGCCACAATAATAGTTCTGCACCCTCCGGATGCCATCGGTAGAGGCCCTACTAAATCCAGTCCCCAACGAGCAAAGGGCATTGGCTCAGAAATTGACTCCAGTGGGACAAGTGGGGTATGAATTTCATTACCATACCTTTGGCATGGGTCACATTTCCTTACTAATTCCTTGGCATCTGCCATTATGGATGGCCAGTAGTATCCGTCTAACAAAATCCTTCGGGTTAAAGCTCTATAGCCACAGTGTGTTGATCTTTCACCATCATGTAGTTTGGATAGCACTATTTGGGACTCTTCAATCTCCAAACAACGCAAGAGAGGTCTACTAAAATACTTCTTGTAAATGACGTATCTTATGATTAAAAAGCCACGAGCCTTATACTTTATTTTCCTTGCTACTGCTTTTTCCGGGGGCAAAATGCCATTCGAAATGTACTGAAGAAGAGGATACCTCCAGTCTTTAGGTTGAACCACTTGTATAATTAAACTTTCCTCATCTTCATTGCCCTGGTTGGGTTTAATGGATGGGCATTCTTGCACATGAATCCATGGGTAGGACTCAGAGTATGCTATGGTTTCCAAGGAGTCTGCTAGTGTGTTTTCCGATCTAGTTATGTGCTCATAGCTAACACTTTTGAAGTTGGCTGCTACTTCTTTAAGGATAAACAAGTACTTAATTAACTGCTCATTCTTTACCTCAGATTGGCCTTGGGAATGATAGACAAGAAGTTGAGAATCACTCATTAACCTGACTCTTTTAGCCCCACATATAAAGGCTAGTTTCAAACCAGCTATAGCAGCTTCATACTGGGACTCATTGTTAGAAGCCCTAAAAGCAAAACATATAGCATGGTATAATTTATCGCCATACAGAGAGGTTAAACATATCCCATCACCACAACCCATGGTACTTGAACCACCATCTGTTCGGACAACCCATACCTTTTTAGTTTTTTCATCTGCAGCTTGCTTAGTACTTCTGCCCGAATGGAATTCAACCAAGAAATCAGCAATAGATTGAGCTTTGATTGCAGTTCGAGGGGCAAAATCAATGTTATAGTCACCCAATTCTACTGATCATTTGGTCATCCTTCTTGATATTTCCGCCTTCTGAAGAAAAAATTTCAAGGAAAAAAGGCGTCCTGACGACAATAGAATGGGATTGAAATTAGGGCCTCATTTTCCTGGCAGTAATTACTAAAGCCAGTTCTAGTTTTTCAAGCTTTAAGTACCTTCTTTCAGCATTCATCATGCTCTTGCTGATGTAGTACACCGGACGAGGATAACTATCCACCTCTCTTACTAGTACTGCACTTATAGCACATTCGGACACTGCTAAATATATGTACAATGTTTCTCCATCAATAGGTTTGTATAGAGTCTTGGGGAAGATAAATGATTTTTTATTTCATCAAACGCTTGGTCGCACTGTGGAGACCAGTTAAAGTCTTTAGCACCCTTTAAAGTCTGGAAAATGGGGCACACCTATCCGAAGACCTTGAGATAAAACGATTTAGAGCAGCCAGCCTTCCTGTCAATCTTTGCACTTCTTTAATATTCCGAGGAGGATCCATCTGTAATAAAGCATTAAGTTGGTCTGGATCACGCTGTATCTTTTTCTCACTTGTCACATGCCCCAAAAACTTCCCGGACTGTACTCCAAAAACATATTTTCTGGATTTAACTTTAAATTAACTTTTACCAAGTTGGAAAAGTCTCTTGGAGATCTGCCAAGTGTAATTCCTCTTCCACGCTCTTTACCATCATGTCATCAATATAGACTTCCATATTTCTCCCAATCTGATCAGCGAATGCTTTATTCACCAACCTCTGATAAGTAGCCCCAGCATTCTTTAACCCAAAAGGCATCACCTTGTAACAATAGAGGCCCCTATCAGTAACAAAAGTAATGTGTTCCTGGTCTTTCAGATCCACTTGTATCTGATTATAACCGGAGAAGGCATCCATGAAGGACAACAACTTGTTCCCAGATGTGGAATCTACCAACTCATCGATCTGGGGGACTAGATACAAATATTTTGGGCAAGCTCGGTTGAGGTCAGTAAAGTCGATACACATACGTCATTTCCCATTTTTATTTTTTACTAACACTGGATTGGTTGTCCATAAAGGGTACTGAGATTCCTTTCTGTGCCCCCATCATGGTAAGCCGGCCAACCTCTTGAACTATGACATCAGATTTTTCTTTAGAGAAAGCTCTTCTTCTCTGCACAACGGGTGCTATATATCTCAGGATGGATAGTTGGTGTGATATAACATTTGCAGGAACTCTGGTTACATCAGCATTACACCAAGCAAAAACGTGTTGGTGGTTTGTTAAAAAGGATAACACTTTGCTTTTTAGTTCTGATGTCATCTTAGATCCAATCTTGACACTTATCCCTTCAGCCAGAGAGTGAGTTTCAATATCTTCAATTGGTATTAAAAGACCAGGGGTCTCTCTGGGGTCATCAATTTCACCCTCTCCCCCAGAGAGCCCCACCAATTGTTAATCTTCATTTATCTGAACTTCCCCCAACGTTCTAGGGGCAAGTGCAGTTGCATAACATTCCCTTGCTAATTTTTTACTACTCCGAACACACTCCCACTTGTCCTTGAACAACATATTTTAAACATTGGTGAACTGTTGAAGCCACAACATGCATCCTGGAGAGCTAAGATCTTCCCAAGATGGTATTGTAGCACGTGGGACAATCTACCACAACAAAAAGTACCCTGACCATCTTCTTGAAAGGGCCCTTGCCCAACAAAACCTCCTCCTCAAATTCGCCGACTACGTCCGTAGAGCTTCTAGTGAAACCCACAATGGACCTGTTTGAACGTTGAATCATTGCCGGATTCTTCATTTGCTTATAGGAACTCAAAAAGAGGATATTGGTTGAGCTGCCAGTGTCCACCAAAATTCGCCTAATGTCATTGTCCCCAATTGATGCTCATATTACCACAACATATTCATGAGGACCATCTATATCTCTCAAGTCATCTTCATCAAAAACAATGAAGGGAAAAAGAATTTGGGGTTGATAGGAGGATATACCTCTCTCGAACTAAGTAGCCAGAGTGTGAACATGCCTCTACCTTGAAGAAGGAGTTGGTGGAGTCATTGTGTCTCCCCCAAATATGGTAAATGAGTCAAAAAAGCTTATGAGCCCAGACACCGTCTTGGTATGTTCTGTTATAACACCCACCTTATTCCGGGCTGGATCAGGATCCAAATACTCTGTTTCTACATCACATCTTTCAATAATTACCATGTCCCCGTTCGGAGCCGATGTCCCTGCATTGTTTGTTGGGCCGGTCCGATTAGCATTATCAGGCCTATTCCCACTTCTTATCTTGACATAAGCACCTAATTTTCCTCTTTCAATCAAATTCTGCACCTCTTGCTTCAAAGCGATGCAATCTTCCGTGTTATGGCCAACGTCATGATGATATTGACAAAAACAAGCATTACGACTTTCCCTAGGAGATTGAACCGTTGTCGGCTTCCTAAAGTGCACCTCATCTTTTGTTTTGTCATAGATGGTTGCCACATTCTCTTTCAATTCGGAAAACCACTCCTGTTGGACCCAAGGTCCTCGCTTATTTCTGGACTGCTGGCTCTGAGCTGGAGCTGGGTGAGATTGAGCCTTGGCCCTATTGGGACCCTCTCTGGCCTCCTTAGCCTTGTATCCGGACTGATTCTGGTTTGGTGCAGCTGGGGAAGATCTCACTTGCCAGTGCACCATAGTCTTTTTTGTTTTATCTACATTGATTTGCTTTCCCACCTGGTTCAATAAACCGCCCCACGTCATGGCCTTCTTCCTGGTTACCGAATCGGCCAGATTCCCAGGGTTCAAACCATGTCTTAAAGAAGCTATTGCTACTTGCTCAAAGCAATCAACTAATCCATTCTTTGTGTTCACGAACTGACTTATATATTATTTCAATGATCCATTTGGTTCTTGGGCACAATGGATAATAGTTTCTCCATTGCCCTTCAACTTCTTACTTCCAACAAATTGCCTCCGGAAGGCCACCCAAAACGTATCAAAGTTTCTGATGCACCCCTGTGGTAGGCTATTGTACCATTTCAAAGCACTCCCCGTAAAATATTGAGAGAAGGCTCTACAAAGCAATTTGTCATCATCGTCAAAATTTATCAAAAAATTTTTAAACTGCTCCAGATGATTATCTGGATCCTTGCTCCCATCATACTTTTCCATCTTAGTACTGTCAAACCTCTTATGAAGGTTTCCGGACAGTATTTTGGAGGACAATGGAGATTGTCTCCAATTCCGGGCACGACTAAAGACACTATCTTCATTGGGAGTTGCAAAGATACCTGGTTCATCATGGAAAACGAAAGGATCCATCAACAGTTGGTCTATGTGTCTCCGGCTATGGCTATGAGATGACCCTTTACTCAGATACCTTTGCAACCTTCCACGCCTTTCCCTTTTTCTTGAATATTTTTTAACCAACTTTTGCTTCTTCTTGGACCTGCCTTCATCACTGTGGATGACAGGGACTCCTCAATTCCATCCTCGTTCGAGGAGCTACTAAAAGATTCTGACTCCGAGTTCTCCACCGGTTTAGACCGGTGAAACTTCTTTGAGTTGACATGAGTCTTTTTAGCACTCAAGTGAGTCTTTGCTGATGGTTCATCCTCCCTTGGATTGTCAGTGTGGTGAATGGCTGACACTTTCGTTTTTTTTCAAGCCTAACTCCATCTTTTTAGCAGCTCTCAAGGCTTATATTTCAGCTTTCAACCTATCTCGTTTTTCGATCGTGTTCTCATCATTTTCTCCCACCACTTCTAGCAAAGGTGGTGGCACTGCTTGCTCGTCCGGATTCATCCAAACTGGTTTTTCTTGCTGGTTTTGAATGCTAGATTCAGACACCTTCTTCTCCCCCTATGCTCGCCAATTTGGTGAGGTTTATTTTGGACTGATGGTAATTTTTTCAGATGTTTTGGGGTTTTTTAATATTATTAAATATTTGGGTGATTTGTAGTGAGAGATTTAAGCTGCCTGGTTGTATTAAATGTTCATCATCCTCATTAATGAAAGTGGTTGGGTATTTATACCCTTAATTATGGACCCATGGGCTTTCGGGTCAAATTATGAAATCGGGTCGAGTTCAAAGACTCATTAGTTTATTAAGGAGATTAGCAATTAGCTTAGTCAAAAGATGTTTAGTGTTTTAATAATTTTGTCTTGTCTGGATACTTCAGTGGGTAATTATTGTCCGGATTACCCCTGTCCGGTTTTTACAGTGAGTGGTGGTGCATAATTCCGGACTCATCAGTATTCAGCAATTAAAAAAAGTCAATAGTTTCATGGTCATGGTCATTATGATATGCACAAATATACATGCGAGATCCCCCGCTGCTTTGAGCCAACATGACCCAAGGAGGATGGTACTTCACTTTTCTATTTGTATTACAAAAAATGGCTACCATATTTTCATTTAAAGGAATGAACCTTCAAGTTGTATTATCATAATATGAGGCCCAAGGTCGATTGAATAAGGATCATACTATCTCATTATCTCTGACTTCGTCATTGTGTCAGGTACATATACATTTGACTCTTAGGATTTTGAATAAAAAGATACTCCCTTCCTAGATTATTTAACTCTGATGAGTTAATATGTTCTTTCCTGAATATTCCCCATATTACCTTCTAGAAATCTGACAAGATTTTTGTATATTTTGCCGTCCACGTTAAGACATCTTTTAAACGATTCAATGACGACGTCCTCTTTACACATCGTCAAATTATTCATCTCGTAAACAAATCTTTAAATATATAGTTTTAATGTCTCTCCCTTTATTTGGTACATATTCATTATAGAATTTGTCTTCTTTTTGTGCATTTTACTGCCAATGAATCTACTTTTAAATATGATCCAAAGAGATTTAAAATCCTTAATCGATCCTTTAGGAAAACAATTAAAATAGTCAAGCAATTTCGATTCAGACGTCATTAAAACACTATGTAGAGTAAAACATTATCTGCGTTAAACAACATCATCATATTTCTAAAAACATTTATATGGTCTTCAAGATAACATTAATATGTATTCATTCGATACTGATCAAATTTTTGGGGAAGTTTCCCTCGAGAGTTTCTGTATCAAATGGAGAATCTTGAAGCATATAGGCCATCACCTTAGGTCTCTCCTCACTATACTCTATTTAACTTTTCTCTTTATCTTTATTTGAGTGCATATTACTTGAATGACCCTCGTATTGAGGATTTTTAAGCTTTCTTTTATTATATTTTTCATTACTAATCTCATCTATATATACGTCACCATCTCCGTTTTCATACCTAAACGTCACTTCTTTCTCTTTCATCCTCTCCGTATAATTGCCCTTACTGTCTCATTTGTTTAACTTCTGTTATCCTTTACTTTTTTTATAAAAATCTATTCTAATAATAATTACAATTACTGAGTTAAATTTTTTATTCTAACTTTAGCTTCCAAATATCTCTCAAATTGCAGTTTATTAGCCCTAATTTGTTCTTTATTTAACTCTTTAATCGGTAATTCTAAAATCTAAACGCTAGAATGAGCATTTGAAAAACCTTTCTTGGAGAGGTTTTCCTACCTGTGCGTGCAAGTTTTCACACGAACTAGAGATTTAAACTTGGTTAACTTTACGGTGTGCTTCAGATATCGTTGTGCTTGTTTAGTTACAATATGTCATTATGATTGTTGGATTCCTCTGCTCTTGGCTGATTATATTGCACGCACCAGATGTCATGCCTAAAGGTTGTTTTTAACATAGATTACTTCCACTAGTCAGAAAGTTAGTTGTGATCCCCAATAATAGTCATGCAAGTTCCCCGAATGGGACAAAGTCATGGTGTTTTCCTTTTAATCCGCAACGTCATTACCATTGGTAAATTGTTGAAACTCAAAAAAAATTAAAAGAAAAATTTCCACACACAGTGCCAAATTTAATTAAGTTAATCCTTCTCAAATATTAAGCCAAGAAAATGAAAAATAATTAAGAAAGAAAATAAATTTAATGATAATAGTTTTCTTATATTCGGAAGTGCCCAATATCTTAATGGAGCATGAAGTCCTTATTTATAGTGCTTACAATATATATTTTCTAGCCAATCATTACGCTATACGTGTCAGAATAGCCTAAAAACGATCTTGGTAACCTATTAAATAATGACACATGTTATTCGACTATAACTTCTTGAACGACATTTCTATCTACTAGCTTCGTCTCTTCTAATAACTCTTTATGACCATTGTCTAACATTTTCCTTATAATCCTCGTCCAAAATCTTTATGAGCCTCATCTAACATCTTCTTTATGATCTTTGTTTAATAAGTTATTTACAACCCTTGTTTAACATGTTATTTATAACCCTCGTTTAACATCTTCTTTCTGCCCTTCGTATATTATCTTCCTTATGACCCTTATCGTGTAATTTTTCATAACCCTTTTCTAATATCTTCCCTCTAATATATATTTACCTCTTTTATTATAAATAATATATATACTATCTATAGGATATAACCTTATATCTCGCATTCATACCGGATGAAACTCTAACTTATTTATATGTTGAACCTCTCTTAAATAACTTGTCATTACCAATTGTGAATTTGATGTTTAGGTTCTCTCTAGTCAATTTGGGTTGTCATTATTTGAAATATAATTGTTTAAAAATTCTTAATCACATCCTTCAAGATTTATAGTTTACCAATTCTTGAGCTAATGGTTTGGTAAACAGATTAGTTAAGTTTTGACTAGAACGTACGTATGAGACCGATGTAATTAAATTATGGATTAGTTGTCTAACATACTCATGTCTTAGACTTATATATCTAGATTTTCCATTGTATGCTCTACCTAATGTATTTTTAACTATCATAATATATTTATATTGTCATATTTCCATTTGAATTGAATGGTATCTTCAACAAGAGATCTCTAAACTATTTAGTTTCCTCACCCGTTGCGGCGAATGTTATAAACTCGGACTTCATAGTCGAGTGGGATATACATGTTTGTTTCTTGGATCTCCACGAAACAGCACCGCATGTAAATGTTAACATTCACCCCGTAGTCGATTTGTTTTCGGCTAGACTGGTGATCTAACTTGCATCCGTGTATCCCTCAAGCACTCCGTGAAAATTAGAATATTGGAGACACGTGTCTTTAGTTTTTTTTTCAAGTACCCCGAGACCTTTCCAATTGCATTCCAATGAATAACTCTTAAATTGACTTGATTTACTCACAATAAAATATATACCCACTATAGTGCATAAAATTATATACATTAAGCTTCCTATAACAATAGCATTTCTTTCAGTCGTCGTTATTCTTTAATTTTTATTCCAAGCTTTAAACTCTGATCAAATGGTGTTTTTGCTTCTTTGAATATTAGATGTTTGAACTTATCAAGTACTTTCTTCATATACTAGGATTTATTTAATGCATAACCCCCACTATTTTTGAATACCTTAAATTTCAAAATAGTATCTATTGCATTAAGATCATTCATTTTAAAATTATATGATAAAAACATCTTCGTTTTATGATCATGTCATTATTTAATATGAGAAAATCATCTATATATAGACATACAATGACTATTACATCACCATAAACTTTAGTATATAAACATTTGTTCGTCGTAATATATCTAACATCATTAGATACAATAGCATGAATAAACGTGCCATGCCACTTTTTAGTTATTTTTAAGACCATATAATAACTTAAAAAGCTTACATACCTTAGACTCATTTGTAGTAGTACAAAACCCTCTGTATGCTCCATGTAAACCTCTTCATCGAGATCTCCATTTAGGAAATCCGTTAGACATCCATTCGGTGAATTTTTGACTTTTATACCAATGAAATTGCAAAGAGCTCCTAATGCTTCTTCTCCTAGTTACTGGAGTATAAGTGTCAAAATAATACAATCCTTCTTTTTACTGAAAACCTTTTGCTACAAATCTTGCTTTGAAAGCTTAAATGGTTCTATTCATGTGATATTTTTCTCTAAATATTCACTTACATCCAATTGGTCTTGAACCCAAAGTTAAGTCCATTAACTCCCAACTTTGATTTGATATTATTAAATGCATTTTGTCGTTTATGGTCTCTTTCTATAATAGAGAATCTCAGGATATTATTACTTCCTTATATGATTTAGGATCGTCTTCTAAAGAAAATATTATCGAAACTTTTTGGGTGATTTATTCACAACTTTTTTTTTACTTAGAAAGAATTCATTTAGATTTTATCTCAACAGACCCTAAACCTTTAGGTCTCTTTTCCCATTGAGTCTCGTGAGGTTCTTGTGGTTGCTAATCGACCTACAGGGATTTTGCCAAAGTATTTTCTTTATTATTTTACAATGATCTACATTGTATTATCATCTTATAATTTGGATTCAAAGAACTCTGTTTCTCTTGATTCAAATAACGCCAATAAAATTTCAAATCTAATAACTTATAAGTTTTGTTATTGGTCGCATAACTAATGAACACATATCTTATAGCTTTGGGACCTAATTTTATTTTTCTTAGATTCATACTTTTGCTAATTGTTAAACACTCCACACTTTAAAGTAATTTATGTTTGGTTTGCTATCTTTCCACAACTCATATGGAGACATTTTGATTCTCTTAAGTGGAATACGATCATAAATATGGCATACAGTTAAAAAAGCTTCACCCCGTAAATAAGTATGCAATTTTGAATCAACTAGCATGGCATTGGTCATCTCAGTTCAAGTTCTATTTTTCTCTCAATCAACTCATTTTTCTACAGTGTGAAAGGAATCGAGCATTGATGAATTATCCCATGCTCTTCAAATACTAGAAAATTCTCCCGATAAATATTCCCCATCTTAATCACTGCGAAAGATTTCAATTTCAGTGTCTAAGTGATTTTCTACTTCTGTTTTGAATATCTAAAACATGCTAAAGAACTTAATCTTATGTTTAAACAAATAGACATAAGTAAATCTCGAGTAATTATCAATAAAATTTATAAAGTATCATTTACCCCCACACGTTAAAATATCGTTTAACTTGCATATATCAATGTGTATTAAGTCTAACATTTTTCAATGCATTTGTAATGTTTTTTAATCATCTTTGATTCTACACATAATTTGCATTTTTCATACGAACCTATATCGCATTTTACAAGTTCAGCTTAGAAATTATGTTTATCGTACTATATCTTGTATGCGCGAGTCTACCATGTCATAACATATAGTTATTACGGGAACAAACATAAATAAAATTCTTCACTCTAGTCATTTAATTTTTGGTAGTACATAGTTTCACAATTATATTAATTGAGTATCATTTCCAAAAAAGATATCATCTTTGGTTAGAATTAGATAACTGGATTCGTACACAAAATGAATTCCAACATTGGCCAAAAGATCACGCGACCCCACGTTTTTGTTCGTTTTCAGAACATATAAATATTTGTGAGAGTTATCATTTTCTCATTTGTAAACGTTAACTCGGTCCGCCATTCTACTTTTGATATTTTGGTGTTACTCATTTGCACCTTACATGTATTACTATTCATTTTATATTATTTAAATAGATCTTAATTATGAGCAATGTGAACTGGCGCACATGTATCATTCCACCCGCCATAAGACTTTTATTACATAATGTTGACTTCTGTCACCATTATCATAAATTTATTTTTGATATTGTTTACAATTTCATTCTACTTTCGAAGATTGCATTTATTTTTTTGTAATTTGTCCAATTTTATGACACAGATTAAATCCCTTCACTCGAAAATATCTTATTTTAATACTCCTAAATTTTATTTCTTTGTAAAATCTCTTCGCCTCTACTGACATGAGTGTTCTACTATGTTTCTACATCCAATAGTTTGAGAGAGGAACATATACTTTTACTAAAACTTTATGAACTACACATTTTAGTCATACAAGATTTAGAAATATCTATGTTTCTCTTTAGCATGCTCCATATCTGAAAGCCAATGCTGAGAATGTCACATTGTTCTTTCTGCTTGCACGTTTTGATATATAACATGGTTCTTTTTTAACTTGATTTTTATATTTATGACCGTATTTGTTTCCATTTCTATGATCATTCTTATTTTTCTATTGTTAGAAAAATGAAAACTATAAACAATACTTATTATAAATTGATCAAGATAATATATTCGAAAAGTCACTCGAACGAGATATGTATATGATTATATGATACCTTTTTCAAAAAAAGTTATTATTATCTTCTCTCCTACTTGGATCTTGTTTTAAACTTTATTTTGAAATATAACAAGTTTTTAAATTTAAATTGCAAACAAAAAATCTAAACCACGCTTTGAAATTACTAATGTTATTGACAAACTGGTAAAATTATACGTATGCTTTATATTAATTACTTAAACTGCTGATGTTATTCATAAATTAAAATACATTTATAAATTATTTAATTTTTTATGGTACACTAACTATATTTTAAAACGACAGATTATCATGTGTTGATTTGGAGAAAATAATAAATAAAACAGAAATGGATTTTCTTGTCAAATACTTTTGGTTATTTATTTTTCGATACTTAAACTAGGTGGCTTGTGGGAAAAAATCTGATATCTTTAGTGGTACTATAATTATTTTCACGAAATTTCAACATTGTTTCCATTTCCATAACGTAATGACAAAAACTAGAAGCTGATAATAAGAAAGGCAGACTTGATTGACATGATACATTGCCTCTTTTGCATATGCTAATTAATGAATACTCTATATTCCTTTTTAACTCTAACACGACGACGTTTAGCAGTTGCTGTTCTCATCTGAAAATATAAAATTAAACACTTTGTTGCAGCTTCTATAATGTTCTTACCAACTGTGACGGAGTTTGATGCACCAATAGTTTTACTGACATGTCAGTCCGTGAATTATTGCTGCCAATCTCCAATTCAGTTTGAACTTCAATGTAGATTTTAATCACTTCTTTATTTTACTTGTTTATGTGTTAGTTCTTTCAATTGATTCCTCCAATTTAAAAATAACCAATCAATATATATATATATATAATCCTATTTGATTTTATAAATAATAGCTATTTTTAATTTAATTGTTTTTTTAAAATAAAACGTCAAATAATATATTATTCGAATTCAGGATATATATGAAAGGTTGGTACTGAGCCTAGGATAATAATACGAAACTTACAACCGTAATCAAATAATTTAGGTCTCGATAGATTAAAATATAAAATATAGTACAAGCAGAATGTTGGATTCAAGTTTACGTAAGTAATGTATGCAAATTTTCAATGATATGGGAGTCCAAAGTCGTCTAATTTGAAATTTAACTGTTGTTTCAAAAAAAACGGGATGATAAATGCATACAAAAATAAGTTCAAATCGGAACACAATATTATGTTGTCCATGTAATCTTAGAATCAATGAATTTAACTGAATGTATGAAATCATACGGTGAGAACCCGTTGGAGCAAAGATAAGAGGAACAAAAAAATTATTGAGTTCCTCTCCTCTAGACGTGGTAAATGATTGTGCCAAAACAAAAAATCTAATGATGGTGGAAGCTAGAATAAGACCAATTTGAATCCTCCCCAATCCAAGATGTTCAGTCATCACCAGTAAAAGTGAAACCGGGCTTGGTACCGACAGCAATCCAGATACCCTCAGTGAAATCACACTCAAATAAGATATGATTGATGAGTTCGTCAAATGAGTGACAATACACAGTCCGGAGGGGAGTTGAATCCCAACTAATAAGCTTATCATGGATAGAGAACTTGTCATAGATGGAAAGCCAAAGAATAAAGGAATGACGGATAATATTATACTTATGCCAAACTATCATGGTCCATCCGACAGAGAGGGTAGATGTACTGATTGCATTGTAAGTGTTTTCGATTATATATTTTACATTCCAAATATTTGCGGTCCAATAATACATGTCGTCATAGTTGATGCTTAAAGGTGAGAGAAGGAGGATGAGGTGGTTTATCTCCTCGGAGTTGAGATGGTTCACAACACTTGCATACCTCAATTGGGCCGACTATTTCTAATTTACATCCTGCATTATGTTAGAAATCTTGACATTGTTGTCAATGGAGTCACGAATAATAATTTTCCCATGGTGGATTACCATAGAGGTCGGGAACAGCCGTGCCTCGTACCATAATGAGGTACTTTCACCATCTTCAATCACCATCCTGTACAATTTACTAGTTAGAGGTCTAAAACATAAAAGTTTCCTCTAATTCCAGGAGAAATATGGATCTGAGGTATTTAACTATGAGATAACCAACATTGAACCCAAAGATATTAATCAACTCAATAATTGGAGAGGGTATAAACCTAGAGAATAAGATGAGGTTTTTTTCTAGGCTAACTTAAAGGCCTGAGAGATCAAAGAAATCCTTAAGACCCTCCTTAATAAGGTTGAGTGAGTTACCGTCACCGTAACTTAAAGTCATCAAATCATCCAAAAACTAGAGGTTGATAATCTTTTTTTATGAAACTTCTAGTGGGATTTAAAGTTCAATGATACTAGAAAGAACTTGTATGACCAATATGAATAAAAAAGAGGACAAATGATCGCATTGTTTAATACCATTTATACCTTTGAATGTTTTGTGTGGATCGTCGTTTATGTTGATATTATAGGATAAAATGAAGATATATAGAATAATCCAAGTGATCACACAACCACCAGAATGTCGAGAATAAGGTGCCACCAAATATTGTCAAAGGTATTCGTGGGGTCGATCTTGAGAGTGACCCTCGGGCCTTTACTATAAGTTTGATAACTCACCATAAGCTTTTAAGAGACGAGGATGTCGTCAATCAAATAAGAAAATGAGTCTTTGATCCTATTGGTCACGATATTGAAGATAATCTTGTTAGAACATACTGTAACACGCAATTGTCTGAAGTTTTAAACGAGAAAAAGAGAATCATTCTTAGGATGATTTACAATAGTAGTAGTATTTCACGTGAGCTCAAGAAAATCAATACTAAAGAACATTAGGATCCTAACCTACACTATGCACTTACTGAAATGTTCCCCAAACTTCACACCAAAAAGAGAACAATCAATATATTCTGTATGGATAACCTTTCCTAATATTCCAGCCATGATGTATAACAAAGATTTAATCAGGAAAATTGCAAAAATGGTTGGAAATTATATAGAAGTCTCGGTTGCAAATAAGAATTAAGTTATGTATAATTATTGTAGAGAATGGACAGATATTGACCTTTCCAAAAAGTCATTATATAAGATATGGGTCAATTTTGGAATGACAGAAGGCTTTTGGCAGAAAATTATTTATAGCCTAAAACTAGAATACTGCTCCTAATGATACCTCATAAGACACAATCAAAATGGGCACAAAAAATCGTTAGAAAATGAACGCATGAAGATACCAATCTTGTAACACAACAATGACAAAGAAATCCTAAGGATACTAAGTCATGGGTACCAAAGTATACAAGGTTAAAGTCATTAATAATCTAAGAGACTCATCAAGAATAAAAGGAATACATCAGCAATTCAAGCATAATTTCAATGAGTAAAGACAACAATACAACGTATCAAATTGATGCATCAACTATTTCAGAGAAAAATCAAAACAACAATAACACCAAATACTTACCTTCATTCCCTTCTGAACAAAGAAAGATCTCTACTCTCTACTCAAAACCAACGCCTCAAGAAGAATAAATTATAAAGGTTTTGCATTGCATATACACTGGAATAATGTTAATTGATAAACGAGAAGAAAATTCCCTTCAAGGTCCACATTCTCCAAAGCAAAAACTAATAGGAATTTTACATACCTCTCCTTGTGCCACAAACCAGCCAAATAATGTCTTCAAAAGTTACTTAAGAATGAAATCTATAAAGAAAAAGAAAGTAATATGAAAATCTTGAATCCAACGAAAGTAGTGCAACATAAAGGGTCTGCCAGGCCCCATCTTGGCACATCATCTAAATGACAATCAAAATCTTAAGCTGTAATATTCGAGGGATCGGTAATAACGTCGTAAGGAGAAAATTGAATCATCTATCAAGATCTGAAAATATCCAAATTTATTACAATACAAGAGCCAACGATTGATAACATTCACTTACCTAAACGCATAAGTCAACTGGGATTTCAAAAAAGTCAGGCAAACATCTCAAACAATATATGGATTCTATGGTCCGATTAATTTGATATTCAAACCATTGCAAACTTTGATCAACCAATACATGTTAACGTAACTCATGTAACTCAATCTAAATAATTTTTAATATCAACTATATATGAAAAATATCGTAGGGAAGTTAATGATGGATTTATGAAGGAACTTGAGAAGTGTTGCAAGTGAGACTATGAAATGGTTGGTTATGGGAGATTTTAACGTCATCACTAACCACTCAAAGTAGCTTTCTTGTACATCATTATGCCTTAGAAGTATCTACGAATTCAATGGTTCTATAAATGGCTGTCATCTAATGGATGTTGGATTCACGGGATCAAAATATACATGGTCTAACTCTCACAAGTGGAAGAGACTAGACAAGCTTTTCTAAAAGACAGCTTGGAGCATTTAAAAAAAATGTATGGGTTCATCATTTAGCCAGGATTGTTTATGACCATATTCCTCTTTGTGTAACCATAATAGACAACTCAAAAATCCCAAGGTCCACATTCCAATTTCAAAATATGTGGTTGACACACCCTGATTTCAACATTATGCTATAATCCAACTGGAAAGAGCCTATGGATGGATACCCTATTCAAATTCTATAGTAAAAACTAAAAAGCTTAAAAACTAAATTGAAAGAATGGAACAAAGAGACTTTTGGAAACATATTCAGTGCAATTAAACAAGCAGAAGAGAAAGTACAATTTTATAAAAAAATATTATGAAGATTCAAACATACCTCAAGACAAAATCAACTTGTCTAAATCTAAAGCCATTAACCTTCAAATCTTGGCCAAAGAAGATATATTTTAGGAACAAAAGTATAGTGCTAACTGAACTAGAAACATAGACAAAAACAAAGCAGCATTTCAAAAGTACGTCAAAAAAAGATGAAAAAAAACAAGATTATAAGACTTCTAGTAGGAACTACCTAGATTGATCAGCAAGAGGAACTGGAATAATATGTTGTCAATTACTTCACAAATATTCTATCAGATCATTTAACTAGCACATACATTCCAGATCTTACAGAAATTATTCCAAATCTTATCTTAAATGAAAACAATGCATCACTATTGTATCCTTCATCTAATGATGAAATTCATAAATCAGTTAGCACTTTAAATACTTTAAGTACTATAGGAAGAAATGGTTTTAATTATACCTTTTTCAAAGGAAATTATAAATAAAAACCTATGAGAAGCAGTTTGGTATTTTTTTAATAGTAACACAGTCCCTCGAGGTATCTTCTCAACAACAATCTGTCTAATACCTAAAAAGGACCAGCAAAAAATGTGGAATGACTTCAGGCCTATAAGCTTATGTTATGTATATAACATAATATTATCAAGATTTATTAATAACAGGTTATCTCTCCTCATTTCTAAACTAATATCCAGGTAGAAGCATTTTTTATAACATTCTATTAACTCATGAGTTAATTAATGAGTTAAACAAAAGATCAAGAGATGAAAATTTAATGTTTAAACTTGTCATGGTTAAAGCTTTCAATAAGCTATCATTTACATTCATCCTCAAGATCCCAAAAGCTTTTGGTTTCTCTCAAAGTCTTATAAGTCTAATGAGGAGTATGATATCAGCAGTATGGTATTCTATTATCATAAATGGAGAATCTAAAGGCTAATTTAAATTAAATAGATAGGTGAGGCAGGGAGACCCATTTTCTCATAGTTTCTTTATACGTTCAGAAAAATTCATAAGCAGAAGCCTAAAAGAGATCTACATCAATCATTCAGCAGCAAGATTTAAATCAGCAAGTTCAGTTCAAGTACCTTGCCTTGCTTATGCTCATGACATGGTTATTTTCTTAAATTTTTCAACCTCAAGCATCTCCAAGGTTCTTCAGGCCCTACAAGTTTATTAAGAAAACTCTGGTTAGGTAATCAATAGGGAAAAAACCTTCATTCCTTAAAAAATATATTTCAACAAGCATGTTATCTCTAATTGAATAGTAAACAATAATCTTTGAATGAAATATCTTGGTATTTGTATTCATCCAACAAACATAGTAATTCACTATGAATATTTGGTGCACAAAATAAGAAAGATAATTCAATATTGAGACA
Source organism: Limnanthes douglasii subsp. nivea (assembly GCA_036936605.1). NCBI lineage: Eukaryota > Viridiplantae > Streptophyta > Magnoliopsida > Brassicales > Limnanthaceae > Limnanthes > Limnanthes douglasii. The sequence goes on from JAUPFV010000004.1 coordinate 44,421,461, forward strand.
ACTTACTTCTCTCATATGGTGGCAGATTAACATTGATCCAGTCTGTGCTTTTGACTATTCCTAATTACCACCTACAATTTTTCTCAATTCGAAATTCAATCATCCAAATAATAGAGAAAATCATAAACAAGTTTTTATGGCTTCTAAAGATGATCTACAAAAAAAATCATTGGACAAGATGGAAATCAGTATGTAAACCATACGAAGAAGTAAGATTAAACCTGAGAAGCTTTGAGAATTCTTAGCCAACCTACTCTCATAAATTATGGTTTAAATTCAGAGAGAAAAAATCACAATGGGCTCAATATATGCACTTAGATTACTCCAAAAATCAACACCTTGTGTAAATTTAGGCTACTAAGAAGAAATAAAAAACATGGAGACGATTAATGGAAATAAGATCTTTAGAACAATAAAATATCTATTGGAGGTTGGGTAATGATGATATAGAGTTTTGGTTGGATCGATGGTGTCACCATAATCCTCTTATTTTCCTTGGCACAAACATATCTAACTCATGGTATCCTCAAGATATGGTTAAGGACTTCTGGATAAATGGCTCATGGGACTATGACAAACTCAATCAATCTGTTCTGCCATCAAACATAACTAGAATCAAGAAAATCACCATTAAAAAACATAAATTGACTCAATCATTTGGACTATCAACTAACAATGTAATTTTTTAACAAAAGATACAGAGAATCTGGTACGAACTCATGGAAATAAATCAAAGCTCTTCAAACAAACCTGGAATAATACTACTTCAAAATAATAATATTTATTTCTTTGGATATTGATGCATAACTGGGTTCCAGTGGACCCAATCATTCAAAAAATAAATATCTTTTTGGCATCTAAATGTTTATTTTGTGACAATTGTGAAACAATCAATCATTACTTTGTTTAATGTAAAGATTCATGGGAAGTCTAGACTTACTTTGGAAATATCTTCAATGTAAGTACGGAAGATACATGACCGTACAATATATTATCATAATCTGGCTCTAGTCATTTCCAAATGAAACTCATATTTGTACCATATTCTCGTCAATCATTTGCTGGACATTCTGGAATTAAAGAATCATATTCAAATTCAAGCAACAAATGCTTACAGTTAAGGCAATTATTCAATATATTACATATCAAATCCAAAAGTTAGATATATATATATATATAGTCTTTTAAAATAAATTCACTGGCTTCTAGATATGGATGTTGCTTAGATAATGGGTTGTTACAACCATTTAAAGAATCCTCGCAATGTTACTATTAAAAAATGGACACCTCCTACATCTCTAAGGTTAAAGATGAAAATTGATGGCTTTTGCTCACATGACGGAGAATCAAGCGGAGCAGTCATTATAATAAACAATCAAAGAGAGGTAATCTCAGCTATTTGAAGACTTTCTGGTAAACAAATCCCTCTAATAGATGAAAATATAGCTTTATTATATGGTTTATGTAGACGATATAACATGAATATAACAAATGTTGATATGATAAACATATTATGTAACATTAGTAGCTATTTTAAATCATTTCAATACCCTTTGGTATCTCTCTTCCTTAATGGATTACTATAGAAAATCGATTGTTCTTGGAATGACCATCAGTCTTATCTACCGTGACCAGAATGTAGCAGCAGACTGTCTTGCGTAATGGACACATAAGTGTAAATTCAAGCAAGACCTGCAAACAAATAAGCTCCCAAATCCTTTGAGGGCAATCCTACTTATAGACAATATTGTTGTAGGCTCAATTAGAGGGATAAACTAACTTACAGACATATATATTTCTTCTTTACAAAATTTTGTTTAAACCAATATCTTTAGCAGGTAGAAATACATAACACAGTATAAATTGCAGGAAAAGATTCTAAATGAAGATGCAACAAAAATCAAAGCACGTGAGAATAAAATAATCCGGTCAAAAGAAGGAGGCTTTATAAGACAAACCTAAATCAGAAATCAAGAAATCATATCATAGAAAGTACAAGAAAAAGCTTCAAGAAAACAAAATAGACTAAATTATCACCAGAGATTATATATATGACAAACAGAGTCTAGGAAGAACCTCGCCTCTCTCGTTGCTTAACCTAGCTCAAATTTTATAAATTATAGTATCTAATTGTCAAAGATCAATGGTTGGAAAACTTCATTACTCAATGAAGTCTCATTTCAATATTTAAGAGGCGGTGATCAAATCCTAAGGTGTTAAATTTAAAATTTAGCTGAATCAATAGAATCTTGTATTTGGTCTAGATTTTGGGTTAAGTAATACCCAAAAGTCTAATAAAAGACTGGGTCTTGTAATTTTTTCAATTTTAATAAAAGCTTTTAATTCTAAAAAATAAAAATAAAAATATGCACCATCACTTATCTAAGGTGTTTTGAGTCATTTTTATGTACCTAACTTTTGTATTTCATTATTATTTTTTGGTCTAATCTTGAATCCAACTATTTATATTATTTTATTTTTTATTTGTTATTCAGTTATTATGCCGATTTTTGGGATATATCCTAAATGATTATAAGAATAATTTTTAATTTGTTATTATTTTATATCAATTTAATAAATTATAATACTTAAAAAACACTAAAATATTAAAAAAAACTTAATAATATTTTACAACGACCGTTTTTATAGACTAACAACTGTTTATTTATATTCAAAATTATTTTTTTAAAAAAAATATTTTTATTTTTAAATGGGTTTAGTACCATTTAAGACCAAAAAGAAAAAGTATTCTCCACTTACTACCTATATTTTCATGTATCTCGAGAAATACCGATTTCACTCAAATATTTTTCATCTGAGACCCAATAATATACCTTAGATACCCTTACTTAATTATATAAAATAGTTTTTATTTTTTAATTGAATTTTTTTCCATGTTTGTTTCTCTCTCTCTCTCTCTATTACGTGAAGATACAATATCATAACAATAACAGTTCTATCAAACTTCCTTGCGATCCTCATTTTTCTTTAATTTTTGTATGATTTTCATTGTGTTTTTATTTGATTTTACGTTTGATTTTGGATATCTATTTAGGTAAGTCGATTGAACTGTTTAGGTAACTCGATTTTTTATTTCTTCGTGATTTTTGGTAACTCAGAATAGGTAACTCGATTTTGTTTTTCTTCGTGATTTTTAGTATTCAGCTAGTATTATTTTGACTTTGTAGTTAAATTGTAGTGTTTTTTACTAAGTTTTGATTTTTTTTAGTGTGTTTTTATGTTTTTGGAAAATTTGGTTCGATAAAGTGTTCATAACTGAAACGAAGAAGAAGAAGTATTGAAGATGCGAAACATGTTCACTTTATGTCCTGATAGATACGCAACACCTTTATTTCTTAAACTACTATATGCAAAACTTGTGTAATGGTAGATGTAAAACGTTTGTATTCTTTTTGTACTGATAGATACAAAAATATATATTCTTTGTACGGATAGATGCTAGATGCTAGATGTCGAAACCATAAAATGAGAAACGAGTATAAAATATAATTGTTTTTAAAAGTCAAAACATATAATGAATGGTACTAATTTTGTTCGTCTTAAAAAAATAAAAACGATAGTATTTTCCAAAAACATTTCTAAGTTAAGATTTAAAAGATACAAACTTTTAAGTTTTTAATTTTAGAGTGTAAACGAAAAAGACGACTATTACGAAGGAGATGCAAAACCCTTTTTTTAGATGCGAAACCTTTTTGAATTTTTTACTATTAGATGTGAAACCAGACAATTATGATAGATGTGAAACTAGGCCAATTATGATAGATACGAAACATGCATATAATAGATACGAAACCATATAATGAGAAACCAGAGTAAAATATAACTTTATATATTTTACTTCAAAACATATCATGAGTGATACTAGTTTTGTTTGTCTTCAAAAAACAAAACCAATGGTATTTTTGGATATTTGTTTTTCCGAGGTACGGTTTAAGAGAAACGAACTTTTTAAAATTTTATTTTGAAAGTGTAAACGAAAAAAAAAAGATTGTTACGAAGAAGATGTGAAACATTTTCTTTGCTAGGTGTGAAACATTTTTAAATTTGTACTGATATATGCAAAAACGAGACAATTATGATAGATGCTAAACTAGACCAACTATGATAGATACTAAACAAGACTAACTATAATAGATGTGAAACCGTGCATATATATGATAGATTCGAAACCATATAATGAGAAACTAGTATAAAATATAACTTTTAAAAAGTCAAAACATATCATGAGTTATACTAGTTTTGTTTGTCTTAGAAAAACAAAACCAATGATATATATTTTTTTTTCCAGAGTTACGGTTTAAAGATATAAACTTTTAAAATTGTAAATTAAAAAAATAAAAGAAAAAAAAACGTATCCAAATGTTTGTTGGATTATATATATAAGATATTTTAGGTACAAAATCTCTTATTTCTCTTGGGCATTTATCCATAATTGGTTTGTAGGATAGGACTTAAATAGTAAATCTCATTTTGAAAATTTACCACCCAAATAGAAACCACAACCATCAATATTTCGAATGAAGTACAAATGTTTTTCTTTTCAAAATATATTTTGGTATATATTTAGAAATAATGTTTACATTTTTATTTTCAAATTATAAAATTAAAATAAAAACGAGAAAATAAAATAAAAATAAAATTACCCAATGTTTCAAAAAGTCGATTGTTTTATATTATATTAATATATAGGACTACGGGTGAAAATGTGTCTAGTTAGATTTTATCAAGGTCTAACATAAAAAGGATCGGGTACCGATATAAAAATTAAAAACGTAAAATATATATATAAATAAAATAAAATAATATATATAAAATAAAAATAATATATATATATATATATAATAAAATAATAAAAAATAAAAAATAAAAAATATATAAATAGACAAACTTAAATTGAAAAAGAAAATTATACCGGGACCAGATCGCACCCGATCGGTTCAAATACCAAATAGAATGAGTCCGAATAACCTACCCGAATCCAATCTACGGATGGTCCTGGATTTGATCAATTGATGGTTAAGAAACTTCTCTCCCAAGAAACTCCAAGAAACTAAAGATTTCTTAAACTCTAAGAAGCTTGAACATTAAGATACTGTATTAAGGTGCTGGCATTGGGCCTGACTATTGAAAGAAGTTGCGATTATGTGCCTTGTTTTGCCTTTCGCAGGCACAGCCTGTTGAAGGTTGGTGGTGGAAACATGGAGAGGCTGAATGACGCCGAGTTCCCTCCTTTAAAAAGCAATGTGGTGGAGAGCATCAAGTCGAAAGATGAGGCTTCAAAGGTCAGGTCTTATTCGGATGTTATAAGGAAGAAGGCGGAGGCTTCAGTGTTTAAACCAGTGGGTGTAATCACAAGCGAGGATAACATCAAGATCAAGTTTGATAGTCAGGTGAAGGCTGATCTCTGTTCTAAATCAAGAACGACTCTAATAGCCAAATTCAACGATGGAATTCCAAAGAGGCAGGCATTCCAATTGTTTCTTGATTCTTTCAAGTTCAAAGGTGCGTTTACTTATGTTACAATCGATTCAAGACAAATTCTTGTCGAGTTTTCAATACTGGAGGATGCCGGACGTCTATGGGTTAACAGGTTTTGGAAAGTAGAGGGCAAAATGATGAGAGTGATCAAGTGGTGTCCGCAAAGCAGTAGGAATTTTGAGTGTCCAGTGGCACTCATCTGGGTTAGATTTGAAATGTTACCTGAATTTATGTATGATGCCTCTGTTGTTCAAGAACTAGCATCAACTATTGGAAAGGTGCACCATGTGGTTATTCCTGATATAAACAGGGCAAAATGGAATGCATGTTTTGCATTAATTGAAGTCGATGTCTCTCGATCACTTAAAAGAAAGTTGTGTGTGGAATTTGGGGATGAAAATGTGTTCTCTATAGTGGTAAGTTACAAAAATGTTCCAGGATATTGTAATACTTGCCGTCATATTGGACATAATTCTGATGAATGTAAAAAGCATCTGGGTATGGAAGTCAAGAAACATAAAGAAAATGATAATACTATTGATCAAAAGCATCTGGGTATGCAGAGTTTACAAGAAACAAACAAGATTGATGTTCTGCCTACAAAGGTACAATCCTTTACTCATGTGTATAGGAGAAAACTAAAGTCGATTATTACAAAGAAAGACAGGAAATCTGTGTCCTGTCCATCAACTAGTGTTGGGAGTCCTACAAAAGAGAGAACAGCTTCGAATAACGACCCTGACATCATCAGCGCGCTTCAAAACCTTGAGGAGGAGGAGAACTTCATGGACAGGAACATGGAGCAGGCTTCTCCTCGAAGAGGTAATGCTGGCAGTTACAATCCTTCTCCAAAAGTAAGCTCTAATGATCCTGAAAAAGAATTTGAAACCATTATTGCAAGGAAGATTAAGTCTGCAAATAGAAATAGTAATTCCAAAAGACTGTCTATAAACTCTCTTAGAAAGAGAGAAAAGGATACTAAAAACTATGCCTCTGATAATGATTAAGTTTGTTAGCTGGAATGCAAGGGGAGTTCACAATAACCCTACACATTAGCTAGGCTTAAGTTCATTATTAACAGTGAGAATGTTCAACTGGTTACTATCCAAGAACCAATGGCTAGGTTGGATAAGATGGAGTTAGTGGCTAAGAGAATTGGTTTTGAGAATTGGGTGTCTAATACAACTAATAAAATTTGGCTATTTTGGTCCAATGAGGTTGGGGTTTCAATAATTGATGATCAAGATCAGTATCTGCATGCTGAGATCAATTATGTTACATTTAGATGCTGTTTTACTTCAGTTTATGCAAAAAACATGAGAGCACAGAGAACGATGTTGTGGAGACAGATTAGTAGTGTTACCTGTGATATACCTTGGATACTAGCAGGTGATTTCAACTCAACAAGATGCCCTGATGACCAGCTAAATTGTGTGACCTATGATGGTACCAGTGCTGAGGATTTTAACAACTTCATAAGAAATTGCAATCTGGATGTACCTGCACACAGTGGAACTCGTTATACTTGGAGTAATAGCAAAGTCTGGAAAAGGCTAGATTGGGTGCTTATTAACCAGCAGATGCTTAATAACTTAAGCATACAGGTTTGTCACATGGTCAGAACTTGTTCTGACCATGCTCCTCTTTTAATTACAATCAGTAAGCACAATGCATCTAGTTCTAAGAAAGGATCTTTTAAGTTTCTCAATGCTTGGGCAAACCATCCTGACTTTATGAACTGTGTAAGTCAGGACTGGTCCAAGTATTGCATTGGAGAGGATAATATGATATTTTGGTATAAGCTCAAAAGACTGAAAAAGCATTTAAAAGATTGGAACTTTACAGTTTTTGGAAATATATTTAATAAAGTAAAAGAAGCTATTTTGGAAGTTGAAAACTGTGAGTTGATACATCAGCATATTAATGATAATGAGTCTAAATCTAAACTGTCAAAAGCCAATAGCATTCTCATACTTGCCTTAAAGGATGAGGAATGCTATTGGAAGCAAAAATGCTTTAACTCATGGCTAAATGATAGTGATGGAAATACAAAACTGTATCACAGCTATGTTGCAAAGAAAAGAAAGAAAAATATTATTGCTGGAATTAAGGATAATGAGGTTTGGCTTACTGATCAAAGTGAGATAGCTGCCTCTGCAGTTGAGCACTTCAAAAAGATCCTTTCAAATGAACATGATATTTTGAACAATGTTAATGTTAATGAGTCTATACTAAAAACATTCCTAAGCTTGTTTTGGACAGTGATAATATAGAGATTGCTAAGCCTACATGTGTTGAGGAAGTAAAAGCAGTTATATGGAGCATGAAGAAGGATAGTGCCCCTGGCACAGATGGGTTTAATGTTTTCTTCCTTAAACATTGCTGGAATATAATTAGTCTTGATCTATGTAACTCTCTAAATGCTTTTCTTTCTGGTAAAGCTATCCCTAAAGGTGTGTTTGCCACAGGGATTGTGCTAGTCCCTAAAATGGCAAATCCAATAACTTGGAATAACTACAGACCATTGAGTATGTGCACCATATTGAACAGATTGTTTTCTGCCCTCATTAATAGGAGAATATCCCTCATTCTACCTAGAATTATATCTAGAGGGCGGAGCGCATTTGTGAAAGATAGATTGATACATGATAATATTTTGACTATAAAAGAAATGTTGCATAACATAAGGAGGAAGCCTTCTAGAGGCAATATTATCCTACAACTAGACATGTCTAAGGCTTTTGACAGGCTATCTCACACATTTGTTATTAAGACACTTAAATGTTTTGGGTTCTCAGAGGGTATTGTTTCACTAATATATAGTCTTATTTCAAATGTAATAATATTTGTTTTACTAAATGGCACTTGTAATGGATATTTTCCTCAGAAAACAGGATTAAGACAAGGAGATCCATTATCTCCTTGTCTGTTTATCCTGGCAGAAGAAGCCTTATTAAGGGGGCTAGAGAATCTATATGTGCATAATAACAAAATACAGTTCTATGTTAAGTCTGGAAGTGTCTTACCATGTTTGGCTTTTGCAGACGATGTTATTGTTTTCTCTAATAGTGATCCATCCTCCATCAAGTGCTTAAGTAACCTGCTAAACCAATATCAAAAAGAGTCAGGGCAACTGATCAACAGTGAGAAGACAAAGGTTATTACATCTTCTAGAAGCTCAAATGCAAACCCAGCCAGAATTAATGCAACTTTGGGATTCAAGACTGAAAATGCACCTTTCAGTTACTTGGGCATTACAATAGCCTCCAACAACACAGGGAAGAATTACATTGCTCTTTTAAGAAAAATCTATAACAAGATTAGTGAATGGGATTTAAAGAACTTGTCTTATAGTGGCAGGCTGTCACTTATTAGACCCGTTCTTTATCCCATTGTATTTTTTTGGATGCAAAACTGCATTATACCAAAAAGAATACTGAATAAAATAGAACTCTGTTTTAACAAGTTCCTTTGGAGACCCAAAGTTAATGAAAAAGCAATACATTGGACTGGGTAGAGAAACCTATGCAAGTCCTTCAACGAAGGTGGGTTGAATATCAAACTTCTGTCTGATATTCAACTCACATTTGCTTATAAACTTTGGTATTTGTTTAGGAAAGGAAACTCACTATGGTCTGAATTAATTACTAATACCTACTGTAAAGATAAACATCCACTCTATGCTAAGTGTGGTGTAAATGATTCTATTGTATGGAAAGGTCTTTGCTCTGTTAGAGAGAAGGCTGACCTATTAATTCAATGGAAAGTAGGTAGAGGTGATGTGGATTTCTGGAGGGATTCATAGATTAAGTCTGGTCCTATTGTTACTGATCAAAATTCATGGTATCTTCCAGCTAAGGTTAAAACATTTTGGAGACAAAACAGTTGGGATCCTACTCTCGAATCATTTCTGTCTCATGAAAGATATCAACAAATATGTTGTGTCAAGATCAATCATGAGCAGGATGATTGCATAGAGTGGAGTATTTCTAAGAACAAAAAGTTTTGTACAAAAATCACTTGGGAAAATATCAGAGTTAAACACAACTGTTCTGTTATTTTCAAAAAAATCTGGCATAGTTTTATACCAGCAAAGTTCTCATTCTTAACCTGGAAGATACTAAAGAATTTTCTGTCTACAGACAGTGAACTCATAAAGAAACATTTAGCTATTGTGTCTAAATGCCAGTTTTGCTGCAACTGTGAAGATACAACACACCTCTTCATCAGTTGCAGCTATGCCTGGCAAATATGGAATTACTATGGGGTATTGTTTAATGTCCCAGTGAGACGATTCATGACGATTAGACATATGTTATTCATATGGTTTAGTACAACTTCCAGCAAATTTCATGTTAATCATATTGTTCCACAATTGATTTTATGGACAATATGGTTTAACAGGAATCACTGTAAGTTTAATAAACCAACTGATAACATTTTCAATGCAATATGCAGAATATGCAGGAGCTATGTCTATATGTCAGAGAAAGACGACTTACCGGATGTGGAAGGCTCCAACTCTGGGCAGACTGAAGATTAACACAGATGCTGCTTGCTGCTACACTGGAGAAGCTGCCGGTGGGTTAATTTTACGCGATGAACAAGGGAACTGTGTTGAATGAGCTGGTTTCCTTTTTGGGAAGCTTAGCCATCTTCAAGCTGAAAGGAGAGCACTGTTGGAGGCGCTCCTTCTTTGCAACAGAAGAGGGTGGTTTTGTTGACATTGAGTCTGACTGTTGGACTCTGGTCAGTAGACTCAATGCCAACGTGAATGCGACAAATGCTGAAGAAGAGAGGATATGTCGAACCCTAATTCGTCCAGATATGAAAATCAGCCACATTTCCAGAATGGAAAATGCTGTGGCTGATTGGATATCGAAATGGACACTAGAGAAGAAAGCGAATCATTCCTTCTCAGTTCAAGACATTCCAAACCAGCTTCGTGCGATTATTGTACTTGAAAGCATTGGTGTGGGGTACATAGACCCAGGTTAGGGCTTGGTGGTTTCAAGGTTTGAAGTGGAGAGCAAAGGCAGAATGAAGCTGATGTTTGAATAAAGGAATGGTTGTGATAGATTTGAGAAGTTGAGATTTAGGGTTTGCTGTGTTAATGACGGCCTTTGATGAAGGAGAGAAGTCAATTCTGAACTGATAGAACTAGGGTTCCCAATTTGTGATTGCCATATTTGATTTGGGACTAATTGTTTGGTCCTGAATCGGGTCGTCTTAATTGGGGCCAAGTCTGATTATTGATGTCCTATTATGTTGGGCATTGTTTTATGTTTAGCCCAATTCTATTGGGCCTTGGTTGTAGAACTTGATTCTGTTAATACAATTACCAATTAAAAAAAATCTACGGATGGTCCTTTTACCATTCCTAATTACGACCGTACAAAATTTATCTTAAATAATCATGCAACTTTGTCTTTCATTTATGATTGTTCTTTTAATATTTATATTTCAATAAACACAAACATATTGCATTGCAGCGTTATATAATTTTAATTTCTTAGCCTGTAAAAAGAATAAAATAAAGTCATCCTTTAACTTTAACTAAATATTTCATTCTCTTTCATAGAAAAATTGATACATGTTATATTTTTGTTCATATATATGAAATGGCGTCTGTTTAACATTTTATTTTTTAAAAATACACAGTTTAATTGTATAAAAAATTATATTACCTATGAAATATTATTCAGATTTATAATTAGAAAACATTCACCTACAATAATTTTGAATTAAAATTACTATTACTTTATATATTTTACCGTATCAAACTAGTTTTTTATGTTTATTTTTATTTTTTGTTTGTTTTCTGAATTTTAGAAATTTACATTATAAATCATTTGAACATATACGTGAACCATTTGAACATATAAGTGCAAACATCAACATTTTGTTTTTTGTCTCGCTATTGGTCCTCCAAACCTTAAAATCATAATTAGAAAAATACACAATTTTCCTCCCAAATTTGTAATTTTGGACTCTCACATATTAGCTTCTTCTCAATACTCCCACATACATGATACTAATAATGTAAACTTTTATAACAAAAACGAACATAAGAAACTAATTTTATACAAATTTGAAATGTGGAAGAGTGATGTTTAACCTCAATTAACTATATATAAAAGAAAAGTTGAACCATAAATATTACTAATCTGAAGGTATTATAAATGGTATAATTACGATTTATGGAAGAACTAACCTGACTAACTATATTTATTAGAGCTTTATCATTATATCAATATAATAGATCTAACTAGTTAAAAACAAATATCTAAATAACAGACAAAAAATTTAGTTTTACCTACATATGAATCTATATAAAAAAATTATATATTTAATGCTTAGCTAATTTACAGAAAATGCTTAATACAAATCCACTTATTTCTACTAAATAATATAAATCAAATTATGTCTACAACCATCTAAACTGCTATCAAGTAGAATTATATTCCGCCCCTAGTTAAATTTATGGCACTCTAATTCAGTAATAAAATAAAAATAGAAAAGAGAGATGATGTCAAAAAATGACAAAGATTTATCATTCATGTCACTAGAAATTAAAGGAGGAGAAAAATGACAGAGGAAAGAACAAACCAGAAAAAGAAAACTTTCATCATTCATGACGAAAAGCTAACCCAGTCAATCTTCTACTACTACTATAATATTTTTATTTACTATAATAATATTGCTAAGAAAGAGAGATAAGATTTTCTGAACCAAAAAATAAATAAAAAATGAAGGAATTAAGAGAATTACCTTGGGTCATCATGCTTATAACAAGATCTATTGTATCTAAAATAAATTTATAATTGTATAAAGTAGGAGAATTTTGAAGGAACTACCTTGGTTTATGGTGAAAACAACAAGATCTATATCTTCTTGATCTGAATTGTATTAACCTCAAGAAACTGATGAAATCCTGAAATGCCAAATCTTCCCACGGCTTTTTTGAACTTCTCTTTTGTAAAATAAACAATTACAATTCTAATAAATAAATAGTATATAGTAATTAGAAGAAAGAAAAAGAAGTTCAAGAAAGCCGTGGAAAAGCATGGCCAGGATTTTATAAGACCATTTCTCTACTACCTCTCAAGCTATTTAAATTCTTTTTTTAAAAAAAAAATTGGGGCTCATTTTTTTAATAAAAAAAATAGAAATGGTGGAGAGAGAGAAGGGGATGAGAGAGAGCTGTATAGAGAGAGTTTTAGATGAGACCCCCTCCTACTCCTACCTATAAATAATATGGCAATCTGCTTTATAGAGAGAGGCTAGGAAGGTCAGAGTAGGGTTCTTACTAGTATTAGTGAGTGCGTAGTGGGGTATTTGACAACTACAAAAATACTACTACTACTCATATTATTTTAATTAAATAGTACTACTAATAAATTATCAAGTTATAAAAAGGTAGAGGGTATTTTATAATTGGGAGTTTTTCAGGCATAAATAGTATAATAGCATGAATAGTCTGGCCCTATTTAAGTATTTTTAGTTCAAAATTTTGTTAGAATAACATATTATCAACTTTTTTTAATATTTATAGAATATATTTTATAATTATCCTTAAAAATATTAAATAAATGATTGATCCGTATAAGAATTCGAATTATCAAAGTTGATGAAACAACAAAAATATTGATGAGAGCATTCTTATTACGACAAAAGACCGGTCGCGAAAAAAAATAAGCATATACAACTTATTGAGTATTTCGTGCGATGTTTATTCGTGAGTCCACACATGTTGAATACAACAAAGAACATATTGATCACAACAAAATACATATCTATTTGAAATTGTGCAAATACAATTCGTCGCGATGAAAATGGTGTTGATCGCGGCGAAATCAGTTTGAATGCAATAAGCATGCCGTTTTATGGAATCAAATTTGAAGTTACGGTTACCAATTTTTGGTAACTGTTCCAATGGACATTCTGTTACTATCAAAATAGAGTTGATCGAGACAAAGTTTTACATGTATTTTGTTTTTTAATATTTAAGATTCCGAAAATATATTTTTTGAATATGTTTGACTTTACCTACAGATTACAATCATTTGGAAGAGATAAATCATTTCTATATATAGGTAAACACTTCAAAAAAAATTACAACTTTGAATATTGAATATTTCCTTGATTTACAAAAATAAATAGGTGATCACTTAAGAAAACCAGAATGTTTCCGTATGAGTTATGGAAAGGAAAAAACCAAGATATTGAATAATTCAAAGTGTGGGTTGTTTATCTTTTGACAAACACATATAAAAAAAAGACTAAAGTTAGATCCTAAAGCTATAAGATGTGTGTTCATTGGTTACACGGTCCATCGCAAAGCTTATAGGTTATTAGACTTAGAGTCTAATATGGTAGTTGAATCAAGAGAGGTGGAATATTTTAAATCTAAATTATTCTTTGATTATAAAATCCATACCGTTGTAGAAAACGAGGTAAGGACTTTAAAAGAAGTACATTCAGTTAATAGGAAACCACAAGAACCTTGTAGGAGATAAAGGTAAAAGAGACATAAAAACTTAGGATTCGATGAAATAGACTCTTAAAGGATTTATTTCTATACGGTAGAGAGAAGTTCTAAATAAATCAGATGATAAATTCCGGTAATACATTCTTTAGAGGACGATCCTAAATTTCATAAAAAAACAATAACATCCTGATATTGTACATTTTGGTAAGAGATCATAAATGATGAAATGGACTCAGTGATATCAAATCGTATGATTTACCTTCGGGATCAAGACCAATTGGTTGTCAATGTGATTCTTAGGAAGAAATATCACACGAGCAACACCATTCAAGGTATTAAAGCAAGATTGGTAGCCAAAAGTTTTCAACAAAAGAAATGAATATGTTTATGCTCCGGTTGCAAGAACCATAAATATTAGGATGCTCTTTGCAATTACATCGATCTATAATTTGAAGATCCATCAAATGTGATGACGCGGCGGAAATAGAAGAAGAATCCACGATAGATGAAACCCTGATTCAAGAGTAACATGATGAAACCCTACTCTACGGGTAACAAAGATTGAAATTTTCAGAGATAAAAAATATATTATTCCAAAAACTTAAAATAACTTAAGGTATATGAGGCTTTATATAAGAGCTTCTCAAAACCCTAAATTATAATACAAAGAAATAAAATAAAAAATTTAAAATAAAATAAAATAAAATAAAATAAAATCTTAATATAATTAGATTGGATTTAAATACATACGATATTTGAATAAAATAAAATAAAATTAAAGAGGCTTTTGTTTGAGCTTTCTGGACTACATCATCCTCGTCTGGTTGACAAGAATTCATCCTCGAATTCACAACACCATCACCATCAAGAACCCAAATTAACCCAAATTATTAATTTTATTTTATTCAATCGTTACATTGGAAATTATAATTGTTGACCTTATCGGAATAAGGTAAATTCTTCTCAAGTGTTCCTTATTCGAAGTCACATTGAAGCCATCCGGTTGATGAAAAAAAAATCGAAAACTTTTTCATAGCCTGAAGACAACATCCCCATGTCCAGTTGATGAAAAAAAGATGGTTTTGAAAACTTTTTCATAACATGAGACAGCATCTCGATAAGCAATTTTTACCTTGATTCGATGATTGGTAGCCAATTTAAACTCCTTCAGTAACCGGTTTATACTATCGTCATTGAAACGGTTGGTATGCCCCCTCGTACTCAAACGATCTTCCCGATCTTCATGACCATGTGTGTTGTTGTCTTCTTTAAACCTTAAATCAGAATAGTCAGGCTTTATAAACATGCTTCCCCATAGCAGGAACTGAGGCTCTGATACCAAATTGATGACGCGACGGAAATAGAAGAAGAATCAACGATAGATGCAACTCTGATTCAAGAGTAACATGATGAAACCTTACTCGACGAGTAACAAAGATTGAAATTTTCAGAGATAAAAAATATATTATTCAAAAAACTTAAAATAACTTAAGGCATATGAGGCTTTATATAAGAGCTTCTCAAAACCATAAATTATAATACAAAGAAATAAAATAAATATTTTAAAATAAAATAAAATAAAATCTTAATATAGTTAGATTTGATTTAAATACATAAGATATTTGAATAAAATAAAATAAAATTAAAAAGACTTTTGTTTGGACTGTTTTTGAGCTACATCAAAATGCATGTCAAAATTTCCTAATTGAAGATCTCGACGATAAGGTCTGTATGGAACAACCGAAAGGCTTTGTACTTACGTGGAATGAGTCTAAAGTGTGTAGGCTTGTTAATTCATTATATGCTCTTAATCAAACGTCTAAAAGGTGACATATAAAAGTTTGTTCATGATATTGTATATAATGGGTTTAAATGCAATACGATGGACAAATGCTTATATAGTAAAATTAGTAGTGATGTAATAGTCATTTTATGTCTATATATAGATGAGTTTCTCGTACTAGGTAATGGTGTGAAAAACATTGTTGAAATAAAAAATATATATATAGTCTACTTTTAAGATGAAGAATCTTAATAAATTAAACATTATTTTAAGAATTGAAATATTAAGAAATAATAGAGGTTATACCCCAAGTCAATCATATTAGATTGAGAAGGTACTTAATAAGTTCACGCATCTGAAATTAAAAACAACACAAATTTTGTTTGATCCTAGCTTAAAACTTTGAAACATTGAAGGAAGAATAATGGCTCAATTAGAATATGCTACTACAATAAAAAAAAACTTTAATATATGTAATTTTATGCACTAGGGTGGACATATCTTTTGCTGTAAGTAAATTAAGTCAATTTACGAGTAATCTAAGTACGGAACATTAGAATGCATTTGTAAGGATATGGGCTACTCTAAAAAGACCAAAAACACGTGTCTTCAATACTCTAACTTTTCATGGATACTTGAAGGATACACTTATGCAAGTTGGATCACTAGTCTAGCTGATAAAAAAATCGAATATGGGATAAGTGTTCACATTTGCAAGTGATGTTGTTTTTTAGGATCAAAGAAATAAACATTAATATCCCACTTGACTATGGAGTCTGATTTCCTACCATTGGTCGCAACTAGTAAAGATGCTGAATTGTTAAAAGACTGCTTGTTAGAGATATCATTCACCTCTAAAAGAATATGACAATAGAAATATATTATGATATTGAAGAAACATTAGGTAGAACCTCCAATGAAACCTATAATGGGAAGCATAGGTATATAAGTCTAATATATGATTATGTTATACAGTTTATTTAAAGTGGAGTTATATCGGTCTCATACGACGTTCTAGTGAGAACTTAGCGATCGGTTTACCGAACCGTTAACTTGTGAATTGATAAACTATACATCTAGAAGGATGAGACTAAGACTCTTAAAATAATACTTTACAAAAATTTGCAACCCAATTCGACCTTAAAGAATGTACATATCAAATTTGTAATGGGTAATAACAAGTTGTATGTGAAAGGTTCAACATATATATAAATTAGAGTTTCATATGTGATATGTGTGAGATATGATGGTCATTACCGTGGAGAGATAAGTTCAAAAAAAACCTTTAATACAATTCATTCGATCTGTGATATGTGTTTCAAAATATAACGACAACATTGTAAGAATTGTACCTATGAGAATCTAAGGGTGGTGTCCTCTCTCGTGAGAGAATGAATTCCTCTCAAGTTATGATTTTTAAAATGGATAAAGAACACGACCAAAATAGTGCTAAAATGTAATGTGGACAAATGTTTTGATAAATTAGTTGTGTCTATGGGATCGTCGTTTAGGTCAAATAGGAGGTTTATTTAAAGTTACGACTATCAATGTTTTCCTATTTAACTTTTCTATCTTTACACTAAGATAAATTTCAAATTGAAGTATATTTATTATCCGTAAAAGTTTCTTCAATGAAAAGATAAGATAAGACATTTAATCAAGTAGGGGATTGTTGGATATGTTGATTAAGTATGGTTTATCTGAAGAGGAATTCAGATCATCAAAGTTTGTGAAGATACAAGAAGGTTGATCCAAGCACAAGGAACTTGGTTGCGTCAAGCAACAATTTTGGTCCCGACAAAGTATGCATGAACAACATACTCGAACTTTGTGTAGCTTTTGCCACGATCAGGTACATGTTGATCACTCCAAAGTACACTTCACTATGACAATCATAAATGTTGGTCACAGTTAAATACATAGAGATACTACTAGAATTGTGCAAACACACTTTACCGCGACCATGTTAGAGCTTAAGCGACAAAGTCAGTTTTACTGCGAGAAGCATGATGTTTACCGTGACCAATTTCGAATTTTCAATTACTAGTCTTAAGTCACTCTTCCAACAAGCACTATGTCGCGACCAGAACATAGTTGCTCGCCATAAAATCTGACAAGTTGTGTTCTTCTGTTCTGAAAAGCCAATTTTGAATTTTGAATTACTAGTCTTAAATCGCTGTTCCAACAAGCACTCTGTCACGACCAGAACATAGCTACTCGCCATAAAATCTGACAAGTTGTGTTCTTTTATTCAGAAAAAAATAACTCCTGAAAATGTGTGATTTTACGATTATAATTACAACCATTTGGAAGGGTTTAATCATTTCTATAAATAGATAAACACCTCAAGGACAAGTCGCTACTTTACTAAATTTTCATAATTCTTTTACGTATATCTCTCTCATGTTATTGTTAAATCTAAATACTTTTTTTATTGTTTGAATTTAAATTCATGAAATTTGATATATCCCGAATTTTATTTCATAAAATATCAAACAATAAGATAATCGGATTATTTTTTATAAAATATCTCGAATTTAACCATAATTTTGAAAAAAAATAGACGATTCCTTGACAATCTTTATCTTAATCACCGATTAGTTGTTTTCAATCTCTATTTTTCAACAACTACACCTCTATAAATAATAATCTAATAGTCCATCCAAAGTTTTCACATAAAAACATAATATTTTAAAATTTAAATAAAATTACAAACATCTTTTTCTCTTTAGTTCCTTTGATATACTGGTATTATTATTTATAAATAATTACTAGTATATGGTAAGGAAAAGTTCATGAAACCATCCAATCCCATCCCATCAATCACATGCAACCATGTGGTTTCGATCTCTCATTCCTATATTATTTTGTTTCTTATTTTGAATTTTGATTTTGTTATTTTGATTTTTATTGTATGGTTTAAAACTAAAGGTATGGGTTTGTTTATGGTCCCTAATTATTATGTTCTTCCATTTTAAGCATTAAAAACCTGTATATACACAATCTGTCAAAACCTGGAAAAAATAGTTTACTTTTGTTTGTTTCAATTTGTGTCTCCATGTGCCAAGTTTTTTCTACATCATGCCTACCAGCAACAAATCACTCATCTACTGATCAGTAACAAATCTCACTACTACTACTACCACCTTTTTTCATTGCGAAGAAGAGAATCAAAATTCCAGAAACTGATTGAAGAATATTTCAATTGGGTTCATACAATGACAAAAAACTACTGTTCGAAATTCATATGAAAAAAGAGACATTGATTGACATGACATATTCCAATCGATATACACATTATAGAACAGTACTCTATTATCATACATTCAACATTCCCTTTGATCGTGAAAACGAAGCCGTTTTGGTACGTCAGTGAGTCCCCACTTTATATATATATATATATATATATACCTTTTGGTTCATTGTTTTCTTAATCTATTATGGTTGATGCATCAACAGTCACCCAATTGTCATCTTATAATAAAACCCTACATTACATTATTGCTCTTTCTTTGTGATTTCACCCAATATTTTCTATTCTTTAAGTTTTCATGTATAAGAGTATGAAAAGAGCGTTCACATAAAGTATCTCTAAAATAAACAGATCGGAAGACCAACAGAGTTTGCTCAAATTTATATCAAACAGAAGAGTGGGTTTTTATTTTCGAGCTCAAAGGTAGAAGCTTTAGTTGGCGTCACATACAGCCGAGGAAACTCCTGTTTCAAAAAGATACGAGATGATGATCAGCCAATGGTTGAGATGCGAGATGATGATGATGATCACTCAATGGTTTAGGGATCCTTTTGTGCCGTGCTTATTGGTGGATGACATGAATGATTAATCCGAAACCAAGTAAATATTATATTTACAAGAATTTGATTATATGCGAAGATTTTTTGAATTTGAATGTTGTATTCGACATGGAATGCATGCACAAACAATTTTTTTGGTTTGTGCATGATAGAGGTAATGATCCCGAACAAAATACAAAATACGTAAGAAATCAACGCAATAAAACTAATCTTTTTTTACATGGAAAACGTTTTCAGTGTCGAAAGTGAAAATTAAGGGACTGATTTCGAAGTTCAACCAAATATTTATTATCAGAAGACGGGTTACAAAACCATTCTCTAGATAAAACTAGAGCATACACCACACAAAGTATGACAACTTCATACACAACCCAAATACACAAGATAGTAAACCGAAATCAGAAAACTCATTGAAATATCCTAAAAACACAGTTAGAAGAAGCTTATCGAAAAATATACTTAGAAGACTCCAAATCAAAATCCCTCCGATCAGATTGTAGAGGAGAAACAGACGAGCATGCTCATCGAAGTCGATCGGACCATAGAAGACAGTCCAATTAAAAGCACAAAGTTCTGCCTCGAATCGTTTTTCTATCAAAATTGCACTACTCAAAACAAGGTAATGTATAAGGAGGTCGGTCAATTCACTTTTGATATAAGTCTATTATTTATACAAAAACCAAAATTCTATGTGTTACCCTTATTTGGCCTTGACCCATATGATAATTGGACTCCCACATAGGAAGAACTCAACAAATCTCCCCCTCATGACTATGTGGGAGGATTTGCTTGCCTGACGATCAATCTACAATGTTCAAGCTTTCCCCTGGAAATATGCCTTTGTCATCATGTCAAACCCATTATCATTTCTATGAACTTTATCAACCTCCATTAGTTTAGCATCAAGTATATCATGAATCCAATGATATCTCACATGAATATGTTTCGACTTTGTGTGAAACGATGAATTCTTCACGAGATGAATAACACTCTGGATTATCATATAACAATACATACATGTGTTGCTCAAATCCAAGTTCTCTTAAGAACTTCTTCATCCATAATCGCTCTTTACTCGCTTCTTTCACTGTAATAAATTTAGCTTTTGTCGTTGAAAGGGCAACACACTTTTGTAGTTTTGATTTCTATGAAACAGCACCACCATAAAAGTAATTAGATATCCAGAAGTAGACTTGTGAATGTCAACATCTCCAACCAAGTATGAATTAGAATAAGCCAACAACTCAAGTTTCTTCATCTCAAAACTGAGCTTTAAATTAGAGGTTCCTCGCAAATACCTCATATTCCATTTCACGGATTCCCAATGCTTTCTACCCGGGTTTGACAAAAATTTACTCACAACACAAACACTATGAGCTAAGTCAGGACGAGTACATATCATGGCATACATGAGACTTCCAAATATATAAATTTGGAATATTAGCCATATCTTTCTTTTCTTCATTAGTTGAAAAACATTGTTTCTTGCTTAACTTGAAATGACTGGAAAGTGGTGAGCTAACCACTTTAGCTTTGTCCCTCTTAAACTTCAGAATAATTTTATCAAAGTATTTTTTTTTTGACAAGAATAGCTTATTCGAATCTCTGTCTCTAGTAATTTGAATTCCAAGAATATGCTTTGTTGGGCTTAAATTTTTCATTGCGAGAGACTTACTTAACTGTTTCTTCAAAGAATCAATCCGCGAAGTATTCTTCCCAACAATGAGCATATCATCCACTTGAAACATCTTCACTTGTTCAAAACTATATTTGGGATATCTCCATCTAAAGGTACAGAATGACTAAGATGTAAGATATGTACCACTGTATTCAAATATTCACCTCAAAAGTATTTAAGAAGTTGTGATTGTGAAATAAAATATCTCACCCTTTTAATTAATGTCTCTCACTTACGTCATTCAACTGAGGGTCTTGCGAGGTGTCCTTTGATGTTGAATGCCTTGCTGTCTATAATAATCATCAAAAGAACCAATATATTTTCCCCTATTATTAATTCTAACACACTTCAATTGTTTCACAATTTATCTCTCAACTGAAGCTTGAAAATACTTGAAGACATCTAACACTTGATCTTTTGTTTTCAAAGTGTAAGCCCAAACTTTTTTGGAGTGATTATCAACAAAAGTATACACAACCACTAAGGGTTCTAGTTTTGAAAGGACCAAAACATCAGTATGTAACAAGTCAAGTAAACTTGATTTTCATAAAGGAATCGAGCTCTTGAAAGATATTATATTTTGCTTTCCAGATAAACAATGTACACGTTTCTTTAAATAAGCTTTATGTATCCCACGAATGTATTGTTTCTTTCTTAGAATATCTAATATTTTTTC
Organism: Limnanthes douglasii subsp. nivea; assembly: GCA_036936605.1. Lineage (NCBI taxonomy): Eukaryota > Viridiplantae > Streptophyta > Magnoliopsida > Brassicales > Limnanthaceae > Limnanthes > Limnanthes douglasii. The sequence goes on from JAUPFV010000004.1 coordinate 44,443,401, forward strand.
GTTTATGTAATTGAGTCTTTTATGCCACAAATTAACCATTGCTTCATCATTAACAACATTGATTTTCTCAACAGGCACCCTTGTAGACATGATGTAGCGGGCAGCCACAACCAACGAGCCCTTAGTAAGTTTCCACTGTACATTCGTAAAAATACTACAATACCCTTCATTATCTAGCTTCCCTGTAGAGATCAAATTCAACCGAAGATCGGGTATATGTTTAACACCCTTCAGAATAAATCTTGCACCCATGTTTGTTTCTAGATAAATATCACCAATACCAATCACTATAGACGAATCATTATTTCCCATCTTTGCAGAATCAAAGTCACCAAAGGTGTAACATGAGGAGAATTCTATACGAGGAGTGACATGAATTGTAGCACCGCTGTCAACTACCCAACCACTTTCATCAGACACATAATTCACAACATCATCATCAATAAAAATGAAGTGACTCTCTAAAACCGCAACAACATGTTACTCGTCACCACTTTCATTATAACTTTTCTCCTTGTTCTTTCTTTCCTTACCATTGTTGGATTTCCCAAAATTATTCTTCTTTCTCGACGTAGGACAAAATTTCTTAGTGTGCCCGATCTCATGACAGTAGTAGCACTCTCGCTCTGCAAATTTATTAAACTTGTTCCGACTATTGCTTCTACTTTTACCTCTAGTTTTCCAACCACGATTTTCATTTCTACCACATTTCTCAACAACTAGAGTTTATGAATGTGAAGGGAAGACAACTACTTTTCTTCTTATATCTTCATTTAGCACACTACTTTTAGCCAATGCTATTGAGATATTACCTTCAGGAGCTGAATTAGAAAGAGACATTCTGAAAGTATCCCACGAGTCTGGCAGCAAACCATGCAACCATAAGGCAAAAAACTCATCATCAAATTTGATATGCATAGCAGCCAACTGATTAATCAAGCCTTGAAAGGTATTCAAGTGATCTGTAAGAGGTGATCCATATTGACATTTCAAATACATCAACTGTTCGAACAAAAATAACTTATTATTTCTAGTCTTCCGAGCATATAACTCCTCAAGTTTACTTCAAAAATTCATTGCGTCTGTTTTATCTACAACATGATTCAACATTATCATCATTCCATTGGCGATAAAGCCACAAACTTGTCGATGAATAGTTATACATTCTGCATCAGACTTATTTGTAGGTTTTTCATCACCGAACACTGGTAAATGAAAACCTTTAACATAAAGAAAATATTTCATCTTCGATTTTCATATATGATAATTTGAACCATTCATCGTCACCATTCTGCTTGTATTCACCTCCGTATTTGATACAAGAAAAATACACATCATGTAGCTATGATACCACTTTGACAGTAAATAGACGCACAAACGAAATATTTCTCTTGTATCAAATATGATTAGATATAGTGATCCGAAACAATGTACAAAGTATGTATGAAATCAACGTAAATAACACATAACACTTTTTACTTGGAAAACCTTCCCATTGTTGGAAGTAAAAAGCACAAGACTAATTTCAGAGTCCAACCAAATATTCACTATCAGAAGACGGGTTACAAAAATATTCTCCAAATAAAACTTGAGCATACACCACACAAAGTATGACAACTTCATATACAACCCCAATACACAATATAGTAAACCAAAATCATAAAACTCACTGAAATATCCCTAAAAACGTAGTTAGAAGAAGCTTATCAGAAAATATATTTAAAAGAATCCAAATCAAAATCCCTCCAGTCAGATTGTACATGATAAATAGACGAGCCTAATGACCAAAATTGAAGCCGATCAGACCACTAAAGATAGTTTGATTGAAAGCACAAATTTTTGTCTTGAATTGATTTTCTCTCAAAACTGCACTACTCAAAACACTGTAATGTATAAGGAGGTCAATTGACTTTTGATGTAAGTCTATTATTTATACAGAAACCAAAATCCTATGTGTTACCGTTATTTAGCTTTAGCCCATATGATAATTGGACTCCAACATAAGAAGAGCCCAACATTGTTTTTATATATTTAGATTATTTTAACTATTATAAAATATTATGCAAGTGATAAAATGTAACCACTAAGGGATTATTAGATCTATCTATAGAAAATATAATAGTATTATGGACTATATTATACATTATGTAGATATTATTTGGATATTATATCTGACGAGAGGTCTGAAGATGGTAAAGGTTTTTTATATCAATTTCGTATAAATAAGTAATATAAATTAGATGGTAATAAAGCACAAAGAATGATGAACCCAAAGAAGTATTATACGAAAATCGTGAAGATGTTTTGAATTCTGAAAGATAAGTAAAATAATTTAGTGAGTCATTAATGGTTTATAAAGTAGAGTTAATAATCTTTGTAATTATTTGTTCTTCCTCTATGTGTTAAACTCTATATAAAACCAATAGCCAGGTTTTATGAGCGTATCAAAAAGACAAAGTTGCAGAATTATTTCTAATAAACTCGATCCGCAGCAAGTCCGGAGATGTAGGCATAATTTGTTGAACTCAATTAACAATTTGTGTGTTTGTATCTTACGATTGTTTTGTGTTTTTTCAAAATTATTTTTTGAGATCTAGAAGGTTTTTTTTTCTTAGAATTGTTTATAAAATATACTAGTGAGGCTAAAAAGTTGTTTATTCCAATTTTAAGTAAGGATGATTCTAATGGTGATACAAATTTAAATTTAGTTTCTTTTGCGGATGTGGTAAAATCTAGAAGGATATATTTTTCATCTACTAATGTGATTGATTTTTTTTTTTTACAGATTTTACCATTTTATCAAGAAATGTTTCTTTTAATAACGGGTATCCGATAATATATTCTACTTCTGAAGATTTAAAAGGCATGGATAATCAATTTAGTAATATAGTAATTTTAAAGTGTCCAAATTGAAGACTTTCATTGGAAAAATGAGATCATATCATTAAAAGTTAATATAATCTATCTTTAAAAGTTTCGCTTAGTTTAATCGATCATGGTCATGTAATGGCATTCAATCACAATCTGATTGTGTTAAAACTCTAGCGAGTTATTTTAACAAAGTTGATAATTGTTTCTTTCAATTTTTTCGATGAACTCTTTCATTTTATCCAAACGTGAATCGGTTGATTCACCCATTTGAATTCGATTACTGAGACTTCTAATAAGAATGTTTAATGCTAAAGTATTAGCATTGTTTAGGAATTTGATAAGATATTTTTTTACAAATTAATGGTCGTAATATGGCTCTAACTTATTTTTCATATGCATGAATTTGTATCGAATTAAATGTAACAATTCCTAATGTTTATAAATTCTGAATTGCTACCAATGAGAATCTAGGTTTCTTGCAAGGAATGACTTAAGAGATTAATTTAAATTATTGTTTAAAATGTTGGTTACATGGGCATACTTATGAGAACTGTCAAAAAATATCAATAAGGTGGATAATCGAGTTAATCGGTCCATCACTAATCTTATAACAAGTCTTAATACAACTACAAATTGGTTCCTCTTATCGGTAGTGGAACCGAAAGCTACTGCTTGGCAATTGCAAAAACATTATTTTTAATGGCGGCGAAAGAGAACTACCAGCTTTGAGGTACCAATCTCTAATTCTTTTTAATGTTTTAGCATTCTTTCGAATCTAGATAAAAGTAATGTAACCTCGGGAAAGAAATAGTTTTATGGTGCGGTGGTACCTTTTTGGGTATGAGTAGTCTTGCCGTAAATTTGTTGGATACCCGTAAGTTTAAAATAAAATTAAAACCTAATACGACTCTTATTTCAGGAACTGAAATAATTTCCTCAAGAGAGCACCATACTCCAGCAATTTTAGGATGTAAAGAATTTTGTGGGTTAGAGTTTCAAATTTTGATTTGCTTTTATGTTATTATAGTGCTTGTTTTGTTATCAATTGAAATTTATGTGTTATATGGAGGAAATAAACTTAAAATAGTACGATTTATCAAAAACCGTATGCCTCCTCTATATGTCAAGAATACACTATGTAATAATAACATAAAAATATCCAACTTGATAATTGTTGTACGAATGAGAAGATAAATACTAAGGCTATTGTTACTTATTGTCATGAAATCAATACTCCAACTGATTATACATTGAATTGTGAAATTAATGTTTGGACATGCAATATAGACTCCGAAGAGAAGCTCAATAGTATGAATAATTACTTGAACATTTTAGAATCTCAGTTTATCAAGTCATGGTTTGCTTCAATGTTTGATTTCCAAGCTGACCAAAGTTCTTATAATTCATCTTCAAGTCTTGATTTGTTCGGGTATTTATAATTCAAGGGGGGGGGGTCAACAGTAAATATAAAATTCCATATTTAAAATGTACTAATATATATATAATTTATATATGATTATAATTCTAGAATATAAAGATAAGTCATACTGGATTTCTACTGTTGTTAGGCGACTTGAGTTTGATAGTTACTTAGATGGTGGAGACTTGAAGTCTTACATATGGGTTTTATAGGATAGTTCCATCAAAGTTTCATGTTATGATGTTTATCAGTAATAAATTATATGTTTAATAATAACCATAATATTGACTAGTTTTGTTAATGCCAAGTATGATAAAGATTTAAAGAAACTGTATGGCTTGAGCTTTTGCATATAAGTGAGAGTATGATGTTGCTTTGGTTGGTTAGGGAGGTTTCAATGGTGAGATTTCTATATGTGATGTTGATGGTCTTTGGAATTCTTAAAATGTATTAATAATTATTAGTGTTCATTGGATGTACAAGACAAACAATATGGGTTTTAAAAATCCACAAGAGGGGTAAGACAGGGGGTCCAATATCTATTTACTTTATTATCTTGGCATTAGATATTTTTTCGATGAGATAGAAAATGTTGTTTGAAGCTAGAAAGATCATGGTTTACAAGTGCATCAAATAAAAATGCATGTTTATCATATTTTGTATGCATGTGATCTTCTTTTATTTTTGAATCAAGGATATTATAGTATTAAAGTAGTAAAGATGTTGCTAGATAGAGGAAAACATCATTTTTCTTGCAAGATATATTAGTATTAAAGCAAAAGCTCTATATTTTTTAGAAAATCCATCACTTATAAAAACAAGAAAAACATCATTCGTCTACTAGTATAAAAACTGGATTTTCCAACAAATTACTTGGGAGCCCTTTTGTTTAAAGTTTGGGCTAAAATCTCATGTTTACATCATCTTCTTGAAAAAATTAAAGCTCGTTTGAAAGTTTTGGTTGCTGTTATGCCTTATCTTGTTAGTAACTGGATTTTTCCAATAAATTACTTGGAATTCCCTTTGTTTAAAAATTTGGTCTAACATATCATGTTTACATTCTCTTCTTGAAAAAGTTAAAGCTCTTTTGAAAGGTTGGGTTGTTGTTATGCCTTCTGTTACTGGTATGGTTATTTTGAAATCCCTATTCATACTCTCGCGGTTCTTCTTATGCTGAAAAATATTCTGAAATCTCTTAAAAAAATCATGAAGGACTTTCAATAGAGATGTGGTAATAACAGTCATAATTAGATATCATAGACCATAATGACAAGTCTTAAAAAAGGAGGTGAACTTTGTATTATTTCTTTGTTTGACATAATAAAAGTTTTGCAATGTAAGATGGCTTGAAAATTCATGAAAAGTCAAGGTCTATGCGTTGAATTTATGTGAAGAAAATTAGGAATGTGGAATTTGGCATCGTATTTCAGAGTATCTAAATACAATCGTATGATATTTAATCATTTTGATAAAGTATCTGAGTTTTCGGCTTGATGTTTGGGTAAAAGCGAGATATCATTTAGGCATTATCGATGGTTGTCTAATAAATTAAAATATGAAGAGGACAGTCCTTTCAAGACGCTTTGGTCAAAGATATTTTAAATGATCCGTCTAAATTACAGCAAGTTTTGTCATATATTCTGAGCCGTTTACATCATAAAGTTTATATATGTCAATCTCGGCTTCATCCAGTAGAGAAGATATGTTAATATGGACTTTGGGTTCCCATGAGGAGTTTCTTACATCTTCAATTAAGGTTAAACTTCGGAATCCGAGAATTTTCTTGAATTATATTAGAATATGGACACATATTCTTCCTCTTAAAGTTACATTTTGGAAGTTGCTCTATTCCAAACTCCCAATGAATGATTAAATTATTTCTCATGGAATTCCAGTTGCGTCGAAATGTGTATGTTGTAAGAATTCTCAACATGAGACTTTGATTATCTTTTTTATGGAATAACTTTGTTAATAATTTATGGAGTTTCTTTGCTTATTAGTTACAACGCCCGATATTTTTTTCGATTTATAATTATTCAGATGTCATTGGGACATAAATAAAAATCAACGCAACTTTTTATTATCATTCCTTCTCACATTGACGTTATTTCTTGGCATGTTTAGAAATGGGGGAATCAATCAAAAAATAATATGAGAAATATTTGGTCAAATCAATAAGTGATTCATTTAATATGAAGGATGTTGATTAATATATATATATATATATATATATAGATATATAATTAAATGAAAGTGATTAATACTCTTAATTTTAATTCTGAGAGAATATTCCTTTCGCTTAAACTGCCAATTGTTCAACCTCTGAGTAAAATGGGTAAATGTATGCAGTGGATTAAACCTCCAGAAGTAAATTTGAAATTTAATTTTGATGGTTTGTGTTGCAATGAAGAGTGTACTGTTGGAGGAATTATACGTGATATGAATGAGGATATGGTTATTGCTTTTACTTCATTTATAGGAAATGGAAATGCTTATGGGCAGAATGTCGTGCTTTATTTTTGAGGTTTCAAATTGCTTACTCTTTATCTTTGGTTGTCGATTTTTATTGAGGGAGATTCTCAACTTGTGATTAATGATGCCAAATCTCATTCCAAGTTTTGGGTTCTGAATAATAAATTCTTTGATATTTATGATCTAGGTTTTGGGGCTCAATTTGGACATGTTGATAGAGAGGCCAATGAAGTTGTTGATTGGTTGGCTAAATGGGTGCATAGAATCTATTAGGATAGGGTTATTTTTGCTATTGATGATGTTGAACAAAAAAACGTATATAGAAAGATTTGTGGGGTTTAGGATCTTTTAAAAATGGTTAACGTTCCTTATTATCATATTTGATTTAATTCGTACGCAATAGGTTCTTCATGTGTTCACTTGTGATTTTTTCTTGACTAAAGAATATAACTTTGAAACTTTGTGTTTTGTATTTCGGTAAATATTATGTCTATGTTCAGATTCATTTTCACTTCGTGCAATCATTTGGGAGCATCAGAACTTGACTTCTCCTCAATTTACTTTATTGTTGCTTTTAGGATGGTTATGCCCCTATTTTATATATCTATCGTTGTTAGACTCCAACTATTATTGATTAATATGTCCATCTATTTTTATATTTTATGGAGTCTATGCGATTGTGTTGACAAGTAATTATATCATACTTGTAGTTTTTAAATCTCTTACAAATATGTTGGAAAAAAACCATGTCCGATATTTTTTGAATTTTTTAAAAGGTTTTGGTACATCCTTTGTTCGATTTGTATTTTTTTATTAGTACAATTATACTCGCTTTGGCGAGTTTTATAGAAAGATAAAAGATGTGAATTATAATTAACATAAATATATAAAATAAAGATATTAAATTATACGATGATGTTGATGCCGATTACAAAATTATATAATACTTCTTTTGTCTTATAATAGATTTTGCGGTAGGAAAAAAATTATTGCCTCAACTTAATTATCATTTTAGTATTTATTTATGTTTTGTTTGCAATCTATACTTTTTGTTATATAATAAACAAATTTTTTTATTTCATAATAAATGTCGCTTTTATTTTTCGATGCAGCATTATTCAATTAATTTTTCTTTTTGTTTTTTTTTTTTTAATATTGATGAAGAAACTTTAAATGGTACTTATTTCGAAACGAAAGAAGCATTAACTATTATGAAAAGCAAAATACCTTTTATAATTTTGAAGTTCATAATTGTATTTCTTAACTAATGTACCAAAACCTTAAAACCAAATTTATATCGAGTCATTGGAAGCATGAGAGAGTAAAAGAAGTATGAACTGTACTATTTGTAAGGTTTTTTTGTATGAACATGATAATGAAAATTTATAGTTTTAGGTGGTGTGACTTGTGATTGTGAATTTATGACATGTTCCAATGATGATTCTTGCATGATGGTATCTCCTGGTGTCCTTGCCAACCATTTCATCACAAATGGCCAAAATGCCACACTTTCAATTTGGCTTTACTTCTCATTTCCTAAAGTTTTCCACAACCAATCACAACTTTGCACTAAAAGCTTTGGGATTGATCATAGGCAGTAAAATAATTTATTGACAAATTCTTCATCATCAAATATTCGTCCAGAATACTACAGTAGTACAATTCAAAACCATATATATATATATATATATATATATAAAAATATATATATATATAAACCCTTACATAATACTACAAGTTTATTATTCATATACTTCAAGACCATCTTATAACTTCATATCTAAATAGAAAATAATCATATATGGTGAAAAAAACCAACAGATTTTATTTCTCAGCATAAAGAGATATATATATATATATATATATATATATATATATATATATATATATATATATATATATATATATATATATATATATATATATTTCAGTTGGGTTTCTTGATATCATGGTTGGTAGATTTATTCATCTATAAGAGCAGGTATATTTTGGATACAACAAGTGTTTTTTAACAGTATCATCAATCTAGACAATTAGAATATAATCGAAATGCTAGCTAGCTTAAACACTCGTAGTACCAAGTCAACGAAACACACTACACTCTCAAAACCATATACAAAATGCTATCTTGTTACATTCAGTCTGAACCACACAAGCAAAACAATTTTGGTATGGAAAGTAATTAAGTCTATTAATGAAAAAACTTCATATACCTCCAAATGAAAATACATATCATCTTCTCCAAAACAATTCTATTTTACCAAGATTTTAAAGTCCGAATCTTGATATAAGATAGTAACTAATGTTTCACCACCCTTCTAGTCTTACTTCAATTTAGCTCGAATCTGGATCTCTTGCTACAAGCTCCCGTGTTCGGCAAAAAAGAAGAAGATTAAACTTTTATACATAAAGTCTAGATCTATTCTATTCCTTCATACTAGAACTAACAAATTTTGAGTATATGGAACCTAACTCATGTCCAAAAGTGTAGGACAATTCATATCATTATAACCAAACGGTGGTGGGTTAACTTAACAATCTAATTCAAAGAATTACCTTGAGTTATACATTACAAAGGGATTCTAACAACAAACTCCGAGGAAAGTAATAAAAGTTCCAACCATAAATATAATAATGTTAGGAGTGTCATCGGAGAACGGTACCAGAAAGGTGTTGTTGAGAGAAAATCGAAGATTCGAAGGGCGAGGATCAGATGATAATCCTGAAGTGCCATGATTTCCCACAGCTTTCTTGAACTTCTTCTGGTAAACTATGAACTACCATTTGAATGAAGTTCAAGAAAGCTGTGGAAAAACAAGACCAGGACAGCATAAAGGAACACTGTTCTCATCTTCACGATAAGCTGTCTGTATTTTTCTATCTTTTAGAGAGAGAAAAGGAGATTGAGGGTAGATATCTTATCTTAGTACATAGCAGCTTTATAGGGAAGAAATAGGAAGTTAAGATAGTAATAGTAATAGTAGCACTAATAGTTGTACGGCTTGACAAAAGATAAAAGATATATTGCCCTTTCTTTTGTTTATTAACTCACTCTAACACCCCTAAATTTATTTATTTATTTATTTATTTATTTATTTATTTATTCACAAGGATATGGTTAGAGAACGTCATATTTAGGGTTTGTACAGTTGAATGTTTCTATAACAAAAAAAATCTCATCTGTTTTTAGGTTTAATATTAGTTTTCTAAATAAAAAATTAGGTTAAATCTCATTTTGGTAGATCTTTTAAGCCTTTTTATTAATCCTTTGTTCATCATTTATTTAATGTCCATTTCAAAAAATAACATGAAAATTATCTAAAATATTTTCTTTTTTAACTTCTTGTTTTTCAAAAAACTGATTTCTATCACAATTAAAATACTTATGTAATGTCATAATTTCTTTTCTATTTCGAACTTTATTTTTGTAGTTATTT